>REGM01000268.1:397676-477882 GCA_004194415.1 Aurelia aurita | reverse complement strand
CCCGGGGCTTAATAGAGCTTTTACGGTATGCAATTTGCCAAATACAAGCCCAGTAATGTAGATGATTTATTTCTCCATGGATTTCTAGCATGTGGTAATATAAATGACTTTCAAGGTGAGCAAGTCGAGGACAGCAACCTTCAACTCTTCATCAGTACTTGAAGGTATCCTGGAGAGCTGAAGCTTTTTTCTCAAATAATCTGGTCTGTAAATACAACCTGTTCTACAGAAAGTCTAGTTAGAGCTAGGGAATTGACAAATTGAGGGTTTGGAAAGCAATGACAAATGGCCTAGTCTAGTCTAATTAATGGTTTTTATCACATGGCCTAGTCTAATTAATGTTGTTATCAACTGGATTTGTCTAACATGGAATTGTCTTAAATAAGTGGATATGTCATAAATACTTAATTGAAAATGTCGATTTTACACTACATTCATTGGATTTATCACTGTCTTTTCCTGAAATTAAGCTTAAAATGTTGTTCGTCGTGGTCCTTATATTGAAGCAACGCCAAATTTTTTACAAGGAATACGAATAAAGACGAATCAATGCGAAGTTACGCGTCTCACATTTTTATTAAAAATTTAGAAGAAGGAATATTCCGTGTAAAATGACACGACAAATGTCAGGTTCCTGTGTGGTCATAAATCTATATCTGGAAAAATTAGTAGCAAAAGACAGCTTTGAGAAGTCAAATGATAAAAAACTTAAACAATCAAAGCAAACTTACCAACAGGAAACCAGCCTTTCAACATTGCCAGAGCAAATATAACAGATAATAGCGCATGTATAATTCTGCGCTTCATTCTCTAGTCTCTGGCCAAGAAGATCACACAACTCAAAGAATTCCTCCGCACGACCATATGTTACTAAGGTGGCAAGAGCCTCTTTCCAGTTATCGATAGCACATGTTTCTACAATTGATCGCCAGTCACGGCCGACAACGCACGTGATGAGCTAAAAAGAAACAAAGTTAAACTCAATATGAAAGATTCCTTAACGTTCTTTTTTCCTTGGTTCCAGTCAGTCTTCAGAACATAAATGCAAAATTAGAAAATGCACACAATAGAAAATATTCTATGAATGTTACATCCACAGGATGCCTTAAAAACGAGTAGCTCCAAAGATAAGAAATTTTCTTGAAAACTTTCTTGCAGTAGATCTATTATCTGCCTCCTTGTTTAAAATGTTAATGGATAGCTTCCAACTCATTTGTTATTATACTATAAAATAGGACGATGGTATTGAATGTTTTGCAAAGAAAGGAGCCATCGAGAAAATATTCATGAAATGCCACTGTCAGGAAAATAACACTTCCAAATCTATTACCCCCTTGAGATAATTCAAACTGTCAATAATTCAAAGACCTTTTTAAGAAAGATGTCTGATAAAAAGACAGGTGGCAGAAACTTTATCAACAATTGTCTGCGAAGAGTATTGAGAAAATATTCAGTCTTGAGGTTACTGTTTTGAACAATTCCTGTAGATCATACAGCACGCTCCTCCACAGCGACTTGCGCATGCGTCAGAATTAGCAAAATGATAACATACATACACCTACACACTCAACCGCGAAAATAAAAGTTTTAGACTATAACATAAGATAAGCAGGGGGTAAAATGAACAACTTATCATAAGATAATGACTGCTGAAGGTCAAATTAAAAGGACGCTGCGTAGGAGCGTGGATCATACAGTCTTCTGGTGGTAAACATGTGCAAATTGCTTTGGAAAGCGGAACCATAAAAGACCATACTAACTGCACTTTCATCAGATACAGATTTCCATCTCGTGGCTTTTCTCAGCTATTTTAAACTGTTAACAGTATATGGCGAAAAATGGGAAATTTTTGATAAATGCTTTTGCAAGGATTCAAGCTTTTGTTTAAGTAATCTACGTACATGTGTAAACTTCAACATAACAATATCAATTTAATTTTACCTTTGAGATTGAGCTTCTTGCTTGATCCAAATATCTCTTTTGAGTTCTTGCGAACAATTCTGGTCCACCAGCAACAGCTAAAATTAATGCTTCTGCCATTCTGTCTGCTTTAAAACAAATATCAACTGCCCCTTCGAAGTTTCCTGTCAGCAACGCTTGGCTAACCAGTCCATCAGTATCTAGGAGAGATGAAGATTACGTCAAGTGGGTGTCATGCAGAAAAAAGTGGGTAGCCGAAAAGAACTGAATTGCAATAGACCTTTTAGCTGTTCTATAAAAGAGTCTGGATCGAGTGATAGTTGTGTACATTTTTATACGAAAGGTTCGATTGAGCGGCACTAGAGCTTCTACTATTGTTGTGCACATTCGAAAATTCGTCAAATTCTACAAAACGTATAAAATATCGCTCGATTCAGACCTTTTTGTTGAATAGCTAGAAGGTCCATTAACGATTGGCCATTTTGACCACACAATGATAAAATTTGTCAGCAAATATTTGCTCACAAAATTGTCACTTGCATACTAGCCTTTTTAAATTGTATGATTTAAATACCATTTTCGCAGTTGAAATTGTCATCCACTAAGCCTTTAATAACTGTTTCCGAGAGCAACCAGAACATATTAACCCGAAGCCGTCAGTACAAGACCGAGCTTGCGAGGATTTGTGCAGAGGCTGAGGGTTAATATTTTCGGTATTGCCCGAAGGAAGCAGTTCTAATATGGTTTATTACCCTATGGCAGGGCAAGATAAGTTCTTATTTAAAAAGATAACAGTGATTGAAGTTCTACCATGAAGCCATTAAAGATGAAGCAACTTGATGTTGTTCGAATGTGAAATATCATAACATCAACTTCCATTTTGTTTTCATACCGACTCAGCGGTCTGTACTGAGAAATAATGCCCTACTTCTACGTCAGTTTCGGGCGCTTTCGACCAATCAGATTTATTACTAGGTTTGCGGCCCTGACCATAGGGTAATAATGCCAAATACTAATTTTTTTATTTTAGTGAAATAGTTCTTGAGGTACGAAAGATCGATAAAAACATTTTTTTCAGAATGGTCCTGGTATGATAATCCCATGATATAATTCAAGCTTAGCTAATAAGCAAAGGTCTCCAAATATCCTACGATTGATAAAAATTTAAACATCAACTTTTCAGTCACGTAGACTCAANGTACATTTTTATACGAAAGGTTCGATTGAGCGGCACTAGAGCTTCTACTATTGTTGTGCACATTCGAAAATTCGTCAAATTCTACAAAACGTATAAAATATCGCTCGATTCAGACCTTTTTGTTGAATAGCTAGAAGGTCCATTAACGATTGGCCATTTTGACCACACAATGATAAAATTTGTCAGCAAATATTTGCTCACAAAATTGTCACTTGCATACTAGCCTTTTTAAATTGTATGATTTAAATACCATTTTCGCAGTTGAAATTGTCATCCACTAAGCCTTTAATAACTGTTTCCGAGAGCAACCAGAACATATTAACCCGAAGCCGTCAGTACAAGACCGAGCTTGCGAGGATTTGTGCAGAGGCTGAGGGTTAATATTTTCGGTATTGCCCGAAGGAAGCAGTTCTAATATGGTTTATTACCCTATGGCAGGGCAAGATAAGTTCTTATTTAAAAAGATAACAGTGATTGAAGTTCTACCATGAAGCCATTAAAGATGAAGCAACTTGATGTTGTTCGAATGTGAAATATCATAACATCAACTTCCATTTTGTTTTCATACCGACTCAGCGGTCTGTACTGAGAAATAATGCCCTACTTCTACGTCAGTTTCGGGCGCTTTCGACCAATCAGATTTATTACTAGGTTTGCGGCCCTGACCATAGGGTAATAATGCCAAATACTAATTTTTTTATTTTAGTGAAATAGTTCTTGAGGTACGAAAGATCGATAAAAACATTTTTTTCAGAATGGTCCTGGTATGATAATCCCATGATATAATTCAAGCTTAGCTAATAAGCAAAGGTCTCCAAATATCCTACGATTGATAAAAATTTAAACATCAACTTTTCAGTCACGTAGACTCAAACGTGAATTTAAAAACAATGTTCTTTTGAAGGCTAGATGTATGACACCGTGCAATTGACTGCTTGAAAAAAGTAAGAAAAGGGTCCTTTACCTTCGTCTACAGATATCATTAACGGTGAGACTGGACGGCCTGGATCGTCGATTATTGAAGTACCTACAGATAAGAGAATCAAATATTGTGACATATTGAGAATCATTTGAAAAACATCTTGAAGAACAAAAACTTTGGTGGGATTTTTCAACATGGGAATATGATGTGAATAAAGCCATAAACATGTTTCAAGCAGTATAAACTAAGATTTTTAACTTACTTGCATTCAATGACGTATCAATGCTTAATGCACCAATCATGTCAAATGCTGAGCTTACATCTGTGTCTGATGCCGGTGTCTGAAATAAAGAAAGTCTTCATCACTTACTGCATCAAATTCATATGATAGAATATATATCTATAGGTCGAATTTATGCCTTATTTATCAGGATCGGACACAGTTTATAGGTAGGCCCTTGAATCAGTGTAACAACAGGACAACTAGCTCTTGAATTGTCGTTATATTAATTACTAAAATAGTAATAGAGGGATGCAAGGCAAATATAATTGTTAATGAATTTAGCAAATTACTGAAATTGGAACACCTTATTGTAACTCAGGTTTACAGGTCGGTCCCTGAATCATTATAAGAGCTGTTACTGACGCAGAAGAAATTCGAAGCATCTGAAATGATTTAGTATACTTTTGAACTCTCTTTAAAGGGAGTACAAAGACCAGCATGCTTTGCGCACAGTCAGCGACTTGCTCTGCACAGCTTCCAGAATAATTGACTATACGAAATTCACAAAAACAAAAGCAAACGATGGCAAAGGCTGCTGGTCTTTGTACTCCCTTTAAATACCTAATATTTAGTAGGGGCCTTAAAAGAGGGAGGCTTTGAATGATAAATCTATTGGGAGGGTTTTCATGTATTGTGGAACTTAGCAAAACTCGTTGTAGGTGAAGTACTCTGACGCAAAGTGGCAATGAACCCTCGTGTACACGAAAATTAAAACTACGTTCACAAGATGCCGGCACATTTTGAAANGCTTCCAGAATAATTGACTATACGAAATTCACAAAAACAAAAGCAAACGATGGCAAAGGCTGCTGGTCTTTGTACTCCCTTTAAATACCTAATATTTAGTAGGGGCCTTAAAAGAGGGAGGCTTTGAATGATAAATCTATTGGGAGGGTTTTCATGTATTGTGGAACTTAGCAAAACTCGTTGTAGGTGAAGTACTCTGACGCAAAGTGGCAATGAACCCTCGTGTACACGAAAATTAAAACTACGTTCACAAGATGCCGGCACATTTTGAAAACGGTAAAAATGTGACGGTACTAACATTTTAGCTAGTGTTCACACGATACCGGCACCATTTGAAAACGATGGAAGATTCGACGTTACCGATCTGTTTTGCAAGCTCTGTGACAAGAGAATGGATTTTGACGAAAAGGAAATTTAGCTAGACCTAAAGAATCAATCAGCCTCGTTTCGAAAGCATCGAAAAATGTTCCGTTCTCATCCTTTTCGAGTGTTCACACAACTCCGTTTTCAAATTCTGCCGGCAAAAAAATTCCTTTTTCGTGTGAATGGGAGGCCTGTCCGTAACAATTTTATGCCGTTTTAAAAATGTGCCGGCATCGTGTGAACTTAGTCTAGCACTGGAAGTACAGCGCTAAATATATAAAAACACGAATAGTAAGCCCGTAAAAGTGGCGAATTGATGTTGAGGACGAAGCTTGTAGAGAATTCTGGCTAGGAAAGAGGGCCAAGAAGGCGAATCAAAGGAGAATTGGAGCAAACATTCGAAATTCTTTTCGTTCTGGAAGCACTTGCAGTAAACAAAACCAAGAATATAGTCTATAGAAAAGATGGCTAGGAGCGGAAATAATTGTATAGTGAGGAAGATTTACCTTTGTTCCCTGTGCAGGAGATGCAGCTCCACTGTAAAACAAGCCACCCTCGGTCTTCACTTTTCCAGGTTCCTAAGTAAGATAGAAAAAATTAGAAATTAGAATTAGCTTCATACAACTATTGTTGTTGACGGGGATACGGTAAAAAGTGATTTGATGGCAAAATTCAGACTAAGATCTTTAAAAGTTTACCTCAGTGTCAAGAGCCTGCATTTTAAAGTAGGATTGAAACAAATTTAGAACTTAGAATTAGCTTTATAAAACTGTACTTGTTGACCGGGAACATAGAAAGTGATTGATGGCAAACTTCAGACTAAAATCTCTGAAAGAACTACCTCAGTGTCAAGGAGCTGCATTTTACTTGCAAGCTCATCAGCATCAACACCAACCATTTGCGAAGTTGATGAAGCCAGACTTTTTGGAATTGATGACATACTTGAAATCTGAAGAAGAAAAAATGATGATATCATGATAAGGGACCATGTACATTGATGGTCCATTTTTTAACACCGATTAAGAGACGCCATCTATTTTCTGGATGCTGTTAATTTTTTGAACCGCTATTAGATGCTGCTAATTTGAGAAAACCAGAAATTTCACACCACAAAAAACCAGCTCCTGCTAAAAGTTAGACCCGTCAGCAGTCTAAATGGAAACATTTAATCAAATGTAGACCCTGCAATGTAGACTGTGTGTAGACAGTCAATGGACACGGTCCCTAAGCTACTACGGTCATAATCATATTCAATAAAAGTTGGTGTATCACTGATCAAATCATACTAAAAGTCATGGAGCAATCAAATAGCCTTCAAGTAGAACAACTCATCTGTCTTGTCATAATCTGAGAATGTCCATCAATTGGCATGTTTTAAAGGAAACTGACACAGTTAAAGGTGGCCCGGGACAAGTGGTAAAAATAGCCTATTGTATTTCATAACTTTGACACGTGCCGTTTCCTTGGGTAGCTAAAGAAACAATAGGTGCGTATGCGTTTTCTTTAGCCTAAATTTATAGCAGCCACTCTATAATTATACCTATGTTGATTCCCTTTAAACATTGAAACATCTTTTAATGAAATTGACCATACCTTCCTGTAGCTTCACAAACTGTTTTTATATTATTATTATTATTATTATTATTATTATTATTATCAATTTGTTCAACGTTGGCAACTTACATAGCTACATAAAAAAGCTAATTCAAGCCAACAAATCAAATCAAAGCTATATCAAATGGGACTACAAACTTTTACAAAACACTTCGACTTGTTACTTTAAGAATGATTAGAAAGTCGTTAATTATCTACTCAGAATGTGAAAAACAATTCGTAATTTTTTCCATGCAATTACAACATTGCCCCTTCATCCCTCCACTTTCCCGTCCTTCTTACAGTGTATAAATACACAACTTTAAATTTTGAAGAATCAGAGCATACAATACCTTCTTTGCAAGCTCTTGTGGGTGATAGCCAAGGAGATCTAAAAATTGCAATCTTGGTTCTTTATCGAAGTTAACCTAAAATATAAGATCAGATTTATAACAGTCTGAATCAAAAGGTGTACAGCAATTTACCATTTGTCAGTTACTGTAAATAAAGAATTCAAAAATAGATAAACTTGTTTCAAACGTTTCGATCTGTGATCTTTATCAATAAAGTGGACTGCATTGATAAAGATCACATATTGTAAATAAATATATAAATATATAAATATATAAATATATAAATATATAAATATATAAATATATAAATATATAAATATATAAATAATACCTTCTGAAAGCTTATTGCAATAGCAATAGCAATAAGCAATAAGCTTAGTGCAATAGCAATCCAAAACTAATCGTAACTGTTTCCATTGCGAGGCATTTACGAACGTATGGACACAGCCTAAACTTTCAAAACTGCTGGTTAAAAAAGTGTTTACAGTTCATTTTTAGCATCCTACGCATTTGTTCCCAATTAATCTTGCAGTTGTAGTTGTATTATGTTGTATTGATTGCAGTTGTATCCTAGCAGCATAATATTGGAGTCTTTTAAAAATTCAATTTAGTGGCCCTAAGCTAGATAAGCTCTGCTGTTCTTGCGTCGCGTAGAATAAAAGTATCTTTACAGGTATCTTAGTTTATTGTAGCAACTTGTATTTTACAAATAAAATTGAAGTGAATTTCTACCTCAAAAAATATTCAAGTGGATCCATAAATTTGACAACAGTCTTATCACAGAAACTAGCTGGGTAATTATTTGAAGTCAGCCGAATCTTCAACCCTATTGAAACAAATCAATCTTTGCGAATTTTTGTGAATGGTTACTTTACTATTCGCGAATAGTTGTGCGAATATACGAATATTCATACCTTTAAAAAGCTCCACAATGTTCGTTCAGTATCGCTTGCTGATTGCCCAATCTTCTGATCACAGAATTCTACCAACTGCCCAGAAAGTAAAGCATTTTCCAGTTCACCAGAGCGCTGTAAGAATTCTCCCTCTGTCACCACTTGACTGACGTTAACCTAAAATCAGAGAATCAAAAACATGATTTCATCACTAAAATCTTGAGAATGACGTGTGGCAATAATTTCAGCAAATAAATATGAATTCCTGTGATAAATAAGCTATAATGCCAGGATTAAAATACACTAAACGTATCGGGCATAACCCTTGATCAGTGATGTCATCTATGGCATTAATAGAAATCGAAGAAGAGAAGAGTCTATTTGAAGAGCGTTGTGTGATGGCCTGTTAGTTTTTGACCTCCTATCTGCACCATTTAACAGCATCATACAGAATATCCTGGTCCTGGGCAGTAATTATCTCTCGGCCTGAAATTCATTTTCTTAACAATATCAACTTCAAGATTAGAAATTCGCTGGTTCTGGAAGCTATTCATTCAGTTGCAACTTGAGAGAAATTATGACCTAGCCCTTGACAATGAGAAGTCATCTTCTTCCTAGAATAATGTCAACTTCAAGGTCACAAATTTGTTGGTTCCAGAACCTAATTTTCATTAAGTTGCAACTTTGAGAAAAACTCTGGCCTTCTCCTTGACATTGATAATTATGTAAACAAGTAACGAGACAACAAGGTTTAGAAACATTTGAAACAAACCTGTTTAGCTGGTTGGTCAGGAAAGTTCCCAAAAGTAAGTAGCTTGCCACCGAACTGGAAGAGATCGAAAGATATGAATCAAATATGTGAACCAAAAGGTACAGCCTTTTCATCCCCATGGAGGGTCGGCATGGCATATAATACACAGCATAATATGATGACCGTAAACGACGTTACAATTTCCATAAGTATACCAGGTTAAAATTTCTAATAATTTCATCTTTGTTACCAAGATTACACCTGATCTTTGAAATAAATTTTTGTCGCTTACAATACCCCCTAGGAAATCACCATCTGCATTAAATTTTACTAAAAAGTGTTACAACAGATGTAGAAAGAGAAGATCTATAATTACGGCAAAAGATCATTGATTTTGAAAAGTATAAGATGTATTTACAACGTAAGACTGTATTCATATCACTAAGCTGAAATGGATTCAGACAAATACTGTAGCATTTCTATACCGCAACTGGCATACACCATTTCGGAGTTCGCGACGCCATATTGCAAGTGGGGCAAACAAATCAAAATTTTCAATGGTGGCCTATAGGAAATTGCCGCGTGCAATTCGGAAAGTTTGTTTTATTTAAAACTAAGAGATTTTTTCAGGCAAAACTTTATAATTATTGATTAATAATTTTTTATAGAACCGTTTTGTGTAATATTTTTGAGGATTTAGTGTATGTTTCAAGTTCAAATCAAAGAAAGTGTTGAGGGTACTAGGCCAATTCTATTGTTCTCCGACGGCCGCTGAGTGGCAAGCTAACGAAAAATTCCTAGCGAGTACAGAGTACAGTTCTTACATTTACGTAATAAAGCCTTGTTTATATGCAAGAAAACATAAATTTATATTGAAATTGACTAAAAATGAGATGATTTGCAGTCATTTACCATTGAAATATTGGAATTTAAAACAGTTTGCAGTAGGCTGCAATTGAAAATTTGCCCCACTTGCGACATGGCGTCGCGAACTCCGAAATGGTGTATGAGTAGCATAGTTAAATTATCGAGCATCATTAGAGTTAAAAGGCTAGTCTGCATTTTAGCGAACCAGCTTTCAATATCGGCAAGTTGTTTGTCATGGGGTAAGGGTCAGGGTCAGGGTTAGGTTTTGGAAAAGGGGTTTTTAGGGTAAGCAAGGGTTAGTTAGGGTAAGTTAGGTTTAGTTAGGGTAAGTTAGGATTAGTTAGGGTGAGGTAGGGTTTAGTTAGGGTTAGTAGGGTATTTGATCAAATACGTTCCCGAGAGATGTGACATAAAGCTGGTCCGCTAAAGTGCTGGTCCTTTTCTAAATGTCAAAATGGTCTATTGTCCCGAGTTAAAATGAAAGGACTCACAGCAAAGCTAGCACCACAAGGTCTTCTCATCCAACGAGGAGGTTTCTTCAATGGCTCTGGCACAGGCAATGGTTTGGCTTCATGTGGCTGGCCAGCAAATGAATCGCCTCCAAATGAGCTTGCAACCTATGAGAGATTGAGAAAATTTAAACAAACAATTTTCAACTCATTTACTGTCAAACTTACGTGAGAGACTACCACTGACGTGATTGGAAATAATTACATTTCATACGCAATATGCATTAAAAATTGAACTTCTTAACAATTCGTGGCGAAAAATTTTCATTCTTACATTATAAAGACTCCTACCGGGTGAGTCAGAAAAAACAATCCCGGTTTGATAGGACACCGCTACCTAGATATCAAAACGATAATATTGACAAATACATTATTTAATGGTTGACATGTTCAAATATAATTTAAAATTTACCTGACTTAAAACGGCCCCTCCGTTCTGAAATTACGAGCGATTTTCTGGAGAAAGCTCCTTCAAAAAACCTTCAAAACAGGCCTGAAATCACGAGCAAATTTTTCAAATATTTCTGCGTTACAGCAATGACTTGCATATGCTTTAGCACGTGTTATCCTCTTGGGAGGATAAAATCTGCGAGAATAATGTTGTTATGTTCCCAGGGATGGCACTTTCATCCTCCTAGAGGGGTAAAATTTGCTAAAGCATATGTACAAGTCATTGCTATTAAGGCAGAAATATGACGGAAATTTGGTCGTGATTTTATGCCGTTTTTGAAGGTTTTTTGGAGGGGCTTTCTTGAGAAAATCCCTTATAATTTCAGAACGGAGTGGCCGATTTCAGTCAGTTAAAATTTAGAATTTATTTGAACATGTCCACTATTAAACAATATATTTACCGATATTATCGCCTCGATATCCAGGGAGCAGTGGCCTTGCAAACGGGGATTATTTTTTCTGACTCACCCGGTATAATTTTGTGACATTTCAGGGTTGACTCGCAATACTTTTATACAGGCGTGCATAAACCATGGGATCATGGGAACAAAGCTCCCAGGCAGGTTTGAACATTATGCACGCCTGCTTTTATAACCCCACATAATGTTAAACGCATGCAAAGGTAATCGCGACTCAGGGATTTAATTACCTTATCTGCGGATGCATCACTTGGCACAGCACCACTGCCCATGACGGAGCTAACAGTCACGTGGCCATCAAATGATGCAGTTGACAGGACACCCGGGTTTCTTGGACACCATAGCACCTCAAAACACCATTGCGAGGTTGTTGGTAGTTCATAAATGATCTGTAAGAAACAAAGAAGGGGTGATACATTTGTTGGGAATGGTATTCTGCAAGAAGCTACAGAGATGAACGTTTTAGGCATTGCCCTATACGCCGGAGTAGGAACGGAAGTGGCAAAATCGATCTTGTACTGATAGTACTATAACAGAGGTTGGGGGGGGGGTTTGTTTGTTGTCTGTCACAGACTGTTCTGTGGAACTTCCTGACAAGGTATTTCTTGACAGTGAACACAGAAGTTAGTTCAACTAGTTTACGTGTAGCCTAAACAGTTCGATATAGATCTTTGCGAAAACCATTTTCAAGTCGAAGCAAAGGTCGAAAATCCCAGCACAACCAGAAATCTACACCGTCCCTGTTTTGATTCAAATACGCATACAAAACCATTTCATACTTTGCGGAGAGCAATGCACAGTTTTGGGATTTAGCTCCACATTTATATAATATATGTATGTATGTATGTATAAAATTCTTTAACGTGAATAACAGAGCTAAGTTAAAAACTTGTTTTCAGTCTGGTTCACATATCGAGGCAAAAGGTTGTATTTCAAAAGAAATGACGTTGTTTGCGAAAAGGTCTATTGGTAAATTCGGAATGAAATGGTGTCTTACTATGCTTAGTTCTACAGATTTCAGCTTCCATAATTACATCCTACGATGCAAAAACGAGCACACGAACGGTTCAAAAGGTATGTACTAAAACGGGCAATGGTAGGAAAACAACATAGAATAATCACCTCTCCATTTTGTGAGCTAGTGTTTGGATTCCAACAAAGGATTCTGTTGTCCTTGGCACAGCTCATTAGAAGATCTGGATCTTGCGGACACCAATCCAAGGATAGAATACCCCTGTAACATAAAAAAGCAACTTAGAATCCGCCAAATTATCACTCAAAAACAAACCATTTGATTTTTACAATAATAATCTTAAAATAATATCGATTGAAGGACGACCCTGGGTTAATTAAGGATGATTTCGTCAACACACATTTCTTCGTTTTAAAACTATCTCTGTCAACTCCTCAAGAGCATCTAGCACCAATAAAAGATGTTAAAGCAAATGATTAAATCCTCAAGAGCATCTAACACCAATAGAAGATGTTAAAGCAAATGATTAAATATAGTATTTCCAGGTCATAACCAACTAAAACCTGCATCCGTCGGGGAGAAAATGTTGGCTAGAATCAAATACATTTACTATCAGCTAATGAATACAGCTAAAAAACTGGGCAGTTCGTTATATATTTGCCAATATTTTTAGCAAATGGTTCAGTCATTCCACCACTTCTTTAATCACTATTGAGTGAAGATTATTTATGAGAAGAAAAAAGAGGAGGAAAAACCAACCTGCTGTGTCCTTCCATGACTTTCACTGGTGATGTAGCAAATCGTAGATCCCATAGCTGACAAAGCAAACAAAACATGTTTCAAAATCTAGCATGGAAGTATGAAAATATAATGCTTTCATGAAAAAGATAAAAAACTTCCTGTACATCTCATTGTTCTGTAGCTTATCAAAATTATTGCTTATTTTTTAGAACCTTTGAAGTCTTTTTGATCTTATCATTAGGAGGTTTAAGAAACTACGACTGCAACTGTAACGCAATATTGCTTTCGTTTTAGAACATCGCCTTCAATAGATGCCTTAATTTGTGTGGGAATTTTGCTTCTCTTCAGGGACTATGAAGTTGTCCTTTTCAATTGCACAACTTGAAAATCCAATTTCTGTCGTTCTGTACTGCAGATCTTGGCCTCCAAAGTAAAACTCAATCATCTTAAATGTTTTCAAAGAAAAAAGATGGTTCCCAGGCATTCAACTGAATAAGGATGTTTCGTTGTGGTCTTTTAAATTAAATGTAGAAGGTAGCGCAAAGGAAACAATACTTGGTTTGCAAGATACAAAATGACGTTCTGGCTGGCGTTGCCGTGCTGGCCTCTTAAACTTTCTACAGGCAACACATTGCAAAAACCTACCTGGATAACAGGGTATCTATCATCTTCATTTCCAATAACCATTTGAGTTGCTACCTCTGGATGCCATGCCATGGATTTGCAATGCAACATTGCTGATGTGTCACCCACTTTTATTATTGGCTCACTCTTGCGTAAATCCCAAACAACAACTCGGCCTGATGGTGATGAGGATGCCATGATGTGCTGAACTTGTTTGTTCCAGTGAACACAGCTTATGTTGTCTAATGGGGTGCTCTTTGCCCCTGGTGTAAGAGGTGTGTCTGGTTTCTTCAAATCCCAGATGAAAATCTCTGAATCATTGGCACCTATGTTTGAGATCAAAAGGAAGACACTTTTAAAAATTTCAAGTAGATCATATGTGTAAAAAAATGCTTGTGTGATTTGAAAGGCTGCACCTTTCTAGTCATTCACTAATCAAATAACAAGTTGTTTGCAGTGGCGGACACTAGGAGGGGGCGAGGGGGTGCAGTCACCCCCCATGTTTGCTAAAACAAAGACCTTTTGTTTGAAAACAATTGAAATAGACAATACTTTTTAACTGAAACAATAGCTTTGCCTCCCTAATATTTGGCAAAGTGTCCACTGCTGGTTGTTTGTTAAGAATTTCATTCATGCCATACCTGATGCAAGGAGATTTTCTTGGAATGGGTTGATATCAAGTGCTTGGACAGGTCCAGTGTGTCTATCCAGTCGCATTGCAATTTTATCATCAGAATCGTCATTAATTATCTTTGCCGCATCATAAACAAATATATGTCCATTGTCTGTTCCTCCAATGATGATTCCAGAAGGATGCTCTTCACTCTTTATTCCACTGCTACCCCAAATTACTTTATGAAGCCTTAGAATTGTAAAGACAGCATTTTAGTGATTTGAATACAGTATATAGGCCTGGTGTGCACATTGACATGGTTTTCCTGCCTAAGAATTCTCAAGAATTCTTGAGAACCGTTTTGATTCTTAAGAATCCTTGTTTTAAAAAATTTACAGTCTTTCATATGACTCAAGAATTCTTATCTGAATGTGAAGAATTCTTCAAATTCTTAAGAATTCCTGAGAATTCTTGTCATGTTAATGTGGGCAAGGCTTGTACTGTACTTCGTTTTTATGTACAAAATAAAACGAGTACATATAGGAGTGGTGGTGTGTCCCTAACTAACTAACTAACTAACTAACTAACTAACTAACCCAGTCAGTCAGGAACCAAGAACGCATTCCATGAACCAGCTAAGAATGCCAAAAATGCAATCAGTTGCCAACTGCTGAATTGTTGCTGTGTCTCTACTACGCCATCACAGAAGTTCTACGTAGATCGCCTAGAAAGTCTTTTTTGGCAATGCGCCACACAAAAAACCATAATGTGCAATTCAACCACAAATGGTCTATTACGTCATATTGCCTTGGCCTCATAAATGATGCTTGGAATTTGCAGATGTTTATCTGCTTTTTGACCTCCAACACTGGACTCCTGCTTAGAAACCAAAACACTGAAGAACAGTATTCTAGCAACAGCCACTGCAAGAAGTAATGTCATAACGCTGCCACCGAAACCGGTAGGCTCTAATTAACAGTTTGATCTTTGTCATCATACAGTAGGATGTGTGCTTCCTTTTAATGAATTTTAATTCCATTTAATGGAAAATGCAAAAAACCAAGTGAAGTATAGCTCTTCAGCCAAGAAAGCTGAATTTTTTTAAGTCATGTTTCACTTCTAAACAGCATAAATTTCAATTTACAGTACAGTACAAACTCCATAGAGAATTTTCAACAACAGGGTTCTAAGAGTTTTGAACTAAAAAATGCTAACTTTAGCAGTAGAATTCAAAGAAGGGTGTATCAGAGTGAAAAATTGATGTGGCCTTAAATAATCTCCTTGGGAATCTCTCCAGATTGCTATTACCATCCATGAACTTGGTCAAAATTTGCAGGCACGATAGAGGTTGTGGCCTTCCTAAAAAATGTTTCAATACATACAGTTGACATCCGGTATCTCAACTGCCTGCTATCTCAAAAATTTGCTACCTCAAACAAATTTTCATTTCCCCTTGTTGGATTTGTATAGAAAAACTGTCCTTTATCTCGAACGTTTGCTATCACGAACAAACTTTTCATTTCCCTTGAGAATTCAAGATAGTGGATATCAACTGAATAA
This sequence comes from Aurelia aurita, assembly GCA_004194415.1. Classification (NCBI taxonomy): domain Eukaryota; kingdom Metazoa; phylum Cnidaria; class Scyphozoa; order Semaeostomeae; family Ulmaridae; genus Aurelia; species Aurelia aurita. Next base: position 462,103 of record REGM01000268.1, on the reverse strand, counting down.
GATTTTTTACGATATAGTATGAATGTGGTACCTTTGGCTGCATTCAATTGAACCAGCAACTGGCATTTCAATATTGCTGTTTCCAAAATCAACATGGAAGATTTCCAGGGCTGCTGTTGTGCTGCAAAACAAAAATTTCAAGATTACAAAAACAGCAGCAATTTGAGATATGGCAATCTGCTTTAGTGATTCTAAATTCAAGGAAGAGATGTATAAGGAGAAGGATGCTTAATTTGCATAGAGTAAGCAACTATTCATGTAACCCGTTGTATTACCTATGTGTAGATTAATGTACAGTAATAATAATTATAATAGATAGAATAAACAGAAAGAAAAATTACTTCTGATGAAAAATAAAACAAAAGCATAGCTTAACACTCCCAGTGCTCTTGTTTACATTGTTCTAACAATATTGTTCAGCGTAGTAGGTACAAAAAAATTTACTGAAGTACCATGAGAAAATTTACCACAAATTAATTATCAAGGATTTTGACAAACAACACTTCTTCTTACCTGAATGTTGCATCTAATTGCTGGGCAGCAGTTCCAGCTGCCAAATAGATTGGGTGCTGTTCTGCAGGACTCCATGCTATGTTTGCAGTTCTCTGCACCTCTTTCACTTTTGCCATTTTGTCACTAAAATAAATAGGTTGAATAAATACAAAACAGTCTTTCTGGATGCAATTGTACTTTTGGAGAATGAAATTGTAAATTTTTGGAGGCAATGAAACTTCATCATCATCATCAACTTTATAAATGTGTCACTAAATTTAGGGGTCGTCCAAAAATCCACTTGTGATCGGTTAGCGGCACTTGCCACAAAGGGGAGCTAAGGGGTTTCATCAAAATCCATTAAGTGATCATTGGTGGAACTTAGGGAATTCTAACCAAGAAAATGTACGTTTAGGATCAATTTCATACTTTGATAATCATATAAGCCCAATTTATAGGCCTTATACGATGATTTTAGCATATTTTGCCACAATTACTTATAAATGTCCTGTTTTCTAATGAGTGGTCAACTTAGACCAATAACAATTGGAGACAATGGGCAACTTACATCATCAGAATAATGCTAATAGAAACATATATAAGACCGCTAAGGAGGGGGTCAAGCAGTTAGCCAACAGCCGCTAACTGATTGCAGGTGAGTTTTTTGACGACCCCTTAACAAACACAACTGCTAGGGGACACTCCAAAATAAATAGATAATTGTTTAAATAAACAAATCAAATTAGCATATAACAATTCAAAAATTCAAAAACCAGTTAAAATTTAAAATCTATTAATAAGAAGTAAGAACTATTATAATATTGTTGTTCGCAAAAATAGCAACTACAGTTTTCTATGCTGGACAAAAAAGGACTGCCAAATCTGAAATTCTCCTAAGAAACAAGCAGTTTCTTGTTTTATTAGTTTATTGGATGGGAAGCAAAATTGACAAAATTCGATTAAAATATTGAAATGAAACTGAGGATTAAATTTACTTTAAGGGCATGCATATTCAATATCATATTCATCATTGTCCCTCAGCGGTAGTCCTACTGAGAGCTCCTTCTCTCCTCCTCTTATGATGAAATTTCATGTCTTCCTCCTTCATATTGTACAACTTTCTCCCGATCAATATAATATCATGTGATGTGGCAAACTTTTTTAAGCTTTTGTAAGTTTGCAATTTGTCATTGTAATGCTGGCAAGTGCAGCTGTCTTTTGATGAAGTTTGTATGTTCCGGAATTTTGAAATTAAAGTGAACTGTGTGATGGGATGGGCCTAAAAAAATTTAGGCCCACAAATTGTATGATGGCAGATGGCAGTTTGATTTTCCGGCATACCATCTCTAGCAGTTCTTTTGAAACCAAAACTTAGACCTGATAACATCCATAGATATACATATCAAATAAAAAGTTCTTACCTAGGTTCCCTCTACTTTCTCTGCAGACAACGAGCGAATATTTTCAGTGTTCGTTCATCAACTTGCTTTGCTCAGCTGTTGTGTTCAAATTTTCCACTGCACAGAAATTACGCTACCATTTTGCATAGCATAAAAGTGAACGTGGCAAAATTGTTGTTGTTGCTGCAAACAGGATTTTGACCTTACTTGCTGCCACGCATTCGGCGCAGCGCCCCCAAGCCTATCCACAATAAAAATTCTGTGTCAAAGTCTCCGAACTTCAAATCTACCCAGAACTTCGCTAAAAGATTATCAAATGAATGCTGCGAGGGAGAAAAGCGTTTCTCTCAAGCGTTTCTCTCAAGCGTTTCTCTGAATCTATGTGACAGTGATTTTAGTCATATGTTTCTAGCGCATGATTTTTTCGAAGTGCCAAGACTTACGTTGGTACCCAGGGTAAGACTTAAAGGGTCTGTTTCAACCAGCATTCCTTGCACGTGTCACCTCTTGGTTGGCCTTTGTTCGCCGCCATTTTCATGGGCCATGAAAATGACTGAAACAAAGACCAACCAAAAGATGGCACGTGCAAGGCATGCTGGTTGAATAAGAAGCGTTCTATGTTGTTGCCAAACCAGCAAACATTTTGTTTGACAAGCAAAGACTCGAATGTTTATCAATCAAAGTTTGCTCGCTTGTTCAGAAAGTTTTACAAAACAGTTTTACTCAAAATTTATCTTCAAGAAGCGCACAAAATTTCCGTATTTTGCATACTTTACAGATTACGGCAAATTTTGGATCAAGCAATTCTACTAAACCAAAGAAATTACAGAACCGACAACAAACTGATTCGTGTTATGATAAGTCTGTTCCTTTAAACAACAAATTATGCAATGCACCCTTAGATTGGCAATGTATTTTAATATTTTAGCACGTTGAAGATTACAGCAGCAATATACCTTTTAGCTATTCTAAAAAAAGAGTATGGATCGAGCGATATTTTTATACATTTGTATTCTAACAGTTCGATTGAGTGGCGTTATAGCTTCTATCACTATTGTGCATATTCGAAAATTCGTCTGTTCGTATAAAAATGTATAAAAATGTCGCTCGATCCAGACTCTTTCGTAGAATAGCTAAAATATCTACTATAGATTGTGACATCATGAAACTCGTTGATCCAAAGAAGATACGTCAAAGGCTTGAAAATGCAGCATTTAATAGGGCCTTTCCAACCGGCATGCTTCGTGGATACCTTCTTTTGTGGTCTCTTTGTTGTCACCATTTTAATAGTTCACTTACATTGCCGATAACAAAGAGATGGCACGTGCAAGGTATGCTGGATGTAAAGGCCCCATTAAAGGCCCATTGTCAACCATGACCCTTTGTGCGCCGAATGAAAAGCAAGACAAACAGAACCTAGGCCAGAAACGACTTTCATATCATACGGAAGTCGACTTTGGCGCCACAAAGGATCATGGTTAGCAATGGGTCTTTAATGCAACATAGAAGAACAAACTAAAAACAAACAAATTTAAGCTACATTTCATATTCACACATCTTTCTAATAATCTTTACACTGTTTTCCAACATTTACAATATCCGAATACACATACGAACTATTACTACTATATCTGATAACGTCCCAACCCCATGATAACAAATGAGTACCCATAAGTTACAGTCCATCGAAAATAATGGCTAAAATGTTACACTNTGTATAAAAATATCGCTCGATCCAGACTCTTTCCTAGAATAGCTAAAATATCTACTATAGATTGTGTGACACCATGAAACTCGTTGATCCAAAGAAGATACGTCAAAGGCTTGAAAATGCAGCATTTAATAGGGCCTTTCCAACCGGCATGCTTCGTGGATACATTCTTTTGTGGTATCTTTGTTGTCACCATTTTAATAGTTCACTTAAATTGCCGATAACAAAGAGCTGGAACGTGCAAGGTATGCTGGATGTAAAGGCCCCATTAAAGGCCCATTGTCAACCATGACCCTTTGTGCGCCGAACGAAAAGCAAGACAAACAAAACCTAGGCCAGAAACGACTTTCATATCATAAGGAAGTCGACTTTGGCGCCACAAAGGATCATGGTTAGCAATGGGTCTTTATGCAACATAGAAGAACAAACTAAAAACAAACAAATTTAAGCTACATTTCATATTCACATATCTTTCTAATAATCTTTACACTGTTTTCCAACATTTACAATATCCGAATACACATACGAACTATTACTACTATATCTGATAACGTCCCAACCCCATGATAACAAATGAGTACCCATAAGTTACAGTCCATCGAAAATAATGGCTAAAATGTTAATGTTACACTAAACAAAAAGATTACTATTCGATCTAAGAGAAGTTGATTAAACGCTGCTCTAGAGATAATGACCAAAGATAAAAGCCCGAAGACCTTCATTCGTGAAGAGAAAGTCCAATGGTAAACTGGCCTACACGTACATTTGTTATAAGAAGCTTTATAACAAATTGAACAAACTCAACTCTCGGCTCACTATAAAATTAAGACACTTCAGTACTGGGACACAATTACTCAAGAGACGTTATCTTTACGTCCAGGAAATCCATAGAATATGTCCACTTTATTTTCACTTGTTTCTTGACAGTTTTATGTCTTCATAAAACTTCGCTGTGAAATGTTCGTGCGGATGGAGTAAATATGAAGAATGTTATGAAGCTTCTAAGAAATGTCTAAAAAGCTCTCATGTCTCAAATAATGAAAAATTTGAAGAAACTTTCAGCACTGGGTCAAAGTCATAGCTTCTTATGAGAAAAATTATGCATACCGATCAACAGGCCCGTGGCTGCTTGGCCCTTACAAAATCTCCCAAAAGTGTCCTCTTTTCAAAAAAAAGGAGACCCCTTTTCTACCTAACAAGAGCGTCTTTGCGTCCTAATTTCAAATTTCAGTTCTTGGAAATTTTGCTTCTGTAAAAGTTCAACTAAAGATATGAGCTTCTAGGAAAATTAGGCCATTGAAATGACGTTGCTAGTAACCGCGCTCTGTCGTAGACCGCACCAAAACTTGTGACGCTCTTGGTGTAATTTTTATTGTAAGGATGATGCAAGATACAATCGAAACATTTCCTAAGGCAATGAGAAGTACTAAGAAAGCCAAGAAGTCACTGTACAGAAAAATCTAAGTATGTCAAAAGTAGCTCAGCCAGATAAGTATGAACTTTTTCAACGGTCGGATTTCAATAGACAATGACGCTAAAGATGGACAAAGATTTTTTGCAGACAATGATGAGAGGAGAGAGACTTGGCAGAGATTGACAGAGTTAAAAGGAACAGAAGAAGAGATTGCGGAAATGGAAGGCAAAATGAAGAAAATTTATAAACACATTTGTGAACAAAAAGTTAAAAAAAAAAACACTTATCNNCAATGTAAACAAATAGAAAAATTTTGTAATTCGAACGCGAATCTTTAATTAAATTTTCAATTCGAATCAAAACTTTAATTTTCTGCTTTGGAAAGGTTTCCTTTCGAACCATCTTGCATTCGAATTCAAGTTCGATTCGAATTCAAGCTAGCTAGTCGAAACGGAAGACCGAAATGTTACGTCGTTAGGTGGTCGTCAGGGAGCTTCTTACCAGCATGCTTTGCAGCAAAACACAACAGAGTCTTTGGAGCCACCATCTTTAGCGTTACTGTCTATTGCGAGAGTGAATTCTGCATAAGAACTGAAACCAAGGACAAGGACAGAGTTTAATACTTCCCAATAAAATATCCTGAAATAAAACCATAGAGAACTAACCAAATCAGCTGAAACCCTTTGGAGAAAATTTTCCTAAAAGTACCTAAAATGCTATTTACTTTCATAGCATTACTTGAAGAAAGACAAGATACAGGAAGCTAAAAGTGTATTCACTGTTTGAACAATTATACTAAAAAACCTAAACGTCTCTTTCGGGAATTCAAGTTTTTTTGTTTAGATTCTTTAATTTAAAGACCCTCTGCTAACCATGTGACTTTGCACGCCATTGCTATCCCAGAATGCACTGCAAATGGACTTTCAGATTATCTGAAAGTCTCTGATGCTAGGCCAGTGTCGTGCTGTTTTTTCGTGCGCAGCACGCAAAGCCTCATGGTTAGCAGAGGGTCTTTAAGATCCGTTATTTCTCCCTAAAATGAGTAAATAGCTTCCATTTATTTCCATTCATTTAATTGAAATTAGAAAATTTTCTTTCTGATGCCTAGAATTGATCACAGATAATTCTGTATGTTTTAACAGCTCAACAGTAACCTTGCCTTTTAGATTGGAATATTTTTAGGCGAAAAAAAAACTTCTAACATTTTGTTAGTGGAAAGTAATCGAATTAAACAGTTCCACCTAGAAAATTTATAGGAAATTCTTCGTTGAGAGCAAAACAGCACTATTAAATTACAAACAAAATTGATGGACTTCAGATTAATCGAGTCGGTTGAATGGTTTTTCCAGTATAATTTTTCAAACAGTGGATGTTTATTTCCATTTAGCCGATAGGAAGATGTACCGGGTGTCCCTTAAAAAAATACTCCCGTTTAAAAAATCACCAAAACTCGATTATCAAACCTATCATAAAATCCTATTTCGATCTCTTTTGTCAGTGATCCAAATATTTCTAAAGATGATAAAATGTTTGTATTCATTACTTAAAGGGGACAAAATAACAGATTGAAAAACTTTATTCTGAGCTATACTTTTTAAGCAACATCGTAAATCTTGCCTAAGAGCCATTATTTTGACATTTTTCAATATCCTTCAAGTCAACAATGATAGTTTGCGTTTCTTTCTGACATTTATGACCAACCTAGAAGCTTAAGATACAAAAAGAAATTAATCTGGTAATCATCAGTGCTTTTTGCATCATGCTTCAAAACCAGGCAGCCCTAAAAGGAGCTAAATTTGCTTATTTTAAACCAATCACAAGATCAGCTATACCTGAACAAATAATTTGGTCTTTGATCTACTTGCCAAAAAAAGAAATTTAAAGATCGGCCATGTAATCAAATTTTAGGGATTTTTCAAACAGGAGTACTTTTTTGGGACACCCGGTAGTTAACAGCGTCGTGATGTCACTTTGACGAAACCACTTAACCACAGTACGCGATTTACAAATAGCACTACCTGACCTTACAACTTTGCTTCATGTTGAGTTCACTGGAGGATAGGAAGATGTCATCAAATGATACTGAAATTGGTGTCTTCATGTTTCTTCGAAACAACTGTTTCATGTTCTTAGTGTGCCTCAAAAAAATTATTCCTCCACGCTAGCTATTAACTTTGCTCTGCTGAATTGTCTGTTTCTTCGAAATCAGCGTCATCGAAATTCTGAAGAAACAAAAAACAAAAAATTGTCAGTCGAGAGAGCACTCAAAATTAAAATTGTAGAAAACTAGGAAACTAGATGGTATAAGGACACTTCGTGCGACTAAAAATGTGCTAGTGGTTTGCAGAAATAACTGCCTCGGGCATTTCACGTATCGTATTCAGAAGCTGACAGCATGCAAAATGTTCGTGTATTTTTGTGGGTAACAGAAGTAGTCTGAAAAGTGAGCATACGAACACAGTTTGACCTAGGTTAAGGGTCAAGTAGCCTGGTAACGAGCGCGGTCAGCCTAGGGGTTGGTAACGAGTGGGGGTTGGGTTGGGGGTCGACGGTTGGCGGGGGTTTATTGAGAGTTTGAGGCTGGCAAGTACTTTTAGGCCCATTGCTTTTCTCTTTAGGCCTTTAGCGGCGGTTGCAGGTGCGCTCGATTTGATGATTCGTCATTTGTTCGAAGATTCGTCAGATTCGTGTTCCATAAAGGAACTGAGTTGTTAAATATTACGCTGTGTGATTGGTTGGGATGCGTTCTATTCGAAAATTCGAAGGTGGGTATATAACCTGTTGCACGGGTTGGAATGATCACTTTTCATTACTATTTTGGAGTGGACAGACGTTGAAGAAATTTTTCATGATTATGGAGCAGAATGATGATGGTGGAAGGAGCAGGAATGGTGGTGAAGGAAGTAGGAGGGTGATGAGGGTAGCGAGGGGGAGTCGGCGCTTTGTGCCTTCTCTCCCTCGGCCTAACTTGAGACGAGGTGTGAGGGGTGAGTTTTTATTTTCGAATTTGCATTTTCGAATTTTTTTTTTCCTGATTTTTTTTTTATTCATTTTTTATTTTTAGATTTTTTTTTTTTGCTTATGAGATTATGATTTTTTTTAGGTGTTCGCTCGGGAGGTGGAGCAGTTAATGGGATACCGAATGAGCGTAAGTGTATTTTAATTTTTTCTTTTCCTTTCTATAATGTTGCGGGTTGTTTGCGGGTAGGTGTGGAGGAAGGATTTTTTTCTTATAACGATTGTAGGGTGTAGTATTGAACCCCAGCCATCGTTATATACGACGATGACTGGCGCTTAGTGCTACACGCCATATCTTTGAGGTCGGGGCTCTTTGGACGGTCGTTATTATTTCCGAGCCGTGATTTTTTTTTTCTTATTTGCCTTATAGGTTGCCGAATGTATAGACATGAAATTTATGGGGAGGATGGGTGGTGTACAATCTGCATGGGGGACATGATAGATCCTGAGATGAGAATGTGCCCGCGATGCCCTGGAGTGTTTCACTCTCAGTGCATTGCGGGCTGGCTAGCCTCACGAGTGGAACTCGAAGAGTTTTTGGGGCCATCATGTCCCCTATGCAGAGAGGGGGGGGAGTTTGAAGATTACGTGGTGGTGGAGGTGGTGACGCCAATGATGTTGGTGACAGAGGCGTCCACACAGACTGAGGTGGCAGCAGCACCGATGACGTCAGCAACGGAGAGAGCTACGCAGACGGGAGAAGACTTTAGTAGGCATGCCATTACTGATTTAATTTTGTCGATGACTTCTTCTCCTACATCATCATGGTCGACGACGAGTCATCTTTTATAAACTGTGGCAGCTTTTACTGCAAGAAATAAAACAATCAAACAGCCCTCCTATCTTCAAAAAACAAATTAGATGTTGGAATGGTGATAAATGCAACTGTAGGCTCTGTAAAGTATATATCCGAGAAGTTGGGTTTCTAACAGGATAGATTTTTAATTTGTATATATATTGCCCATGTTAATAGTTTTATTTTATCAAATTGTAAATTATGTAAATTGTAAATAGTAGGCCTTAATTAGTTGTAACTTAGCTATTCCTTTTGTAGCCTACTATAAATAAATATAAGATGGTGATCATGATGATTATTANCTTTTCGTTTGTCAACAAATGAGTTAGCCATATAGACTACAGGGCATCTTTTGCTGCTCGCTTTATTTATATTTGCGATGTGACTAATAGGCCGCGGAACTCCATTTTCTTGCGAGCGCTAATCATCTGCACTGATGTACTAGTGTGTCAATTAAAAGCAAAGGATGTTAAAAGTAATTTGAATCCACCATTCATGAAGGATATTTGTATGCAGCGAAACATTAGCTACAATCTAAGGTATGGCAATGATGCTCAACTCCCAAAGTACGAACCACGTCATTTGGAGTTGAGTTCATTAATACCTTGGAAATAAACTGTGGCAGCTTTTACTGCAAGAAATAAAACAATCAAACAGCCCTCGTATCTTCAAAAAACAAATTAGATGTTGGAATGGTGATAAATGCAACTGTAGGCTCTGTAAAGTATATATCCCAGAAGTTGGGTTTCTAACAGGATAGATTTTTAATTTGTATATATATTGCCCATGTTAATAGTTTTATGTTATCAAATTGTAAATTATGTAAATTGTAAATAGTAGGCCTTAATTAGTTGTAACTTAGCTATTCCTTTTGTAGCCTACTATAAATAAATATAAGATGGTGATCATGATGATTATTATTGTAACAAAATCTGCCCTTGTTTTTCTCAATGCGTATGAACCTGCATAATGCACATTAATTGAAATTTCGTAGGACAATAGATCTCTAAGCACAAGAATGAAGCAATAGCCAGTTCAGGTCCCTATGATAACCTATTCCCAGACAATAGGATGAAACAGTGATTTGTCTAGACATGGTTGACTGTGTCCAAAATAAAAACCTGTTAATAATCAATTATGTATGCTTTCTCCTAGTACTTCAAATTAATGGTGCTATGGTTAAGATTTTAGTTGTTAAGTAGTGCTTCCGTTGCTGCGTTTTCGGATCCCTCTATATCGTCTTAGTGAAAAAGCTAGCATACATAACCAAAATGCATGGAGAGAATAAGACGGTGTCCAAAATAAATTTTATCGATACGCAATTAGGACGGGTGAATGCTGTAAAACAAAATATTCAGGGCTCCAACGTGACAAAGTAATTTGAAAGCCACAACAATAGATTTCACACCTTCAGCACAGCCAACCAAAAGGTTCTGTTCTCTCTGTAGATTTTGATTGATTGATTGATTGATTGATTGATTGATTGATTGATTGCACTCCGGGGTGTGAAATCTATTCTTGAGCAACGCAAAAAGCTTTACCGTATCGGAACAACAAAAACTGGATGATTTGAGGGCTGCATTTTGAACAATACTGTAAAGTGCACAGAAAATTATAACTTGATGTGAAACGACTAAATATGAGAAAATAAGATGGAACAGCATCGTCGTTTTAAAGACTGTATTTCCGTGGTGATGTTTCTACTAAATCGATGCTCATTCTAAACTCACATTCAAGACCGCTTCGAAAGAGCTTCATTTTCAAGCATCTGAATTAAAACGCAGGAACTCATTCACCTGAAATTTTGGGAAATAACACGTATACACATTGATAAAGAGACCGCCCCTTGTTTTGTTAACGAAAAGAATGACAAAATGGTGTCTGGGAAGACCTTACTTCACCCTGCGAAACGGCCAGAAACAAAGAAGGCTCAACTTACGTCTGTTTTGAGAAAATGGTTTAAAAAATTATAATGCGTAAACTGCGAAATGTGTTCACAAGCATTAGATAATAAAATTCCTTTTGATGCCGCGGTTTACAAGGTTTTGCTCTGCTTTCATTTATCTCTAGAACAGATAATTGTAGGTTCTAGTTTCTAAATCTCTGGCTTTCGAACAAGATTACTACAAGCCACAAAATCAAGTTTTGTTTTTTAAATATTAACAGTAAGCTCCATTGACGTTATCACGTGGGTGCTAAAGGAATAAGTAATGAAACTGAGGCATTGATTAAAATGTGAAGAGCAACGGAAATGCGTAAAATCTTTGGGTGAAGATGAAGTTGCGGTTTTTAGCGACATAACATTAAACCGTTGTTAAGGCATTGTGCCGGGTGAGTCAGAAAAAACGTGGGCCTTTAACAAGCCATATTTTGGTGAAAAACAAGTCAAATCGGGTGTGTTGAAGTTTTATATTGCAGAAGAAAGATTGAATTAGTTATAGAAATTTAGTTCGTTAAGATAGGTCATTTCTTTCCTTATTTATTTGCGATTTTGTGATATAGCAATTTTGGTGAAAAGTATCGCCAGTAAAAGAACTTTCAGCTTGCTAACAATGACAATTACATGACTAGTCCCCAAGAGATACAACATAAGCAACATTAGTTTTTCCTTTTGTGCTCTAACACAATGCATGCCTTGTTTCCAGTTTTTGGTAGAGAAACAATATGATTGTCATGGTTTAGAAGGTCACAAGTGAATGAATATCAATCTAATCGAAGGCCTATTTTAGCAATCCTTATCGAAGGAAAGAGGTAATAGCCATTTAAATCACCTTTTTCAAAGATTTGGAGCCCATGCTTAACAGCACATAGCCTGCGTGCAGCCTCAAACTCCTCCTCAAAGGAAAAGTAGAGTCTGCGCAACAACGAAACAAAGCTTGTATGCTGACATTGCAAAAACTGGCAGCCTACATTTCCTTTGAGGAGGAGTTTGAGGCTGCACGCAGGCAAAACAACACAGAGCTCAAATCTTTCAAATCTTTAAAAAGGTGGGTGTAAAATTCGATAACAATTTTCTTTCAATTGAATGGCTTCAAAGTAACTTAGGATATTTTGCTGTAAATCTGCCGTGGAAATTTTTTGATATCTTGATTATTTTCAAACTGGCGGCGTCTATATTTTTGTTGAAAGAATTCATGGAAAATTTTGACAAAATTATAATAATCGTAAATCCTAAATTCATAGAGGAAAAATGATACAATCTTCAAGAAAACCATAGTTTATGAAGGTCTACAATATGGTGGCAAGCAGAAATCTGTAGCTCTTCTGGTTTAGGATTTAGAAATAATTTCATGACGTCACAGCCTCAAAAATAATAAATACCGCCATTTTAAAAATAATCAAGATATCAAACATTTTCCACGGCAGATTTACTGAAAAGTACCCGAAGTTCCTTTCAGGCCATTTAATTCAAAGAAAACTGCAAAAGAATTTTACACCCACCTTTTTAAAGATTTGAGCCCTATGCTATGCTTAGCATGTTAAATAATTCTTTATTTAAGATAGGAGAATTGTCCATATTAAACTTATCACACTTTGAAAAAGCTACCATAAATAAAACAAGACCATACCTCTAATTCCCGCATAACTTCATCCATAAAATCTGATGAATTTTCTTTGTAGTTATAACCTAGCTTTATTGCCTCTCTGAATACCTAAAATAAATAGAGGAAAAATATTAGTAAATCACCATGATATTGCAAAAGATCTATCAAAGAATCAAAGAACGAAAACCAGGAAAACTTTACAAAAAAACACAAAAAGATCGTCATCAACACTACAATAGACCGCAAAGATCTCAACAGGTTGATTAACATTCGAATCAAATTTTGCGTGCCTTTTTCTGCATTGATGAAGGCCTGTCAAAAGATAAAATGTAGTATGGTGCATACTTTCAAAATAAAATGTGTCAGAAATTTCCTAAACATGACACACTTCACACAGAAAAACACCAGACACTAAAGTAATTACAGTCTGGAAACGATTAAGATCGCAGAGATTTGAGTATAAAGTTCTAAAAGAACGGTCAAAAGTCTGAAAAAGGTGGAGTTTGGGATGCAGAATTTCGACCTATCAAATTGAAACCATTACATTATATTGTAGTTTCATTTGGATGAGTAAAATTGCTTTCGTTTTTCGTCCTTTTCATTGCTGCTGTTGTTTTCACGAATCTAGCATGTTTCGATTTTAATACCTCTTTCGATTGTTCACTTTGCTATGTTTTTACTGCAGCCATGTGCTATCTGGATCAAATTCATTGTATATTCAAATTCAACTTTGAAAATGGTCGTACAATCCAAACATGTCTATCAACATCAAACATGTCGTAATTTTTGTCAAATGTCATTGTACTTTTGAGAACATTACAGGGACAGGAACATAATTTTCGTCCATGTTCGAATGTTTTCTAAATTCCTGTTTTCAAGGAACGAGGAGTAACCAACAGGATGTGCTTTTGCGTGTGCCTTGATATGGTCTATGGTCTGGTTACACTTAGCGATTTCTCTGACTGATTCTTTTGTACCAGAGAACCAGAGAATTGACATTACATATTTTCGAACAAATTATGCAACACAAATCAACATCGACCGAAACATGCATTACAGTAAAAACCCGCACATAAGAACCTATGTTTTTAAAATCAGCCTGTTTGGGTTTGTATTTATGTGGGGGTACTGCAAAATCAGGGCGTAGGTTCTTAACATGGGGAATAGGTTCTTAGATATAGAAAAAACTAGATATCAACTGTAAATGCTGCGCTACATCTTTATAACTAATGCACAATATACCTACAGTATATGGAACATTAAGACTATTTATTTATACCTGTGACAAATTGAAATATACTTTCACTATATTGATAAAATTCATGGCCGATTTTATTTTTATTTATTTTGTGTGTGAACCAAAATCTTTCAATAAGAACCTGAACAGAAAATCAGGGTGAAAAGGTTCTTATATCTAGGGTTAGAAATTCAAAATTTCAGGCTGTAGGTTCTTAATAAATGAAGGTTCTTATATGCGGGTTTTTACTGTATCTCACCATGGGTAGTAAGAAAAGCGGACTGTGTTTTGGGTTTATCCAGTGGTATCAAGAATCAGAACTATTAGGCCTACCTTTGTGCATGTTTTCTGTGTCGATCTTCTCCGTTGTCCTGTCGATTTTGCATTTTCAGAAGGCTGTAATCGCTTTCCGTCCAACTATCCAAGCACCAGTTGGACGGAAAGCGATTACAGCCTTCTGAACATGCAAAATCGACAGGGCAACGGAGAAGATCGACACAGAAAACATGCACAAAGGTAGGCCTAATAGTTCTGATTCTTGATACCACTGGATAAACCCAAAACACAGTCCGCTTTTCCTACTACCCATGATCTCACTTCAGGAAACTAAACTTTTTATGCACTTACCTTAACAACGTTAGTACCATCTGAAGCTGATACGAAATAGAATGGAAGCTTATACTTTTTGGGGAAATTGAAACTCTTCGAAGTAATATTACAGTCAACTGAAAATTCATTAAGGAAATTAGTGAATATTGTATAACAAATTTAATAAAGTCAATAAATGGTATAGCATCTAACTTTGAAACACTTTTGCACCGCCACGGATCTCAAGGGTTTAGAATGCACGATCCCAAAAACCATAAACCAGCATCAATTTCAAACGATTTACGTCATAAACATTAGCAAGAAGAACGTTTCACAAAACGAATACACTTCATAGGTTTAAGCCCACGAAATTCGATCTGCCTCAATGCATCTTAACTAACTCAATATTATTTCTAACCTTTATGAAGCTAGAAACATTGTTTTTTCTTTCTTTCTATATTGCTACCTAGCATCCGAAGGTAGTTTTTAGAACACTGAGAAGCTAAGCTTATCGAGCAATGTCCTGGTCCTTCCTCTCGATGTGACCACACCTCGCGATTCCTTTAGCCTGGAATTACAGAGAGTTGGCGACTCTCCTCACTCTACGTAGCAGGTTCGACAGGGCGGGGACTCGAACCACCAACCCTCAGGTTGGTAGTCAAGCGCGCTACCGTTGAGCCATCCCCGCTTTTTCTGCTGCTATAATAAACAATTCTTTAGGCTATACCCAGTACAAACTGCCTTTTTTACGTATTCCGTAGGTTTCTCCACAAAATGTGAGCATTTACGTTTTTACAACACGTTGAAAAGGATACCATCGATTTTATTAGCTACAACTATGCAAGGGATCTTATCTCTGTATTGTCGAAGCTCTTTATACCATTGTGCTAGATTTTTGTACGTTACTTTTCGTGTTATATCGAATACCTAAAAAGAGATGAAAAAATATTTAATTTCTATGGAGAATAGAGCCTTCAAGAAAAAAATGCAACTGAATCAAAGCCAAACAAATCTTATTTCCTCTCTACGCTCAGTGTACATACCACAAGCAAACTTTCATATGCTTCGGCTAAATTTTAAAATTTTGGCGGAAAAATGTTTGGTAATTATTTTTCACAATTTTAGCAAAATATTCTGCAACTTTGAAGAACTCCTACAGTGCTAGGAGCCTCTTGATTGAAATCTGATTTTCCGGGCAATCAAATATTACGTTAAATAAATGAAGGATGGAATGAGAATCCATCATTATTGCGAGGCCCACGGACTGAGAACCTCTCTCATGTTTGAGATAAATTTTAGCTTTTTCTCTGTCACCGTGTATTCTTGATCAGAATAAAACAAAATGTCGACACAATATGTTTTTGACTGTCATGACTAAATGTTTCAGTAGATGAAATTTCATGGAGAATATTGACCAAATTCGTTTACTTTGAAAGGTTCAATTCTTAAACTACCGGATAAGTAAGAAAAAGTTAAAATGTTTACAAGCCTGTAGTCTGCAAGCTACTCATCAGATTAGTTAAAATGTTTACAAGCCTGTAGTCTGCTAGCTAATCATCAGATTATCTGTGGGCTATCTCATTGCCTAGGCAACCAGCTGTGTAGATACCGAGCCAGCCCTGATATTCTTTTCACTTGGGAATTTCATTTAGCCGTTTTTCAGATAGTTTTCAGTGTCGGCATGCCGAATTGTTAGCGAATTTGATCAATGATTGTAGGCCTGATTTTGAAGGATTCTGAGAGTGAACAATTTAATAAAATCGCTCATAACTATGAAACTATGGGTGTGTTTGATTGGTAATTCCAAACCTACCAAATTCTGAAAACAGTAGACTTCGCAGAGATGGAAATATATTTCCCAATCAAACACAGAAATCTTGGAAACGGTAGGTTTCGGATTCACCACCAGGGTTTGCTAATGAAAACGAGAATCTCTACAAAGTCTGCCAAACATTCTGCCTTTTGGAGCAGAAGGTTCAGAAGGCCTTCCAAAAGAATTGGTACCATCAAACACACCCTATACCGACGATTTTAACCAACTAAGTTTTGTTATCTAAGTTGACTTCCTCCACACTCATAACCAGTTTTCAAGAATCTGATGAATAGGTAGCAAACAACAGGCGTTGAATCGCTTTTTTGACTCACCCGGTATAATATTGCAAATCTTATCAATTATATTTCTGACTCACCTTTTATTGTTTCTACAATTGTTTTATTTTCAATCTTTNAATGAAATGAGAATCTCTCCAAAGCCTGCCAAACCTTCTGACTTTTGGAGCAGAAGGTTCAGAAGGCCTTCCGAACCTACCAAACCTACCGTTTTGAGAATTTCAGAGTCAATCAAACACAAATTCCGAGTCTACCAAGTCTACCGTTTTCAGAATTGGTACCAATCAAACACACCCTATACCGACGATTTTAACTAACTAAGTTTTGTTATCTAAGTTGACATGCTTCCTCCACACTCATAACCAGTTTTCAAGAATCTGATGAATAGGTAGCAAACAACAGGCGTTGAAGCGCTTTTTTGACTCACCCGGTATAATATTGCAAATCTTATCAATTATATTTCTGACTCACCTTTTATTGTTTCTACAATTGTTTTATTTTCAATCTTTTCAAAGTAAGTCAAAATTACTAAAATTATTTAATTCAAAAGTGTTCAAGCAATCACGCATAACCCAAGCCAGCTGTCTAAAGTTTTTCCTGCAGCTATGTAAACACTACAATATAAAAAGGAACCTGCTAAACAGCTGCAAAAATTCCTTTCTTTCAATAGCAAACTTACAAAAAACAATTTCATAAGCTAAATAAATTATTGACAAATTCATCAATATTTACTTACAGATGTGAACATGATATCATTACCTAATGTTACAATTTTGTATCAATTGATCTACTAAAATTTCAAATTTACAAAAAAAACCACTCTGAAAAACATTCCACTGTCAAGCCTCCTAGTAATTAGTTGTATATAATACTGGTGCAAAGGTCTCATTATATGATTTTTTAGCCTTAGGCATTAGTCTAACGCCTAAGGCTAAAAAATCATATGATGAGACCTTTTGCCATGAACATGTTTGGTGAAATTCTTCAATGATACTGAAAAACTGTATATGGACTAGTCCTAGCTTAATCCTAGTCACAGACCTTGAGATGGAGAGAGTTGGTGGAGGTGAAGCTGCAGTTTTTAGCACCAAGAGCTGGGGTTGCAGAGAGAAGACCTAATCAAGACTGCGACCCTTTGCCATGACACTCAAGTGGTGGGGCTTGTACTGGGCTCAAACTCTGTTCGCCTGACTGGTCTGGCTGCAAAGTCAGAGGATTACACTACTGCGCCACAAAGGCATTTGTTTTCTGTGTGTCAATGACTAATGTAAATAGTGTATTGTTCTACTGGCAAGCCAATAGACGATTGCGCTAATAGCGTTGGGGACATTTTTTAACCATGATCCTTTGTCCCATGGTGAATCGTCCAAAAAAATCAATCAAAATTCTTAGAAGTTCTTAGATGCCATCTTTAGTGTTAACATCTATTTATCAGTTCTGGCTTTCCCAACTAATCTCTGCTTATATACTGCTTTGCATTGTTGTTGTTTTTATCTTCTCTTGCTTGCATATTTGGGAGGTGGAAGCCAAGCAAAATTTTAGGTGAAATGTTACATGTATGTACTTACCAATATACAGGCATTTGCTTGATGATAATATGAAGGATGCATACTACTAAATCTCTCTTGCCCAGCTGTATCCCAAAATTCTGTACAAAATAAAAAGAATAATAATTTATGAATTTTGTAAAATAGATGGTCCCAATTAGGTTGCAGCAATTTTTATTAATTGATAATCTGTTTGTGCCAAGCATTTCCTAATACATAAAATAAATTTACCCCATGATCTCAAGAGCCAGAATATTATAACCGGAGGCCAAGTGAAGAAAAAGTACAGTTTTCTGTAACTTAACATTTTCAAATTTTGTATTTTTATGAATTCTTAAGAATTTGTACAAGTTCTTGCAAAATTCTTCTAAATTCTTGGATTGAAGTTATAATAAAACTGAACTCCACTACAATCCAACAAGAAAACATTTTTAGTATAAACTATTATGTGAAAACACATTGCTTTATAGTTCCAAAAGGGATAGATACTCCAGTAATCTAAGTATGGTCACAAGCCAAAAGCCATATATATATTAAATACTGAACTTTTTCAATGTATATACAAATGCTTTTGAGACCATTCTATAAGAGCTCATCATCTGTATCATACAGAATACTGAATTCAAAACAAGGTGCCTGATAGTAAAGGCGACTGGTTTGTTTGTTTGTCACCTTATTTTAATTTGATTGATTTTCTAGCTATACATATACAGTAAACACATATACATACAACTAATCTAAATCGAATCTGCTAATAATAAATAAATAAATAAATAAATAAATAACTAAGTAAATTAATACATCAATACATAAGCTAAATATTGTAAACTACATGGACATAAATGGACGAAATCTACATGGTATCATTATATTTACCAGCGTTGCATTTACAGGTAGGGCCATCCCATTGTTTTATCATACTTTTGAAACTGTTTAGATTTTCAGCTGATTTTAGTTCATTTGGTAAACAATTCCAGATCTGAGGTCCCATGGCTTTAAGACTCAAGTTACCTGTTACCTGATTTGGCTGAAAATGATTTAAATTGTTTGGATTCCGAGATGGATGGTTTGAAGTCCTCAAGCTAAAGTCCTCAAGCTGGTGAGAGAGAATGATTAAAATTTAAGCTGACTACAATACACACTGGAGTAAAGGAAGTAGTAGGATCATACTGTACATACCAACTGCAACTTCTCTGCCATCTATCTTTGTGTGGTATTTGAATAATGTCAGTGCATATGTTGACAATTGTTGTGGTTTACTGATCGAAAGTCAAGGAATTTTATTACTCTTTCGATTAACCAACCACATAAAAGGAGTCATGGTATCAGGTCTTGGAAACAGTAAAATCAAAGAGTTCTCATGAACTTTTGCCAAATAAAAGAATACTTGAGAGGTACGAGAGACTGCAAGACTTTTTGAACAAGAATTCTTGAGAATTTTCCACAAATTTAAGGCATGGAAACCAGTGTTAATGTAAGGGCTTTACCTCAGATTTTAAGAATTGTTCTCCATAAAAAACAATTGAAAAATATAGCACGTCACCTTGATTACATAGTAACACTCTTTTCTTGGCAAAGAAATCTCAAGAATTATTTTTAGTTCTTAAGAATTCTTGTTTAAAGTTTCCTACAGTCATTTATAACACTCAAGAATTCTTATCAGGATGTGAAGAATCCTTAAAAATTCTTGTAAAATGGTTGTGCAATAAGAAAGCATCCACATTTGATGGGTAATGGAAACTTTGCATTGCTGCATTGATTGAAGAAGTTAAAATTGTTGTCAGTCCAACAAACAATCATCAACGTTTGATCAGCAAGCACACAAACAAATTTCTATCAGGAAATACAAAATCACTTCAGAATATCTAAACAACAAATAAAATGAAAATCTTCAGCTTTATTGCTGTAATTTTATGAATTTTAATTAATTGCATAAATCATTTAGCCAATCAAATAATTATAATATAAATTTATTAAAGATTTTTGAGAAGAAAATAGTAAACGTGCTTGGCGTTTCATTTTGATTTGTTAAAAATTTTGATTGATTACTAATGTCTCGTTCAATTCCTACCCTGACCATCCCGTTCCCCGGGGAGCCCGGGGGTAAAAAAAATCTCTTGCACAAATGCCCGGCGGTGGGGTAAATTTTTTGGCGAATGCCCGGAGGCCTAGCACTGAGAACATACCATAATCCCAGTAACTGTAAAATGTGAAAGCTCCTGGTGTTGTCAAATGCCCCGGGGCTGGGGAAAAATTTACAGTCAAAAGCTTGGGGGCCAGGAATAATTTTTGTGCAAATACCTGGGGGTGTCCCGGGGGGATGGTCAGGGTTAGGAATTGAACGAGACATAAAATGATTCAAAATTGATATTGATATGGGAACATAAGACACTTGCACTAGCTGTTATATATGTTGTCAAGATTCACACTATGAAAATAACAGCTGTGGCAGAAAAAAGTTAACAGCATTAAAAATTCATATGACCTAGAATACTAAAGAGACTGGGCTTAGCCAAATCAAGGCTTGATTTTCAATTGTGAATGGACAATTTTGTTTCTTCAATTTTGTAAATACTGTTAGAATCCTAGAATTTTAGAATATTAGATTTCAGAAAAACTTCTTGATTCCAAAAATGAAACTCAAGGCCTTACAACCATGTAGCAAAGTAAAACAGAATCTTATAGAAGCATTTCACAAAGTACTTAAGATGTGATATTAGTTAAATTTCACGGGAGAAGACTTTGATGATGGTACATACACTTTACGTAAGAGAATGTAGTATTTGCAAATATTGTTTTCTTCTTTTTAAATAATTTAAGATACTTTTTCAATTTTGGTCAACATAAAGGTTTTAGCCACGAGACAAATTTTGAAAATTGCAAACTGGCCTTTAGGAAAAGTTTAAATTTATACATCATACAAAAATCTTTGTTCAGTTTCAATAATAAACTGTTCGAAATTTTACTAGGTTTTTGGCAGACCTTTTAAAGGGAACTTAAGCATATAAAAGTTGCTCAAGCCACTTGAGGTCAAATTCTAACCTAAACAAGTATCAGTATTTCCTGCTGATATAGATCAGTTACCCAATTATGATTTGGTTTATGTCAAAGTCTATTGTCTTCGCATGGCTATTTTTATCAAATACTTAAGTATGCTAAGATGCAGGCGTGCATAATGTTCAAACCTGCCTGGGAGCGGTAGAAATTCTCTAAAAACCTGCCTGCATATCAGTTTTGTACAGCTAGGGTAGAGAAGCCTATTACCAGAACAAGTAAGAATGCAGGTATCAAACAGTAAGTTTTTACACACATTTGTTTGGAAACTTACTACAATTACATTTCATAAAGAACTATTTAAAAAAAACTGCCTGCAAAATATTGCTTTGGAAAACCTGCCTGGGAGCTTTGTTCCCATGATCCCATGGTTTATGCATGCCTGCTAAGATGCCCCTTTAATTNGGCATTTGCTTGATGATAATATGAAGGATGCATACTACTAAATCTCTCTTGCCCAGCTGTATCCCAAAATTCTGTACAAAATAAAAAGAATAATAATTTATGAATTTTGTAAAATAGATGGTCCCAATTAGGTTGCAGCAATTTCTATTAATTGATAATCTGTTTGTGCCAAGCATTTCCTAATACCTAAAATAAACTTACCCCATGATCTCAAGAGCCAGAATATTATAACCGGAGGCCAAGTGAAGAAAAAGTACAGTTTTCTGTAACTTAACATTTTCAAATTTTGTATTTTTATGAATTCTTAAGAATTTGTACAAGTTCTTGCAAAATTCTTCTAAATTCTTGGATTGAAGTTATAAGAAAACTGAACTCCACTACAATCCAACAAGAAAACATTTTTAGTATAAACTATTATGTGAAAACACATTGCTTTATAGTTCCAAAAGGGATAGATACTCCAGTAATCTAAGTATGGTCACAAGCCAAAAGCCATATATATATTAAATACTGAACTTTTTCAATGTATATACAAATGCTTTTGAGACCATTCTATAAGAGCTCATCATCTGTATCATACAGAATACTGAATTCAAAACAAGGTGCCTGATAGTAAAGGCGACTGGTTTGTTTGTTTGTCACCTTATTTTAATTTGATTGATTTTCTAGCTATACATATACAGTAAACACATATACATACAACTAATCTAAATCGAATCTGCTAATAATAAATAAATAAATAAATAAATAAATAACTAAGTAAATTAATACATCAATACATAAGCTAAATATTGTAAACTACATGGACATAAATGGACGAAATCTACATGGTATCATTATATTTACCAGCGTTGCATTTACAGGTAGGGCCATCCCATTGTTTTATCATACTTTTGAAACTGTTTAGATTTTCAGCTGATTTTAGTTCATTTGGTAAACAATTCCAGATCTGAGGTCCCATGGCTTTAAGACTCAAGTTACCTGTTACCTGATTTGGCTGAAAATGATTTAAATTGTTTGGATTCCGAGATGGATGGTTTGAAGTCCTCAAGCTAAAGTCCTCAAGCTGGTGAGAGAGAATGATTAAAATTTAAGCTGACTACAATACACACTGGAGTAAAGGAAGTAGTAGGATCATACTGTACATACCAACTGCAACTTCTCTGCCATCTATCTTTGTGTGGTATTTGAATAATGTCAGTGCATATGTTGACAATTGTTGTGGTTTACTGATCGAAAGTCAAGGAATTTTATTACTCTTTCGATTAACCAACCACATAAAAGGAGTCATGGTATCAGGTCTTGGAAACAGTAAAATCAAAGAGTTCTCATGAACTTTTGCCAAATAAAAGAATACTTGAGAGGTACGAGAGACTGCAAGACTTTTTGAACAAGAATTCTTGAGAATCTTCCACAAATTTAAGGCATGGAAACCAGTGTTAATGTAAGGGCTTTACCTCAGATTTTAAGAATTGTTCTCCATAAAAAACAATTGAAAAATATAGCACGTCACCTTGATTACATAGTAACGCTCTTTTCTTGGCAAAGAGATCTCAAGAATTATTTTTAGTTCTTAAGAATTCTTGTTTAAAGTTTCCTACAGTCATTTATAACACTCAAGAATTCTTATCAGGATGTGAAGAATCCTTAAAAATTCTTGTAAGATGGTTGTGCAATAAGAAAGCATCCACATTTGATGGGTAATGGAAACTTTGCATTGCTGCATTGATTGAAGAAGTTAAAATTGTTGTCAGTCCAACAAACAATCATCAACGTTTGATCAGCAAGCACACAAACAAATTTCTATCAGGAAATACAAAATCACTTCAAAATATCTAAACAACAAATAAAATGAAAATCTTCAGCTTTATTGTTGTAATTTTATGAATTTTAATTAATTGCATAAATCATTTAGCCAATCAAATAATTATAATATAAATTTAATAAAGATTTTTGAGAAGAAAATAGTAAATGTGCTTGGTGTTTCATTTTTGATTTGTTAAAAATTTTGATTGATTACTAATGTCTCGTTCAATTCCTACCCTGACCATCCTGTTCCCTGGGCAGCCTGGGGGTCAACAAAAATATGTTGCACAAATGCCCGGGGGTGGGGTAAATTTTTTGGCGAATGCCCGGAGGCCTAGCACTGAGAACATACCATAATCCCAGTAACTGTAAAATGTGAAAGCTCCTGGTGTTGTCAAATGCCCCGGGGCTGGGAAAAATTTACAGTCAAATGCCTGGGGGCCTGGAATAATTTTTGTGCAAATACCCGGGGGGATTGTCAGGGTAGGAATTGAACGAGACATAAAATGATTCAAAATTGATATTGATATGGGAACATAAGACACTACTGCACTAGCTGTTATATATGTTGTCAAGATTCACACTATGAAAATAACAGCTGTGGCAGAAAATAGTTAACAGCATTAAAAATTCATGTGACCTAGAATACTAAAGAGACTGGGCTTAGCCAAATCAAGGCTTGATTTTTAATTGTGAATGGACCATTTTGTTTCTTCAATTTTGTAAATACTGTTAGAATCCTAGAATTTTAGAATATTAGATTTCATAAAAACTTCTTGATTCCAAAAATGAAACTCAAGGCCTTACAACCATGTAGCAAAGTAAAACAGAATCTTATAGAAGCATTTCCCAAAGTACTTAATGATTAAGATGTGATATTAGTTAAATTTCATGGGAGAAGACTTTGATGATGGTACACTTTACGTAAGAGAATGCAGTATTTGTGAAATATTGTTATTAAAAACTTGATATGTCTATTTGTCTATGAAGATTTCCAAGTGAAGAACAACTTTTTGGCAGACCTTTTGAAGGTGGCCTAAGCATGTAAAAGTTGCTCAAGCTACTTGCGGTCAAATTCTAGCCCAGCAAGTATCAGTATTTCCTGCTGACATAGATCAATTACCTGATTATGATTTGGTACATGTCAAAGTCTCTATTGTCTTCGCATGGCTATTTTTATCAAATGCTTAAATATGCTAAGATGCCCGTTAATTTCAAACTGACTGAAGGTCATCTCCATTATTGAAAAGGATACTATCCATCCATTAGAAACCTTTCAACTAATCTGTAAAGTAAGAAAACAGATCATTCATTAACTTGAATCTGTAAAGGATTGACCACAATAGAAAAGGTCTAATGAACTAATCCTGGACAATAATAGTAGCACAAGAATAGAAATATCAGCTTTAGAACTCGTTCACACTGGATCCAGATGGGATCCATTAGGATCCGATCCACTTTTTAAGGGGTGTTTAAATGGGATCGGATCCAGAAATGTTTGCGTTCATACTGGATCGGATCCAGTTTGACTCTGATGAGCTTTACATAGTGCTCTGGTACACCTTTTGTCTCATCTTTGATTGCCCCCTTTGAAATGTTGCGCTCTGATACACCTTTTGTCACAAAGATTTTGAATTTTCTCACGTCACTTCCAATCCGAACCGTACCAGTGTGGATCCAATCCCAACCATTTACACGAGACCCTTAAATGAGCCAGTTTGGGATCGGAACAGTCCCATTCCGTGTAAATGGGGTCTTATACGGTAGTATATTTGACCACCATCGTATGTAAAGAACAAACTCTTTTCTGGGACTGGAAAGGGCAGTGCAATTTTTGCACCTCTAAATGTAGTCCTTTGCCTTTGAAGCGTGTGATCATGTGTGCACACACAGGCACATGCACTGTAGTTAGGGCTAAATGACGACAACATTGAGGAGTAGCAAATCCAATAATCTGACAAAATTTTGAACAAAATCTGCTCACACATTTTGATTGAATTTGAAACCCATTCATATTTCTTATGATCTGAAAATTGATCAAAAATCTGATGCAATAGCAAGATTTGAAGATCCGAGCAAAATCATTGCTACTGTAAGATCTGAAATCCATATGGAAATATTGGCTTGATCTGACAATCTGAAAAGGTCAATGCCCCCCTCCAATGACTTGAAATGAGTCTGCAATTGTGGTAATTTTTCCTCCAAAAACCCAGCGGTCTAACAATTATGCCTCCCTGCTGTTTATTTTGAAAAGTCCGATGTGATTTTACATTTCTCTAGACTGCTAGCAGAAATATCACCTGCTTAATAAAATCAATGAAACCATTTTATAATTTTATGCGGCATTGATACAAACTGTATTTCATTCAAAATTGGGCCTAAGTCAAAGTGACTAAAAAGTGCCAATAATTTGAGCAACAACNTTAGAGTGCTTTTCTTCTTTTTTAAGAATTCAAGAAAAAATTTGGAAAAACTTAAAACCATCGTAATTTCTAAACTTTTTGAGGAAGGTTTGCGATTTTGAAATTTGATGACGTCACATCCTCTAATGAGTTGAAATATGAAATACGCTGTAATTTCGAAAATATTGAAGATTTCTGGAAAGTCCAACGGTAGAGTTATAGCAAAGTAGCTAAAGTTTTTTTTCAAGCCATTCGATTCAAAGAAATATATATGTCGCTGAATTTTACACCGACCTTTTTACGCCACTTTAAAGATTTGGAACCTATGCTAAAAATAGGTAGTCTCAAATCCCATTCCTCTGCTCATTTTTCACTAACCCCATCAAAACAAGGGACATTTTCTGGGACACTCCGTACAAGACCATCAATTTTATTTTTGTTAGTCTTCGTCGCTGAATGAAGAAGCGGAGGAGCCTTCGCTTACAGATCGTTCATCATCATCATCATCACCATCTGGCAATGGAGCATCTGGACACCTACAACAAAAAGGGATATGGTATTATTTTTTGGTGATAAGCCGTTCTGCGTTAATGGAGAGCAAATTAATAGCAAAATGACTGAGAGGCACTCAAACTTTAAAGTATCATAACTCCAAAATTGCTTGACCAAATATGACAAACAAGTGCATTTTTGGAATCCACTTATTAAGATCATTCTTCTCATTTGTATATTGAAAAAGTTTGGATTTTTTAACACGTTTAGGGTTTCAAAAAAGTTTAAAGCAATGAGTTTATGAAACCTCCCCTAAAACTTTTCCCAAAAGAGGACTTTAGCAGATTTTGGATATGTTGTAGAAAAAAAAATTCTGCATCGATTGGTGTGAATTTTAGCTTGTTACAAACGTTGATCTTCGGAATCTACATGAAAAAATAACCTGAAACAACTCCAAGAAAGAAAACAGAACGGAGTATTGTTTTGGCGACATTGGGTACCGGACTAGACTTATTACGATGAGTCCCAGTAATCGCTCATCAAAACAAGACTTGCACCAAACCGATACCGCTCATACTGCTAGTTTGAGCGTCCATCGGTCTAGTCATAGCGATAACTACGACTCTGTAATCAGTCTAGGTACCGGAATATTATGAGCGATTTCGTCTGGAAAATTTGCTGACAATGCTTGAAAGTGACGACGGATTTCGATTAGGTTTTGTCGTAAGTGAACGAATGAACGAACGAATGACTAAATTAATTCCAAAAACCACTTTAGAACACATTAAATAATTAACATTTAGAGAATATAAATGAATAAAACCTACTCTAGTAAATCTGGGTTAAGTCCATCATTCGCCATTTTTGATCGCAATGCACCAAGCGGAACACCCTATAAAGGAATAAAAGAATATGAGTTACATGTCGATACAATATTATTACAAGGTAAGGGGTCTTCAAATAGATTGCACAGTTTCATACTGCATAGTTTTCATACAGTAGGATCCCGCAAATAAGAAACTCTGTTTGGAATTTTAGGCTATTGTTTAAAAACAATAAACCATTGTTTTAGCCATTGTCTTTTCAAAAATTGAGTATCTACGTTTCTTATATGCGTGTTTCTTATTTGCGGGGTCCTACTGTACTCATTTCAGACATCATAACACAGGGAAACAAGGAAAACCAGGCACAACAACAATAACCTTAATGGGCATAGGGACATAGGGAGGAGTGGGCATAGGGAAACAGAAAGGAAAAACATTTTGTAAGAATAACTACCGCGTTTTTTAACGCACATGGTCATACTGTACTCATTTCAGACATCATAAAGCAAACCGATGAATCAGACAGGAGGCAAATAGCTGGGTAGTTAATCAAGACATTTTCTTTTATAAAACCAAGTCAGAATTCTGCATAAAAATTAAAATTACTCAAGATTTTATTCCCTGTTCATATTTTGTAAAAATTATACCAAGAGATAATTATTCCGCTTTCAACCATTGACATTGAATTGTTTGAAAGAATGACTTTACTTACCCAAATATTGTGTGCTTTTCATTCAGTCCCTTAGGAGGCCCTCAACGTACGAATCAAATAAACCGCCAACAACAACATTGTGGGGTGAGTGGCCGAGCGGCTTATATAGTTTTCAACAGGTGACTGAAGTTAAGCTCGGTCGAGTGAGATCAAACTCCGGATGGGTGACATCGGAGGCCTGACCCGGGGACTGACCTCGCAACTCACTTCCGTCCTTCGGAAGGGATGTTAAACTAGGGGTCCCATGCTTGGATGCGGCATGCATAGTGGGCCTAAATTAGCTTTAAGTAGCTAGAAAATCCTGACAGCCCACTTAAAACAAATAACTGACTGACTGATTCCACCTCCCAACAAAACTCAAAGGAAAATTTCCCCCTTTCCCTTTCTGCCTTCAACCCTGCGGGACAATTTTCGTTTGAGTTAGGTTGGGAGGCGGAATGATGCTGTTGGCGATTTATTCGATTCGTAAGTTGAAGGCCTAAAGGACTGAATGAAAAGCACACAATATTTGGGTGAATAAAATCATACCTTCAAACAATCCACAGTGGCCATGTTTCAACCAAACCATTTTAAAAGGCTTAAATTTGTGGCACGTACTCTTACATTCAATATGTCACATTCAATATGTGGCAATTTGTGGCAAATTCAATATGTCACATACTTTAAGATTAGTTAAGTGCTTCTCAAAGTTTATTCTTACCTTTCGTTTATAAGTAGCAAAAAACATTTATTTGGAAAAGTTTAAAAAATTACAACAACAAACTTACCATTTTTATCATCTTGAAATATTTCGCATATCTAGGATCTTGAGCGACCGTCTTTCCTACGGCGAATCCAAGAAGAATTAGAATAGAAAGATAAAGCAATGCCCAACAAATGGCACCAGAAGCGTAATAGCTATGTTGTCTCTACTAACATTTCTCGCGATCTTTGACTGTAATTATAGAAAATATGTTTATGGTCATTCATAGAAGAATATCCCCAATTTTTCATACTGTAAAAACGCAAATTAGGCACACCGAGAAAGAAGACGGGGAAGACCGAACATTAGTATTGTTAAATGGCCCTTTTCAGGAACTATCTTCAACTCGAGGTAAAGGCTGCAAATCCAGCATAGCCAGAAATCAACACGGTACCTTCTTCTTCTTCTTCAAGCTGTATAATCTCTTGTTGGCAAGGAGTCAGCCTGCTCCACTTCTTTCGATCTTGCGTGTCCTCGATCGCCAGGTGTTTTTCTTTTGGATCGTTTTTCATGCAGTCTGCCCATCTAAGATGCTGTCTGCCTCTGCTGCGGGTGCCTGTGATAATCTAGACCGTGCCTAATTTGATGCAAATACGGTCGAGATAAGGAATAAATTAACTTACTGGCTGGTTTTGCTGGTTCTGGTTCTGAAAGGAAAACAAATGATAAGACTTTGAATTTTTCCATAGACCGAGGTAGGAGTATTTATACGCTTGTCAAAAAAATGTTTTTAATAAAAATAGGAGACAAATTTACCTCTACATCTTACAGTAAAATCAACCCATCTTCAGTTTGAAATCATTTCCCTTCAGTTTATCCCTTTCATACCCAGAAAATTGCTCAGCATACGGACACAAGTAAAAAAAATTTAGTACCCAAAATGCTACCGGGTGTCCCAAAAAAAGTACTCCAGTTTAAAAATCACCAAAACTCGATTATCAAACATATCACAAAATTTTCTTTTCGATCTGTTTTGCCAATGATTCAAATATATTTAAAGCCGTTAAAATATTTTTTTTCATTGCGTAAAGGGTATAAAATGACAAGTTGAAAAACCTTATTCTGAGCTATACTCTTTAAGCAACATTGTAAATCTTGCCTTAGAGCCACAATTTTGACATTTTTCTTTATCCCTCAATTCTCCAATGATAGTTAACGTTTCTTTCCGACATTTACGACCAAATTTAGAAGCTTAAATACAAAAAGAAATTAATCTGGCAATCATCAGTCCTTTTGCAGTATTCTTCGAAACCGGACAGCCTTAAAAGGGGCTAAATTAGCTGATTTTAAAAACAATCACAAGATCAGCTATATCTGGGAAAATAACGTGGTCGTTGATCTACTTGCCAAAACAAGAAATTTGAAAATCGGCCATGTAATCAAATTTTGGTGATTTTTCAAACAAGCTACTCTTTTTAGGACGCCCAGAATAAAAATTAAAACTTAAGAAAAGCCATAAAATCTAATTGATATCTTTGTAGCAAACCTTCTTGTTGAGATTCTTCTTGGACACTAGCTGACGGAGTTGCCTGAAAGAAGAATGCAAAAGCTTCACAAATGTAACAAAACGAAATTGAGACTCATAAAAAATAATTGTTTTGGAAGAAAAGAATACATTGCCCATAAGGATGCAGCAAATTCATTGTTGTTGAAACTAATTATACTAAACTGAACTGACTACTAAACTGACTTAAAAGCTAACTATAAAGAAAAATATGAAAATGCATTATGCAGAAGGTGTGGAACTCAAGAAGAAAACATTGAACACATATGGCAGTGCCAAAAATATACAGAAAGATCTCCAAAAATAAAAAATCTACTGAAAAGTGATTCAGCAAAACTTGTGAAGATAAAAAAAATGGTTGATATATTTCTATCATAAAAGAAAAAAAGAAAAGACCAATACATATATAGTTAGATTACCATGCCTGTGTTACTGGTTCAGTTCTAAATGTAATGTTTCAAGAACATGTAACTTGTAACTGCTCCGGAATGGAGAATTAGGTTGTTATTATTATTATTATTACAAATCATGTAATAAATAAAAACAACTCAGAAAAAAAAGGGGGCTGTCGAAATTCGATTATATTATTTTTAGCTGCATTTGGCTGTTAAGGGGGGAGGGGGTTAGGTGTTGGGCCGCTAAGAAAAGTAGAAAATCTCTGTAGTGAAATTGTTACTTAAGAATTTATAGCGATTTTTTTATCATAATACTGAAGTATTTGAAGGTCATATCTTTGTCATTCTTGTGGTTCATGAAGCATCATCCTTACTTTCAATACATATTGAGACGATCCAGCAAGACTTAGCGGGCTCCCGCTAAGTTTTCTAGACCATGCTTTCTACTAAGATTTAGGACTTAGCCGCTAAGGAGTGGGGGAGGGAGGGGGTCTCAAGTTAACGGCCAAATGCCGCTAAAAATATGAAAATCGAATGTCGACGGCCCCTAAGGTCTCCTGCTTTCTAGGACGGTGTTCTTCTGGGTGATACTCGCAATTCTTTAAGTTAAACACACACAATTTCCGAAGCTAATATGTTACGAGATTTCAAACACCGGAAAATTTTAATGTCTGCAATGTTTTGTAGTCCGAAATATTCACTGTCCGACACTTCTGCAGTAAAAACAAATAACAAGTTTGCATTTTTGACTCACGGGTAAGAAGTACAAGTAGAGTCTATGGGATGGGGGGAATTTCGTGTCTCCTGTCTCCTGTATCCTGTGGTCTAATTGGATATTGTTTTTAAACAGACAGCGATTGTCTGGTCGATTGTTTTTGATTACTGTATAAAAACGTGATGTCTTGCTCAAAAAGCATTTTTCATAGGAAAGGAATGTGTTGGGAGAGCTACTGAGAGAAACGAAATTATATTTCTTTAACTAAATTCTTTTTAGCAATCACGCTCACCATCCTCAACAATAATCATTCAATGGAAAATCCAATTGAAAAGCTGTAATAAAACCCAAATCTGCAAAACTGTAACATTTTTTTGTTACAAATGAAGTAAAGTAAACTGTAAATAGATCGTTTTATAGTCGTCCGAAATCTATCTAAAATGACCGAAATTTCATGAAAAAATGTCTAAAGTCTTTTCCAAAGATGCTTTGTTTGAAATTCGTTCGTCCAAGTTTTGTGTGTTATGTATCTCAAAAACTTCTCTAACTGTGTCCTTTCTGAAATCTTATCAGAATTTTCTGTAAAAAATGGAACTAAGAGGACAGAGAAAAGAGAGGAAAAGGCTTGAATTGGCTTAGAGAAATGATTCACTTACTGAAGGTATGTCAGCATTTGATACAGGCTGTGTTGGTTGTGGCTGGCTGTCTACTGGAGTTTCTATTTTTACATCTTCAAGTGCTGGTATAGAAGATAGCTGTAGAGATAAGACAGAAACTAGTATCAAACAATTCAAAACTACAAACTGGGTGAGTAAAAATAATCCCTGTTTGAAGGGCTGCTGTTCCCTGGATATGAAAGGAATACTATTGGCAAACATCTTATTCAATAGTGGACATCTTCAATCAGATTTATAAATTTACCTTGAAAAAATCAGCCATTCCATTCTGAAGTTATAAGGTATTTTCACGAGAAGGTCTCTTCAAGAAACCTTAAAAAATGGCCAAAGATCATGATCAAATTCTTAAAATTTCTGCCTTACCGACAAGACCTGTATATGTTATCTAGAACGTGTTCTCCTTTTGAGAGAATCAAAATATTATCCCTATCAGCATTATTTGGAGGAATTCCAGTCTCCAAAGAGGAAAACATGTTTTAATACAATTGTCATTGTTGTAAGGCAGGACAAGTGATCAAATTTGAATATAATTTCCTGGCATTTTTAAGGTTGTTTCTGGATGAATTTTCTCCCAAATTTCTTGCATCTGATTAATTAAACGTGGAAACTTCATCAAAATCAATAATCTAGAAACCAGGCCTTGCAAGGAGAGGCGCTTGAGCTCCTCCACATTCAACTGGAAAATTCTACGTGCTTGATAAAATGAGCCCCTGGGTTGATAACATTTTTAAATACAGTGAGTGTGCAAGTAAATTTCACTACAAAGATTCTGTTTATATTTGGCCTATTCTTGTCATTTCTTGATGTCTTTTCTTGCTTTGTCATATATTAAAGCTGATTTTTTAATGTCCAGGGAGTAACCTCTTTCCCAGGTGCTCAATCAAGTGCCTGGAATTTTAAACTGCTGTAATTGTCAAGCGCCTGTATTTTTCTTCCTTGCAAGGTCTGCTGGAAACTTGATGAATTGAAGGCAAATAACATTCTTATAATAAAATTTTGTCCAAACAAAAATTGACATATATTTCAAACAGTGTCCAATGGGAAGGAAAAACTTTGGAAAAGCATTGGAAAAGCATTGGGAAATTGCAATGGGAAGTATACCTTTGTTTCCAGTAAACTGATTGTTATTTCTAGACGCTGTATTCGTAATGCCAAATCTGCTAGTTTCTATGAAACAAAGATGGTAAATTAATGTGTGATCAAGAATACAGTAGAAAATGTTCTCAATAAATGATATCTTGAATTAAGTGTCATTGGATTATTATATATACATTTCCAGGGCTTTCAGTGGGGGGCGCGCGATAGCGCGCGAGCGCGCAGGCACGCGCCCAAGATGATGTTTGGGAGCGATCAATCGCGCGCCTAGTGATAAAATATTTCCGTCGTAAAGAGCGATGTTTAGTTTAAAACATACCTTGAACCTTCCTGATGATGATTTTAATGGTTGGACGCAAGATGAGTTACTTCATTGGCTCATCCAACCGAAGTTTAATCAGCCTTGCTTTTTTAGGCCATCTTCTTCCGACGAGAACGAGATTTCCGAGAAAGAGCTAGGCCATCTTTCTTTTTAATGCCAGACTTCTCGAGCAGGTTGTATTAAAGTCTAAATATGTCTTAATTTCACAAATAATTTGAAAATTGCTTCCTTTGATTTAATTTACTCAACTAAATGTGAAAAATATACGTTTCAGGGTAATAGGGGTTTTCAAGACGATTAGGGGCAGGAGGCAAACGATAAGTTCTCGAGAGAAATGACACATATCTTTGTTGCTGTTTGACATCAACCTGGTTCCGAGGGCCATGGTTTGACATTCGTTTCGCGCGCCCCACACTGATCACGCGAGTTTTTGGTCGCGCGCCTTAATTTCTGAACGTAAAAGCTCTGCATTTCTGTATGCTTCAGCAATCAATGGACATAATCATAAGTTGATTTGCTCCTATACACCAGGTGTACCAAAAAAGTAACCATTTTTGCAAGGCTGTGATTAATTGCAGATTGAGCTGATTTTTAAGGTTAATGATTTGATTTTCAGTTGAAATCAGAAATAACACTTGGGCTATTTTTCAATTTTTTGGCAGCCTACTTCCTGAGTTATAAGAAAGCATTCTATTAAATTATTGATTTGGCAACAGGGTTGAAGGGACAACCAGAACACCATTACTTTTATCAATCAAAATTCCAATTGGAATTGTACAAAACAAAGGTTTTTGAATTGATAAAAGTAATATACTATTGCGAAAGAATCAAAATTTACTTCCTAATTTCAAGTGATTTTGAAGATTTTCTCACTGTCTTGCCTGGCCCAGCCAGTCTTTGCAAAATTTGATTGAGTTTTTAAATGAGTTAGTCTGTTTCCTGACTAAGAATTGTCATCAAATCGCTTGTGACATGAGAATCAGGCAGCCAAAAAATTGAGAAAAAATTGGCAAATAATATTTGGGATTTTGACCAAAGATTTAATCGTCAATCTTCAAAATTGAGTCAATGTATATTTTATGGTTTATCATGGTCACTGCTTATCAAAAATGGGTACTTTGTTCTGGCATACCTGGTATATAACGGGTGAGTCAATAAAAACAATTTCCGTTTGAAAGGCCACTGCTCCCTGGATATCAAGGCAATAATATTGGCAAGTATATTATTCAATAATGGACATGTTCAAATAAATTATAAAATTTACCTGACTGAAATCGGTCACTCCGTTCTGAAATTATGAGGGATTTTCTCGACAAAGCCCCTTCAAGAAACCTTCAGAACAGGCCAAAAATCATAACCAAATTTTTCTAATATTTCTGCCTTACAGCAATGACTCCAACACGTTTTAGCACATGTTATCCTTTTGGGAGGATGAAAGTGTCATCCCTGGGAGCATAACAATATTATTCTGAGCGATTTCATCCTCCCAAGAGGATAACACATGCTAAAACGTGTTGAAATCATTGCTGTAAGGCAGAAATATTAGGAAAATTTGGTTGTGATTTTAGGCCTGTTTTGAAGCTATTTGAAGGGACTTTCTCAAGAAAATCCCTCATAATTTCAGTGTGGCTGATTTCAGTCACGTAAATTTTAAAATGGATTTGCCCATGTCCACCATTAAATAATATATTTGCCAATATCAACGTCTTCAAATCC
This sequence comes from Aurelia aurita, assembly GCA_004194415.1. Classification (NCBI taxonomy): domain Eukaryota; kingdom Metazoa; phylum Cnidaria; class Scyphozoa; order Semaeostomeae; family Ulmaridae; genus Aurelia; species Aurelia aurita. Next base: position 427,385 of record REGM01000268.1, on the reverse strand, counting down.
AGGGAGCAGTGGCCTTTCAGATGGTGATTGTTTTTTTCACTCACCCGGTACAAATTGAAAGAAAAAACAACAAAGGTGGTATTATCTGCAAACAAATTTTCTCCTTCCTCTATCTCTTTATTTGAACACATTAAAAATGACTGATGAAAATTTAGTGGCACCCATAATCCAGAAATAATTCTACCTCTTCACAAACACATGCAAATCTGTTCAGGAACTTGACAGTATGGCTGACAAATGGATTGAAGAATGCAGAGAAATCTTTATATGGCATTGCAGGGACCTGAAATAAGAATGATATGGAGTTATTATTAATATTATATTAGTATCTTCCCCATAGTTTCAGTTGAAATTGTACAAAAAGGTTTTCTCTGCACATAACCCAGGTTCGACTCTTTGTACTGCGCACCAAAGATCTTCGGTATGTACGTAACAAATATGTTGAAGGCGTTGTGGTGGCCCACACTGATCTAATCCTCTGGATTCTATTTTAAAAACAAAGGAATCACAGCTACTGCATGCAAATGTGCCACACCGATTTGTTGGTCTGCATGCATGCGATCTCATGGAAGACTGCCATACGCTGCACACTGGGTTTCAAACTGGTGGTCTACAAAGGTGGTATGCACTCTCTGCTGCAGAGGGGCACATGCAGCACACGCTCACTGCAGATTGAAATGTTTGCAGAATGCGTAGAGCATTTTTTCTTCATGCACAGTTAGAATCACCACACAAGGCAAATTTTTCAATCTGGTGCTCAACTAACAGAGTTCCCAAAAGAAAGGAAAGTACCATATGAAATCAGAAAAGTACATTGCTCTTGCATTCTCACTTACATCCAGATTCTTAATAAGTTGCTATTTTTGCTTGCATTCAATTACGCAAGGCCTTGTAGAAGAACTTCTCAGCTACATACAATTGGTAGTTCTAGTCGTGATTCCTTTACCCTGCCATCACATACATACCTTTGTCATATCATCAACAGCAATTTCAACAATAGGCTCATTCGAATCCATGATGATGCTGGTTGACGGCTTGCTGGGCTTGCCCCAAATGTACCTCTGCTCTCTCTAGTCTCTATCTCCTTTTTCTTCCGTTTCGCTTCTCTTTGCCTAGGCCACAGCCTCTCTTTGACGTTCTACCTCTCTTTCCAAAAAATATTTCTCAAATCAACTAATCAACTTCCACAAATTCCCAAATACNCTCTTCCACTGCTGTTTGTAACCATACCTATGACAAATAACATTTCTGAGAAGAATGCAATGTCTCAGTTCTCCCATTTTGTAGTGCCCCTTTTGAAGTGCCTGCCCCCGCCGCCTCGTTCTCCTTCCGGCGCCTCTGAGTTCTAGTCGTGATTCCTTTACCCTGCCATCACATACATACCTTTGTCATATCATCAACAGCAATTTCAACAATAGGCTCATTCGAATCCATGATGATGCTGGTTGACGGCTTGCTGGGCTTGCCCCAAATGTACCTCTGCTCTCTCTAGTCTCTATCTCCTTTTTCTTCCGTTTCGCTTCTCTTTGCCTAGGCCACAGCCTCTCTTTGACGTTCTACCTCTCTTTCCAAAAAATATTTCTCAAATCAACTAATCAACTTCCACAAATTCCCAAATACCAAAAATTGAGGGCAAGGGAGAGGGGATAACAACCCCCCCCCCCTTCAAGAGCAGTTATTGTCGATCTTTATCTGCAAGTTTCTTATAAGTTTCTTATCTCCTCGCTTTACTAAAAGTTTCTTATTTTTTTCCTTATCTTTTTTGGCGCAAGAATTATAATGCAGTTTCTACAATGGTAGAGATATGTGTCTACGTAGACAAATAAAACAACATTTTTGGCAAGAGAAAAAGGTTCTATAAGGATCAAAACATAAAGTTCAACGACAAATTTTCCATAATGTCCTCGAATTCAAGTTTTAAAAATTTCTTACGGCTTCTCAAATATAGTACACGAGTTTCTTAAACTGTCAGCCATGCTGGTTTCTTACAAACAATTTTCTTATAAGAGACATGTACTTTCCATTTACTCAAATGGTCCATCTGCTGCATGTGCCATATACTCTAGATCAATCGCTGATTTGCAGACCGAGAAATGTCAAATAAAACTTAAAATGCTTTACTTTCATATTCAAAGTGCAAAGAAACTTTGGCTTTAATTTATCCAGTCTCTACAGAATTTGCAGCAACAAACTATAAGGGATAGATATTTACAAAAATAGCTATAGAATAGTTCTTTTTCAGCGAACAGTCGCTTGAAAAAGATTTCACCCGAAGACACTTTCGCAGCTAGCAAAACCCGTGAAATTTTTGGAATTCTCTTCGGCAATTTGATCAAATGAAGAAATAGGTTTCCTTGAGCAAATTTTCACGGATGACCTGTTTTAAATTTGTAAAGGGACGAAATTTTCGAAAAATTTTATATTCTAACTTCTTAAAACATCTATAATACAACTTGTTCTCTTCCATACACCCATGTGCCCGACAGTTCTCGTTCCAGTGATTCACCGTGCTGCTCTGTGTACAACAGTGACCTCGAAGAGTCCTTCTAGCGAGTCTTTCCGTTCTCTGTTCCACAACTTCCCCACAACTTCAACCCTGTTTGACTGAGACATATCTTTGCCTTGCCGATGGAACACACATGTTCTCATTCTTCTTTAAGCTGTCCATTTTAAGCACCTGAAAGAGAATGTAGCCAAAGTTAAATAAATGCAGCTGTGCAAGATAGCATAGTTCCCAAATCTTTAAAAAGGTCGGTGTAGAATTCTGGGACCTATTTCTTTGAATGCAATGGCTTGAAATAAACTTTAGCTACTTTGTAATAATTCTACCGTTCGACTTTTCAGAAATATTCAACATTATCAGAATTATAGTCTTTTTCTTCCTTTTTAGAATTCAAGAAATTTTGAAAAAAACTTAAAACCATCGTAATTTCTAAACTTTTAGAGGAGACAAAGAGTAATTTTCAAGGAAAACATCGTTTATGAATGTCTACAATATGGTATCAAGCAACAATCTTTCACTCTTATGGTTTACGATTTTGAAATTTGATGACGTCACATCCTCAAATGAATTGAAATATGAAATACGCTGTATTTTCCAAAAATGTTGCCGACTTCAGGAAAGTCTAACGGTAGAATTATAGCAAAGTAGCGAAAGTTTCTTTCAAACCATTCAATATGATTCGATTCAAAGAAATAGGTCACAGAATTTTATGTTTACACCGACCTTTTTACACAATTTAAAGATTTGGAACGTATGCTGTGCAAGATACTGAAAAATTGGAGTACCTTTAGCGAATACACATCCAAAGCCATGAAAAGATTCAGGGCCTGATTACATGGGGCGGGCTGGCCCGGTTAAACGGGCTGGCTCGCCTAACAGGGATGAATGATCTGAACGATTACATGGAGAATTCCAGCCCGGGCTGTGAAATACTTGGCGCCATAATCGTATGATCTGTTCATAAAGCGCATGCGTTGCAGATTTCTCAGCCCGCTTTGCCGGGCTAGCCCGGCCTTGAATCGATTACATGAGAAGAATGTGTTGAATAACTTCCAGCCCGTTTTGCCGGGCTAGCCCGGTAGGCAGCAGACGAGATCTCGGCTAACCGGGCTAGCCCGCTTGCCATGTAATCGAAAGTCTCTCAAACACTGTAACTGCTATTGACCCCGGGATCCCGGGTGAAAACCTTCACCTCGGTTAACCGGGCTAGCCCGCTCCATGTAATCGGCCCCTCTGTGACCTCAGTTATTATTCATGAAATTCTAAATTAAACTGTGCAATTGAGAATTAGGCAACCAATATTTGTTTCTTTAAATGCAAAGGCATTTTCCGTTGGTAATAAGGAGGCGGATACAAGAGTATGCATTTTTGATGGAAAATAATAAAAATGGTGTCTTACATCTTCCCTAATCGAATATCTTTACAAGATGTCTAAGATAAACTAAGTATGAAGTAAACGATAAAGGCACTTACCTTGTGTCTTGGTGAGTTTTAAGGCATCGGACACAGCAATACCTTGCACCACACGTTACACAAGTGTAGTTTGAAGAATATCTGAACGATTCGTTAAAAATTTCGAACTAAATGATTATAATTAACAAATAGACGATGAATTCCATGCGATGAATTTTGTCTTCGGCTATAAACGATAGCTTTTAGGTCTTTACCTCATATTTTGTGGAGTCAACATACACTTTTACAAATCAAATACACAAATTCAACGCAGTTTTAACTCCAAACCATATCAAAATTAAGGGACCGTTCATTATTTACAGAGGGGTTGGTACCGAAGAGAAATGTGTTGGGTAAAAGAAATTTTCTGACATAAAAAGGTGTTGATAGATGTTTTCCCATCACCTTTTTAGTTGGGTAAGAAGATTTTTTGGACCAGAAAACATTTCTCTTTGGTACCAACCCCTCTGTAAATAATGAACGGTCCCTAACATCCAAACTTGCTTTATCTAGTAAACGGAAAATCTTCGGTTTCCTCTCGCATTTGATATAAGTTGGGAGGGGCTTAATAGAGGGGGGGGCTAAATAGAGCTTTTACGGTAGGTGCGGGGCTGGTAGTAAGTTTCTTAAATTTTAGGACGCTTTTGCTACCTAAAGTCTCTTGTGAGTTTTTTTTATTTTTGATGCCCTAAATATAGACGTAAATTTATTTTTGTAAATAAGGCTTCCAAAGTAATTAGTAAGATCAAAAACATGTATTAACAGAATTCACACTCAAATCAATGTCGGTTTCCTAATTTAGCAGTTTCTCCAATTTTGAAAATTGAGCCCATAGTTTCTTATAAACAGTTTCTTACAAAACGGAGTGGAGCCCTGTAGACAAAAGGATACCCACAAACTGCGCAAAAGTGTCTTTCAGGAAAACGGGAAGATGGAACAACAGCACTAAAGTAGTCAGGGACGCCATCTTCATGCTCTTGTTGCTGCAAAAAGAGACGAAAAAGGATGGTCAAATTTGAAATGAAGCTCATGTTAACTGATATGAATTATCTTAATGGACTGCAACTAGGTAGAAAAACACAAGACCAGTACGCAACCAACGCTGTGAGTACGTCATCACAAAAAATCTACAAGATTACAGGACGATATCAACTGTTTGAATAGATGATATTATAACACAGAAATACTGCAGACAATAGTTACTAGAGGGAACATATGACCGATATGACTACACACTACAGTACAGGCCTTGCACACATTAACATGACAAGAGTTCTCAAGGATTCCTAAGAATTGTTCACATCATAATAAGAATTCTTGAGCCATATGGAAGATTGAATTCTGTTAAACAAGAATTCTTGAGAAATTAACAAGAATTCTTAGGCAGGAAAGCCATGTTAATGTGCGCACGACCTGTACTGTACCGGGTGAGTCAGAAAAACCGTGGGGCGTTTAACAAGTCTGGTGAAAAACAGGTCAAATCGGGAGTGTTGAAGTTTTGTATTGCAGGCGAAAGATTGAACTAGTTATAGAAATTTAGTTTGTTAAAATCGGTCATTATTTTCCTTATTTATTTGCGATTTTCTGATATAGCCATTTTGATGAAAAGTATCACTAGTAAAAGAACTTTCGGCTTGCTAACAATGGCAATTAAATGACTAGTCCCCTAAGGATACAGCATAAGCAACATTAATTTTTCCTCTTGTGTTCTAGCACAAGGCATGCCTTGTTTCAAGTTTTTGTAGAGAAACAATATGATTCTCATGGTTTAGAAGGTCACGCGTGCATGAATACGAAATCTAATCGAAGGCCTATTTTAGCAATCTCGCGAAAAGCCATTTTACTAAAATCGCTCGTAATTCTGGAACGGAAAGACCGATTTCGACCAAACAAATTTTCCTACCTAAGTTAGCTTTTCTTCTATGCAATGAACTTTAAAGAAACGAATTTGCAAATTAAACTGCATCATTAAAAATTGGCAAACACCTCACGTTTTTTTTTTACTCACCCTGTATATGGTACAAACTTCTTGTGCTTTACAGTACACAGCTACAGTAACTCTCTGATTAAACTAGCTGTTACCATCAGAAAGGGAGTCCTACAACCGTTCTTTGTTCATGCAATAGCCCTTAATTTCGCTGCAGATTCATTAAATGTGTTTTCTTTCAAAAGTAACTCGTTCCCAAGAAACTAGTTCTAAAGAACGCCAGCCAAAAAGTTGAGAAACTTAAATACTTTGTTTGAGAAATGCTTCTCGTCTTTGTTTGAGGAAGGCAGTGAGGCAGAAATGCTTCTCGTACCGAGGCGCCAAACTTTGGAACAGTCTTGGCACTGAAGTCAGAAATTCCTCTACCTTGAGAGCATTCAAAAAGGAGTTGCAAAAATAGAACACCTAAACTTGGTTTAGTTTTTCTTTTGTTTATTTGATGACAATTTGTAATTTAGTTTAGTTATATATAGCATATCTTGTATTTATTGTAAATTAGTATAAGTTTTTAGTATGGCCCCCTGTAAATCAGTTTTCTAACTGAGGGGCTACCATGGGTAAAAAAGATAAAATCAAATCAGAAGAACTAAGAAACTTTCAGTATTCAAATGCTTGTTATGAAATAATTTTGTTTATATTTTGGACAAGCAAAGGGCTTGTAATCATTGAATCAAAACGATGATCGTTTCCTTAGCTACTGACGAGGTATTTGTGTTGAAAGCGACAGGGGTTACTCAAGGGGAAAATTTATCCAACATACTTTGTTAATCATTAACTTATGCTCATTAAACTGAATTGCCACAAGCAAGAAACATCTTGTCAATCTCAATTCTACTGAAATACAAGCTCATACTGTAAGCATGTGTGTCCTTGATATTATAAGAGTGTTAATTGGTCTTATGCAGTTAGGCTACCAGAATATGGAAAGGAAATACTCACTGCTTCTTCTAACAGAGCTGCAAATGACCGTTTGGCTTTCTGAAATAAAATTGATAATAAGCTAAGACTCTTGTGAAAATTATTTATAAAATTTAAAGTTGTTCTACTTGCCATTAGTTTCTACACTCGTTACGCTTTTTGTTCTTTTATGGCCGGAGCTTTCGCCTCACCTCTGAGGCCTCTTCAACGACTCAATCTTGTGAAAATGTCATGCTTAATAAAAGTTGGCTAAGCACTCAGTGAATTTACAATACAGTATTATTTTATAAACTCTGGTTTAGGTTTCTTCTCTTCTTAAAGTTGTTATCCTTTTTGTGGAAAAGGTGTTAACAGTAAATAAAGTTATTCCATTGGAAAAAATTAGTTTTTCAGCTTTTAGGTGTGTACAGCTCGTAAGGCCCAAAAAGTAGATCAGATGGTACTAAGAATCTGTCAAGAAGTTTCTTTGGTTTCTTTTCTTTCTCTGTTTGTCATCTTATTTTAATTCAATTGATTTTCTAGCTATACATATATATACATATATAGATACAACTAATCTAAATCAAATCTGCTAATAATTAATAAATAAATAAATAACTAAGTAAATTAATACATCAATACATAAGCTAAATATTGTAAACTACATGGACATAAATGGATGAAATCTACATGATATCATTATATTTACAAGCGTTGCATTTACAGGTAGGGCCATCCCATTGTTTTATCATACTTTTGAAACTGTTTAGATTTTCAGCTGATTTTAGTTCATTTGGTAAACAATTCCAGATCTGAGGTCCCATGGCTTTAAGACTTTTAGAGCCAAAAGTTACCTGATTTGGCTGAAAATGATTCAAATTGTTCGGATTCCGAGATGGATGCTTTAAAGTCCTTAAGCTAAAAATGCTATGCATAAAAGATGGATTGAGGTTTTTTATTGTCTTAAAGATTTCGATACAGAGGGTTCTCTGACGAGCAACTTGCATTGTGCATCTTTTTGACCGAAGAAGAAGATCCTTATAGGAGCTTTTATGATCACTGTGCAGAAATCTTTCAATCTTAGATCTTCTGGTACAGTAAATATCATAAAGCTATACGATTTCGGAGCCTGAACTTTAGAAAATTGTAACTCCCTATCACACAAAAAAGCATATATCAATTAATTATATACCTGTTTAAATATATCGCCAACTTTTGCTTTCTTTTTCTTCTTTACTGCATGATAAAAGAAAACAATGATGACACAGCTAAAATGGTTTGCAATGTCAGAAGTTGATATCATGTGCAATTTACATATATTTTAATCATGTGAAACTTCATCTATGGTTCAGAAGAATGGTTCATAACATAAGATAACATACAGTAGAATTCAAATTTCTGTAGAAAAGAACCACATTTTTAACTAAAATCACAAAATATTATTCTTACAAAACTTTTTAGCAAAAATTTTCATAAATAAAAAGAAAACTTTAAAACTTATGCACCTTTATGCACAAGTCAAATCGATACCCGGACATCCCCCCGGGCCACCCCCGGGCATTTGATTTGTTTTCATTTTTGGTGGTCAAATTCCCCACCCTTGGCTAGCGAACTCCCATCAAATGCCCCAGTCTTGCAGCCTTAAAATGTAGATTTGGCCATATAAATGGCCCAATAAGGTTTAAAACCCTCTGATATTTGGTTCAAATTCCCCGCCCCTGGGATCGTATATATGGTCAAATGCCTGGGGATGGCCCAGGGGGATGTCCGGGTATCGATTTGACTCGTGCATTACTCTTCTTTGCTTAAGAGCTTAAGATTCTTTCCTATGAGAAAGTTATCTTTTACCAAGTTTTTGAAAGTTTCCTTTGCCTACACCTTGATGGTAAGTTACGAAGGGCAAGTTACTGTACCTTCCATACTATCTTCAAAAGCAGGTATTTTTGCCTTTGCAAATAAGGCATTATTCAAATGAGCATGTGGATCATCCTGGAAATTATCTTTCTCCAGAGAATCAAGTTGTCTCTTTCGCCTTTTCAATCTCGTCTCTAAATCCAAAACTCTTCTTGCATTTTGGTCTTTGACCCTAGCTGTGGATTAAAAAACGGCATCAAGAAAAGCTTGTTTCCTTCATGTATAAATGCAACAATTTAAATTGAAGCCTTTTACCCAAATAAATAAAAATGAATAAATTGGTCATCGCAAAATGAGAAGACAGCCAAGACAGCAGGAATCTCAGCAAAAATCAGCCAAGTTCAGCTACAAAGAACAGGAGGTGCTGAACATTAAACAACTAGGAAATTCTGGAGGAGAGACCAATGGTAAGAACAATGAGAAATCCAGATTTTGGTTGTCTTTGTTTACCAATCCGCTCTTGACAAAGTCAAATATAATATAAAAGAAGGAAGGGAAATTTTCCACAACACAACATCAACAAAGTTTTCACAAATTTTTTGAAACTAACCTTTCTTTCTATCCATTATCAAAACTAAATTAAATTTTTTGTAAAGATGTTTGTGCAAATAATAATAATTGATAATTTTAAGTCGTTTGTTGTCTTAAGGAAATGATGGGCCTAATAAAACATATTATAAACAAATGAACAACAACGCAGTGCACAACCGTCCTTGTCTGTTGTGGGTGGTGGAGCACTACACGGTCTCCAATCGCATCCTAAATCTTTGTATAAATAACAAGCACAAGAAGAATGCTACTAATCTGCAATCCTACCAGATCCTTTGCTTCTGTCCGTCATCTTTGCCCCTTGCCTTCGATTTTCTTCTCAGAACTGCAGGTTTCCAGCCGCCATTTTCTTCTCCTCCAGGGTAGCCTCGTATTGAGCTAGAGGTTGCTGGGAACATCGAATGCCAATGCCTGGGAACAAGTGACGTCAGAAAGCAGAAAACGTTTTACGTTTCAATATTAAACTCCCATCCCTTACTTACCTGCAGTTACAAATGTTTCAAAGGCATTTTGTGCAATTTTCTCAGCATTTTTCAAACGAAACAACTCATCTCACCCTGCATTTCTGCTTGATAATTTTTTACCTTCCGGCTCACTGTACAATACAACTTATTACTTTTTTAGTTTTGCTAATTTCATTATTGGTAACTTCAGGACTTCCGGAAGCCATATATTGTATTTCACAGAGCATCAACGATGCTATAGATAAATTTCAGTGCGGGTGTAACTATATTTAAAAGCGTGCTATAAACTGTTTCGCTGTGACATTAAAAGCTTTGATTGTTTATCTAATTTTGCCATTATTCCTCCGATCAGTCTGATTTGCGTTCAACGTTATCAAGCATTTGCGTTCAGTTCATTAATTATTATTTGAATGAACATTTTGATACTTTGCTAGCAGAGAGTTTAAGAATCCAGGACTGCAGTGCCAGCCCGAAAGTCATCTTCTATCTTGCAAACGGAGCATTGTTTCACGTAGCTGCGCTACTTTTTATAGATGTTATACTTCATTAAAAAAGCTAAGTCTAAACCGCATTCTTCAGTTAAATGCGCGAGAACCATTTTTCTTTGAAACAATTGTTTCCACAACAATTACAATACAGAACATAATGTACTAGGAACTGAGTGAACATCATCACAAGCGACACTGACAAGAGGTCAAGTCAGAAAGAATAAAATATGATAACGAATTTTTATTTTTCTAAAAGAAAATACGTTACTTAAGCCATTTACATACATAATACTATAATCTGAAATCCATTGAGAAGCACCAAAAGTAACAACAAAAAAGTACACAAATATCCAAAATGATGAAGTTGTACGCAAAGCGTAGATTTTATTTTAACGCTCTGATATATGGAAGCATAGTATGATGGAAGAATCGAGTTTTCTTACAAAATTGCAATATACAGCTTCTTTAGAAAAAGCGATGTTTTTTATTATTTATAAAATTTAAAGTAGTTCTATTTGCCATTATATTTTTATGTTTTTATTTTATGGTTTTATTTTTATGTTTTTTTATGTTTTCTCCTTGATGTTATATATGAAATGTTGAAATACTGCTAAAAAAAGCAGGCCCTATATAGAGCGAAATGAGAAAGCATTTAAAAATAATGTGAATCCATGTCAACGTAGAAATATTTGTTCCGGGTACCTAAAAACCGGGTTAATTTTTTCCTGCGTTAAATGATGGCACACTTGTAATTCAAAGCAAAGTGGGGTACAACAATCAATTAAAAGCGACTTCATCTTTAAGCATATTTGATCGAAAAAACAACCTTAAATAACACGATAAATTGTTGAATAAATATAACTAGCAAAAACATTTCCCATTACTGAACGTAGACATAGGCTGAATAAGATAAATACTTTCAAACTGTATCAAACAATACATAGTCCACACTAACAACTACTTAAAGACCCAAAGCTAACCGTGGTCCTTTGCGGTTTGAAAATAGACTTTCGTATCATATGAAAGTCGTTTCTGGAATGGGTTCTGTTTGTTTAGCTTTTCATTCGGCGTGCAAAGGATCGTGGATAGCAATAGGTCTTTAATGAACACTACTAATTATTCTAATCACAAATTATAGGGTATGACATATCAGTAGAAACGTCATTGCTAAATGTTAAACTCTATACACAACTACGCCAATTAAGCAGACTATGCATCAAAATCTTGATTTGCTTCAAATTAGACACACCTCCATTGAATTGAGTGAATCACATTGCGTAAATACAACAACAAATAAAATTTAGGCCCATTTTTCCCGTGTTTACCAAGCTTCGCAACACACCATTCTCAGCGGCAAAGAAATTTAGATTATCAAAAATTTCTCAGCTAACTCGTTCCACATTGTCTGGGGCATAATCGCATTTACAGGGGAAACAATTTAAAGTAAGATTTTGAATATTTCATATCTTACTTTCATTGCCGCAAAAAGGGGGACTGCAAAGGGTGGAAAGCCGGGCAAAAGAGGCCTAAATGCGTGTTTGTTGTTGTTTTACGGAATGCAATTGGCCAAATTCGCGAAAGTACCTCAGATTGGCAGCAAATCACAATTTGGCACCTTTGCTCCATCAACACCTGTTTCGATCATCATCGTTCCACAGTTACATTCAATGCACATGTCTTTGCAGAACAACGTTGTTTGTCCTGGACCTTACACGAATTCTTTTCTATACGGATATGATCCGTATCGATACGGGTAGCATTTGCTAAAGTGAAAATCTGCCATTACTGCAGAAAATAAACACTTGGTACTAATGCATAAACAATTATTCATTTCAAGGCAAACTTTCTATGTACATCGTTTATAATCAAATTTAAAGATGCCAGTAATCAGAAAGATAAATACTCTAAAAACCAGCTGCGGATCTGAGAAATACAAAAATAGATTTTGTATTTCAAACTTTTTAACAGTGGCTAGAATACGGTAATTTCCTTTCCTAGCTTTCCTATCATGTGCCATTACAGTCCCTCAATAAAGTGAAATGACGGTAGGTCGAGGCTTCAGTAAAGCTTCGGGAGAAACCTATTTTCGATTGCCGTTTTATTTAGGGTGGTAAATAGCTTGATTGCTTGTTCTAAAAATCTACAATAAAGTTCGATTTTCAGTAGTAAATTTTACAACCAGAGCTTTTATACAAAGTTTAGGTCATCAAAATTCTCTGAACTAATGGTATTCTTTATGGTAAAATAATACATTTTTATCCCGCCAGCTTTCATACAAAATTGTCGGTTATAAGATTCTCCGTAATTGTGGTATTTCTATGGCGAAGTAACACGCCTAGTTTGGTTTTTCATCCCATTTCTTGGGTAGATAAATCTCCCCATGATCATTACGATAAATGCCAACAACCGACCACACTCATTTTAATCTAGCTCAAAAGCGCTTTCGCACAATAAACACATCGTATTTCCAGCACAAATCGCGAAAATCCGGAAATGAAATTTTGACCATAAATTAACAGTAATGTTATTCTAGAAAACAGGATTATGAATGCTGACAAATTATCAATTTGAAATATTAAATAAAGTACTGAGCCCAGCAATGTTCGATTTTATCTTTATCGCTCAAGATCTTCATTTTTCAACATAGATTCTTAAAAAAAGAGGTCAACTCCCCTAGCTAAACTTCTACAGAGTTTCTATGAAGCAACCTGGTTCCGAGGGCCAGTTTCCTACGTCAATACTGAAGGCTGCCATGCTGGATTCAGCAGCCTCCTTTGGGTCATGGGAACGAGGTTTTCTATGAAGATCAAATTATACAGATACAACTTTTGATTTTGTGACAACTATTGCGCAAATTTGAGATCGACAACAGGACTCTGTTCATCTACCAAATATCCCGCTATTTCTAAGTTGCGATAAAGAAAGTTGCAGATTAAAAGCAATATAATAAAAAGGTAATCAGTATTAGGTTAGACTAATTACTAAATTTTTACTTTTGTATAACTAAAAACATGTACCAATAATAAAGGATAGTTTTTAAGAAGATCTAATCTAATCCATTGCTGTGGGCTCCCTTCCCATTCTGTAGATTGCCAAATTATTACGAATCTAAACGAAACAGCATGCTTTTCCAAATTACCTGCGTTTCATTGTTCAGAAGATGTAGCCTCGTTCTAATGACGAAAATACTGCTACGAAGAGAACTTTATTGCATTTATTGCGAGGTTGCAATGTTAACCAGTTTGTATTGCTTTCAACGTCGTATGAATTAATTGTGAAATATTGTCTTAATCTTGCGTAACGTAGAAGAAAAACACCTATAAAAGAGCATAGGTTCCAAATCTTTAAAAAACTTTTAAAAGGTTGGTGTAAAATTATACGACCTATTTATTTGAATTGAATGGCTTGGAAGAAACTTTAGCTACGTTGCTATAATTCTACCGTTGGACTTTTCTGAAATCTTGAATATTTTTCGAAATTTCTACAGTGTATTTTATATTTCAACTCTTTCGAAGATGTGACATCATCACATTTCTAAATCGTAAACCAGAAGAGTGAAGGACTTGTGCTTGATACCATATTGTAGACATTCATAAAATATGGCTTCCTTGAAAAATATCCTATGTTTCCTCAAAAACTTTAGAAATTACGATGTTTTCAAGTTTTTTTCAAAATTTTTCTTGAATTCTTAAAAAAGAAGAAAAACCCTTAAATTCTGAAAATATTGAAGATTTCTGACAAGTCCAACTGTAGAACTATAGCAACGTAGCTAAAGTTTCCTTCACGCCATTCAATAAAAAAAAACAATAGGTCATAGAATTTTACACCGACCTTTTTAAAGGCTTGGAACCTATGCTCTATAAAAGTGTGTCTACACTTACAATTTGTCATTAGGCTGAAGATTCCTCTTTGAAAGGATGAAACTAACTAGTACCGTGATACTTCATGGCTTTCTATTTTTAGTTTTCTTTATTGTTCAGAAGTTTACATGTGGACAAACATGATTTCAACTTGTCCTTTCAGGAATCTTGCAAAAAATAACGATGGAAATTCTACTAGCTAGACCGATTTCAAATAACTAAATGTTCATATCTAAATTGGTCTTTCTTCCATCTAGCAAAGTTTTAACAAACAGAGTTGCAGGATTAATCGTAGAAAATAAATTGGCAAACACCTGAACTCCTTTTTACTGCTTGGTCGATATTGTACCTATTTGAAATAACCTGATCAATAGGCCTACTAAAAGTTAACTAAACTACTTGTTATTTGGACAATTCCAAGAGACAAGCATCCGACGAAAATGCTAATCAAATAGTTCCCTTTCGCATTAGTAGACCTTCTAATTGACTAATTTCAAAACCAGTATGAAAATCTGAAAAAACTGTTTTTACCGCTAAACTGTGTTTTGTACGTTACGCGAACATCGTTTCGTTTCGAATCCCGACTCACCTTTGTTTTATGTCATAGCTTTGATGACAACTGACCAAGAAGGATCACTAATGACTTCAAAACACATAAAGGGAGCCTACAGCATGGTGGAATACTGGGGATTTGAGGAGCAAATTGTCTCTATTTTGCGTTTTATTGGCATTATTCGTTTAATAAATACGCATCACGATGCAATTCTATTCTTACGTAACAATAATAAAGATAATAATTTAGAATTCTAATCGTCTGCTAAGCTGTCGATATGTGTCCAGCAAAATATCGAAAGAAATTCAGCTTGTCAGTGTACTAAATTTCGGGCATGCATCTCTAATGAGGGGCGAGGGGCGAGGGGTGAGAGGCGAGTGGCCGGGCGGTTTATACAATTCCCGTCAGGTAACTGAAGTTAAGCTCGGTCGAGTGACGTCAAAATTTGGATGGGCAACCTTCAACATGCCTGACCAAACAACTCATTTCCCCATCCCTCGGAAGAGACGTTAAACTAGGGGTCCCATGCATGGGTGCTGATGATGATGATGCATCTCCAATAGAAATTTGTCCAGCCAAAGATCGCATCGTACTACTTACCGAAGATCTATCTTTTTGGCAGCACTGCAAACGTTGCAAAAAATTGTGATTGATCGAGGTTTCAACCGCTTTTTGAAAAGGCATCTTTTTAGAAATTCTCCTATGGTTTCGGCCAAAATTGTCCGATTCTGAGGGGGCGAATTCTCGAATCTATTCTATTCTAAGACCTTGGCTTTCACCAATCTAATTCGCTAAATTAAATTATAGACTTTAAAATGAGAGTGTTGTATAAGTCTATAATTTTGGATCTTAGCTCAGTTCGCCTCGTAGAAGTGAAGGCTTACCCCTCACGTATGCTTTTAGTCCCAAAGCCACTCAACTTACCCTCATTATTGAATTTACTTGATGTTGATGTTATCTATCGCTTCAGCAAGGCACTATGTAGTTGCTTGAGCGACATGTACGGTATATTTGTTGAGGCTGAGAAGCGAGACTGCAGCTCACGTAGTGAGTCTATCTTTTAGCTATTTTTATAGTGATGCCGACTTCTTATCTTCTTATTCAAGCTATCAATACCGGCACAGTTAGCTGAGCACACCATCGAGCGGACGTAGCTTGGTACCCACCATTGGGGGGGGGGGGGGATTCACAATACATCTCTTACTCTAGGATACCCTTTCCAGTACAACGTTTTTGCTGGACACACAATCGAGCAGGCTTACCTTGTTTGTAGCCATCAAGGGCTGAGGTTTAGTATTAACTAAGCACCTCTCATCCTAACCCTTTCAAGTAAAACATTTTTAAATTAAAGCTACGAAATTCTAAAGAAACTACGCCCCCCTACACACCTTCATAATCCACATGAATCTTGGACTTTTCATCATCATTCTCTCCGTCAAAATCTTCCTCTAATGGTGCCGTTGACATATCTTTGTAATACATTATGCTATGTCTTCCTCGTTGTTTAGTTCTATAATACCAAACGCCGGCTCCAATTCCAAGGCAGATAACCAGTAAAGATAGTGTGATTCCTATTACAAGGCCAACTGATGCACTTGTACTTCCTGCAAGATTAAAAATATTGGTTTCTACCCAAAAATAAACATGTTATACCTGCGTGTTTGTCTAAAGCCTGGTTGTTGAAGTCGTTGGAGTAGTTGAAACAAACGACCATAACAACCTACAGGACCCACAAGGCCAGCATAGGGCTCAAATCTTTAAAAGGTGGGTGTAAAATTTTATTAAATTTTTCATTTTATTGAATGGCTTGAAAGGAACTTAGGGTACTTTGCTGCAAATATGCCGTGGAAATTTTTTGATATCATCATTATTTTCGAAATGGCAGCATTTATTATATTTGAGGCTGTGACGTCATCAAATTTCTAAATCCTAAACCAAAAGAGCGGCAGATTTCTGCTTGCCACCATATTGAAGACCCTCATAAACTATGGGTTTCTTGAGGATTGTATCATTTTTCCTCTATTGATTTAGGATTTACGATGAATTTAATTTTGTCTAAATTTTCCATTAATTCTTTCAACAAAAGTATAAACGCCGCCATTTTGAAAATAATCAAGATATCAAATAATTTCCACGACAGATTTTCAGCAAAGTAAGTTGCTTTCAAGCCATTCAATTCAAAGAAAAATGTAATAGAATTTTAAACCCACCTTTTTAAAGATCTGAAAGATTTGAGCCCTATGCTCACAAGGCCCAAAGACTGTATCTGACCGGCAAAAAAACTCCTAAACAACCCTGACGACCCTAGCGACTGAGTTTTTGCCGTTGGAGTTCAGTCTTGGGTCTTTTAAGTCGTTCGTCCCAACGAACCAAATGACCCAGCGACTGCAACGAATTAAAGTGAACCAGGCGTAAAAAACCACAGGAACAAAATGGAATCGTAGTTTGCAGCTTTTCTCAAGACTTTTAAAAAATAGCTTCCAAGTAAAATAGTCCAGAGCTCAAGAACGATAAGCCCGATTTAGAGAAGTCTGCATCAAAATTAGCCTTTTGCTTCAAAATAGTAGGCCAGATTGGTGGATAATTCATGATTGTAAACTTCGGCAAACGCCGATACATCATTTTGGGACACCCAGTATAGTTCTACTCTTCAATACAAACAGTATCAAATAATGTTATTCCAGCTATAGACGCCCGGGAAGCAAGGGTGGCACCAGAAATCTTCCGACAGAGGGGTTGGAACTTCCTACGGGGGGCTAAAATGACTAAAAAATGCTGTCATCATACGTCATTTTGCCAAATTCCCTCCGAAAATAACCCAAAATTTCCTCCGACGGGGGGCTAGATGCCGACGGGGGCTGTAGCTCCCCTAGCCCTCTCCTGGCCCCATCCCTCGCCAGGAAAGCCATTCAAAACTAAACGTGACGACATCGCATCAAAACAAGCAGTTAACTACTTACTCCAGGTATAAGAAAAGATTAAAACTTACTATCAATTTGTTGTGAAGCTTTTTCAGGATTTATCACCACCGGTGCTCCAGTAACAACTGGCTCTACAGGCTTTACAGGCTTTTTTGTATTTGGTTTCTGCAAGAGAAAGGGGTGATTATCATTATCATTATCATTATCATTATCATTATCATTATTAATATGTTTAAAGTAGGCATAAGTACACAAAAAAGTAAAATCAAAATTAACAGAAAACTAGCTACGAATACAGATACGGGGGGGGTGTACATGACTTGCGATCGGACGGGGGTCTGCTGCCCAGTTTTCGGAGCGATACCCACTTCTTATTGCCAAAATTTACATCTTACCTACTTATACGAGGGATTTTCCACTGTTTCAGTCGAAAAAGGACCAATTTCTAGAGCATTTTGCGCCTTCAAATCCACCCATATGGGCGGCACATACCCGTACCCTCAACATGTTATGTACCTCCCATCCCCGGTGCTAAGGCTTTTGAACGCACTTTATTCCCAGGTTCGCCACACTGAAAGCAAACAGGCCATCAATTTCCGAACAGATATTAGCAAGTAGTTCTCAACAGTGAATAACTTGTCACAAAATACACACCTTAGTTGGAACTTGTGGATTATTCGTCTGTGGAGGCTTCGTTACTGGCTTACCAGTCATCTTTGATTTAGTAGTTTGTTCAGGAGCCCCAGTAGTTTTCGCTGCAGGGAAGGTTAGAGGTTCTTGGGTTGGGCGTGGCTTTCTAGTGACAGGAGTGCCACCACAAGATTTCCCATCTTTTTGAATGAACATTCCTCGTCTGCACTTGCATGAAAAAGTTCTTCTTGGGGCGATGAGACACAGTTGGCTGCAACCACCATTATTTGTTCCACAAGGGTTTACACCTGGTGACGAGAAAGTTACAAATTGTAGATAATGCAAGTCCACGTGGAAAGCGCAGTCTGGTTAAAAATTTGACAAGGAGGATTGTAATGACGATCATATTAAAATAGAGACAGTTCCATGATATTATTGATATTTGATGACAATTCAAGTATTATTAAAGACAATCCAGTATATATTACGACAATTCCATATCATTATTATTTGAGACGTAAACAGCTGGACTAGGCCATATTATTATTATTATTATAAGTACGTTTCAATAGGATTTCCTATCATCTTCAGCTATGAAACTACACGTGCAAATTTGTTTATAAACCTTTCATTATTGAAACAATCATGCATAATTTTTTATCACAAAATCTACAAATAAAGAAAGTTTCCGGAGAAAACAGTGAGCTAGAAAGTCCCAAACGAGTCGAAACAAACAGAGTGGAATAGAAGAATTCTGAAAGTTTAATGACGGGCGATCTCTCATTATTAATAAACTTTCATGAATCAACAGGTCAAACTCGTTTGAAGCCCTGTCCAAATAAATGTAGTTACAAAGTTAAAAATATACTGAAAGGATTGCATATGGGAATGGGATACGCAAGAGGAGGGAAGTCTTCTAATCAGATAGCTCAAGAAACAGGTCTGGGAAAACCTGGTGATAAATTGGAAGCGAAAATAAAACTACTGCAATCTAATCAAAATATGAAAAAACCATATTAAAAACAAAGCAAAGTAAATTACTTCAGCCTATAATTCTTGGATTGCAGATAATAGCAACTAAAAAATGGGAGCAAGTGTTTTAAAATTAGAAAAAGTATTCTCCAAAACGATTGCAGTAATTCTTTCTCATCCAAATTCTATAGTACTCGAACCAAAATAGCATCACTTACTAAATAACGCATCTATTATTTACTCACCACGAGGTTGCCTCAATGGATGCAAAACTTGAACACCCATGGGTGCCAGATGATTTAAACTTAGCGGATGAATCTGGTCTGAACCGGCAAATTTGTTGAATCGTTTTATCCCATTTGATTTCCAATCGGTCCAATAAACGAAATCTCCAAAGTTTGTCATCGCAAAAGGGAAATTGATTTTTGAGTGTAGAAGTAATTTTCTTCCTGTACCATCCATATTAGCAACTTCTAATCTCTTTAGTTTTGCATCTATCCAGTATAGTTTATTTTGAGCAAAGTCTAAAGTGAGTCCATTGGGCCATACAATGTCTTTTGTGATTAGCTCCTGTCGAGTTGATGGGTTACCGTCCATGGCAATTCGCTCGATTCCAGGTTTTCGACCCCAGTCACTCCAGTAAAGATATCTGAAAAATTAGAGAAATGTCGAGCTTGTTCAAGTAAAACGAAAAAATTTGGAAAAAACTATTTTAGGAAAAAATATTTTCAGACGTTTTCCCACAGAATTTCAAACAATTGAACGGTAACTTCGGACAACTAAGAAGAACTATATCTATCTTTAATTTTGCTTGTTCTATAATGAAAAATGTTGTAAGTTAACAGATCATGTTTTATTTAAGATTTCAAAGGGGTCTTATTCAAAAATGTTCATTGAATAATCATTGTAGAGGATGATGAGCATGATTGCTAGTAGACTTGGCCCAAGTCTATTTCCTAAAGTCTGTCTGACCGATCCCTTTCCCATAGTTCCCGGATCCGCCATTCCAACATTTTTCCTTCACTTTGTTTCTTTACATAATGTTGGAATAGCGGATCCGGGAACTATAGGAAAGGGATCGGTCAGACAGACTTCAGGNACGGTAACTTCGGACAACTAAGAAGAACTTTATCTATCTTTAATTTTGCTTGTTCTATAATGAAAAATGTTGCAAGTTAACAGATCATGTTTTATTTAAGTTTTCAAAGGGGTCTTAGTCAAAAATGTTCATTGAATAATCATTGTAGAGGATGATGAGCATGATTGCTAGTAGACTTGCCCCAAGTCTATTTCCTAAAGTCTGTCTGACCGATCCCTTTCCCATAGTTCCCGGATCCGCCATTCCAACATTTTTCCTTCACTTTGTTTCTTTACATAATGTTGGAATAGCGGATCCGGGAACTATAGGAAAGGGATCGGTCAGACAGACTTCAGGAAATAGACTTGGGGCAAGTCTAGATTATTGCTAGCATCTATAACAATTAGGCTAAATCATTTGAAAGATTTGAAAGCTTGAAAACACGGACCTCCTATGGGCTTGAAGCCATGGGCTTTAGAAGACATCGTAAATCTTGTCCAGGATTCTCAATTTTGTTTTCGCACATTTAACGTTCAGTTTGTGCAATTTTGTGGCATGTTTCAAAACCAGGTAGCTAATAAAACTTCATTCAGAACTTCACTGAATTCAAAGACATTGATAGGATAATCAATATCCCTAAATTTAATTTGATCTTCGATGCAACACATAAAGAAATCAAGCTTAATTTAATTTTCAAATTTTGGCAATTTTCAAACGCCGAAACTCTTTTTGACTCACCCGGTATTTTCTTGTGGTTCTACAGTAGAGAATACAGAGAAAGTACATTACAGTAGAGTGTACGTAGTTTGTTAATAGCTTACCCTTCACGTGGATCACAAGCAATAGCCCTTGGTTGTCCATGATCAGTAATATCGAGTAAATCCATATTGTTAGATCCATCCAATTCCGAGACTTCAATCTTTTTCAATCCAGTATCTGACCAGTAAATCTTCTTCCCTATCCAATCAATCGTTAATCCATCTGGCGTGTGTAAATGGCTCACCAGCAACTCAGTACTGTTATATTTACTCAGTCTTGCACGAAGCAGTGTTTCATGGGATACATCAGTCCAGTAAACGTAGTCGTTAGCAATATCGAAATCGAGGCCAACGATACCTTTCATACCACCAGCTACGAGCCTGTAGTCTGAGCCGTTGATTTTGAAACTTCTGATGTCATAACGGTTGGCGAAGACGATGCGAGGTGCAAAGTTTCCTAAAATAAACGTTTTTTTAGTTGAGAAGAAAAGTAACATCACACACTAGGACGGCCTAACGAAGGTGGCCGACCGGCAGGTTTCTTCGCGGACATGCCTAGAGTTTCTATCTTCTCTGTTCATGTCGCCAATCAAGTAAACATATACTGTTTCTTCTATTCAACTATAGGCTGACACTGAGTTACTGGGTGAAAAACCTAACAACAATTCTCGCAACCTTCGATACTCCGTGACTACCAGTTTAACAGTTAAATTCACAGCAAATCGTTCTCTACCCACAGATTTCGAAAGCAAAGCACTTTAGTCGAACGATGACTATCTGGCATCAATTTAGAAATAAACCAACATTTTTAAAGACTTCACCTCCTCCTAATTGTGACCAATAGCAGTTGTGATGCACCTGCTGATGCCCTGATACAGAAGCTAAAGTGGCCAACTATCGCTGAAATTATCAAACGAGAGACAGCGAGCATCGTTTTCAAATCCATAAATGGTCTTGCACCTACGTATCTCTCGACTATTTTTTCAAAAAACTCTTCACGGGACACTGTCAAGTTGAGAAACTCTGAGACCAACTTACGCGTCCCTCTTATGAAAACGACAAATAGGCTGAAATCATTCTCGTATCGTGGTGCGCACCTTTGGAATAATCTTGAACCGGAGGTCAAGCAAGCACCCTCTCTTTATGCTTTTAAACATCGATTATGAGTATGACCATAATGTATTTATTTCTAGATTCTAGTTTTGTAATTAGGTATTAACGTTTTAGTTTCATATGTATTAAATTGTAAATTGTAATTTTTTTGGCACGGCCCCCTGAAAAGCAGCCTTAGCTGACGGGGTTACCGTGGTTAAAGAATATAAAATCAAATCAATCAAATCATGATACTAATCTATCTTATATTGTTCATGATCAGGCCATACAAGCCGTTCCAGGGGGGGGGGGACGAAAAAGCTAGTGAAATGAACGTACATAACAACTTACCTCCAGCTTTGCAAGATTTGTGATTAGTTTCAAGGATGTATCCATTTGCACACGAGCATTTGTAACTTCCCTTTTCATTGGTACATACTTGATGACATTTGCCATACTCTGTGCATTCGTTTTCATCTGTAACAAAATGAATATTTTTTAAGGTGGAAAAACATCAACTAAAGTTTGTGAAATACTGAACAAAGAGAAAATCATTACTTTTTATCAAGAAAGTCTTGACGACAAGAACAATAATTTAAAACAATGAACACTGTTCGCCAGACACTAATCATAGCATAAAAATTACTTGGAGCATAGACGATAAATCTTGAACAATAGAAAATTTTGGCTGAGACAACAGTGCTGGAAAACATATGCGAAGTCGCGAAGAAATTTCGCAAGAAGGTTCGATTTGAAAGGAAATAAAACGTTCGTATTATTAGGAAAATGAGAGAAATGGGGGTGGGAGGAGAGAGAGGGAAGTAAAGGAAGGAAAGGAGTTTATACCAGAAGAGGCAGTGGAAATAAATGTCGATGAAATGGAGTCAGGTGAGAGGGGAAGGGAGCAANAACAATAGAAAATTTTGTCTGAGACAACAGTGCGAAGTCGCGAAGAAATTTCGCAAGAAGGTTCGATTTAAAAGGAAATAAAACTTTCGTATTATTAGGAAAATGAGAGAAATGGGGGTGGGGGGAGAGAGAGGGAAGTAAAGGAAGGAAAGGAGTTTATACCAGAGGCAGTGGAAATAAATGTCGATGAATTGGAGTCAGGTGAGAAGGGAAGGGAGACAATTGCTGCCACATCCACACCAGCAACGTAGGCAGGAAATTTTAAACATTTGATGCAGATTCGCAAGAAGCCAGAATTTTTCCCTGCACTGTGAGACAACAATAGGAAGCGCAGAGCATGGTCGTTTTACCTGGTTTTTACCACTCTTCACAAAATAAAAAGCTACGAAACGCAAATGACGGTTTTCGAAAATTTTCACAAAATGTTCACAAAACTGTTCCATACTTGATCAAATATCGCAAGATTTGGAGGAATGGCAAATAATTAGATTGACCATTGACCTCAATCATCCACTCCACACACCACACATCAGGGCAATAGCTTCGCAAAAATTTGTTTTTGATTCGTCTGGTACAATTTGAAAAAAATTACCTTCGCAGCTATGTCGATCAGCAGCCAACTTAAATCCGGCTTTGCACTTGCATTCGTACCCAATCTGTAAATCGATACAATCGTGCATGCAGTGACCATTGTGATCTAAACATTCGTTGATGACTGAAATGCAAAATGTGAAAGAGCTAAGTCACATTCAGCAAAATAGAGGAATTTTAGCCAAGGCGCATATCACTCCTTAACAACCTGGTACGTCTCTGACAAAAGTCCTTTTGTTTTGAAGAAAAATCCTCCAAAGTCCTTAAAAATCCTTTTGTCTTCAACAATCTCGTACGCTTTTCCGAGACAGTGATATACCCCTTGACATTAGCTACGACCTACCCTGGGTACCAGCTCTGGTACCCAGGGTAGCTACAAGCGTTTTGATTTTATCGAGTCATAAAATCATTTAAACATGGATATGTCCATATTCGTCTAGTAAGATCTACTAAATCTCTAAACATTCTTCTAACATTTTTAAATATCTTGCTCGATTCCCAGCAACTAGTTCTCTGATAGAAAACTTTCACTGTCTGAGCAAAAATGATTTAAAACTATTGCGAATGGGATCTTTATATAAAATCATTTTTAATTTCTACAGCCCAAAACGTCAGGACGCAAGTGATGGCCCTACANTTTTACCTGGTTTTTACCACTCTTCACAAAATAAAAAGCTACGAAACGCAAATGACGGTTTTCGAAAATTTTCACAAAATGTTCACAAAACTGTTCCATACTTGATCAAATATCGCAAGATTTGGAGGAATGGCAAATAATTAGATTGACCATTGACCTCAATCATCCACTCCACACACCACACATCAGGGCAATAGCTTCGCAAAAATTTGTTTTTGATTCGTCTGGTACAATTTGAAAAAAATTACCTTCGCAGCTATGTCGATCAGCAGCCAACTTAAATCCGGCTTTGCACTTGCATTCGTACCCAATCTGTAAATCGATACAATCGTGCATGCAGTGACCATTGTGATCTAAACATTCGTTGATGACTGAAATGCAAAATGTGAAAGAGCTAAGTCACATTCAGCAAAATAGAGGAATTTTAGCCAAGGCGCATATCACTCCTTAACAACCTGGTACGTCTCTGACAAAAGTCCTTTTGTTTTGAAGAAAAATCCTCCAAAGTCCTTAAAAATCCTTTTGTCTTCAACAATCTCGTACGCTTTTCCGAGACAGTGATATACCCCTTGACATTAGCTACGACCTACCCTGGGTACCAGCTCTGGTACCCAGGGTAGCTACAAGCGTTTTGATTTTATCGAGTCATAAAATCATTTAAACATGGATATGTCCATATTCGTCTAGTAAGATCTACTAAATCTCTAAACATTCTTCTAACATTTTTAAATATCTTGCTCGATTCCCAGCAACTAGTTCTCTGATAGAAAACTTTCACTGTCTGAGCAAAAATGATTTAAAACTATTGCGAATGGGATCTTTATATAAAATCATTTTTAATTTCTACAGCCCAAAACGTCAGGACGCAAGTGATGGCCCTACACAAGACTATCATGCCATAAACCTCTCCTGCAGCTCGCTTCACTCATCTTCCACTCTCAACCAAACTCTCAGCTGCTAAATGTTTTACTATCATGCTGTTTGCCTTCCTTTCACAAATATAATAGACTAGTTACTTGTCGCACCGAATAAGACAACAATAAAGAGAACGGGTTTAAGGACACTTACAGCAATTTGCAGGTTCATCTTCTTCACCAGGACAATCTTTATTTTTATCACAAACTCTCGACTTCTCGATACACATGGTCTTTGAGCAGTTGAAATGTGACGAAGTGCAAACCACCGTTGGAGTTGCTGTGTAGAGAAGAACAACGGATCGTAACAAACAATAAAGAATGTAGGTTCTAAAACATTATGGCCATAATGAGAGTTTGGTTTTGAACATTATTATCAAGGTCATCAAAAAGCTAGTAGTTTTCAGCATCTAAAATAAATTCACTTAAAAGTCTGGGAATTTGGAATTTAGGTTGTCGGACTTCTGCTTCAAGGTGTTTATTCTAATGTACAAACAAAGACCCAGATCATCATGGGCAACCGTTGTCTGGTCTTACAGGTTCAGAGCTGTTAAAGAGAATCAACGGATATAAAAGTCCTGCGGGGAAGGGGTCTGGGTATTCTATTATCAGCTGATTGTATTTGATGATTTCAACACGTACGTGGATATTGTTTAGCCAAAGGAACAATAGCGTGTGTATGAGTTTCCTTTGTCTTATTTATAAATGACCTCCACTTAGCTCCGTTGATTCACTTTAAGTAATGACAAGGCGAAAATCTATAGCGAAAATTTCTGCCCTCCAATAAAAAGCCAACTCTCACATTTCTGCAAAAGCAAAAAATAAAATCGAAGGAGGTTGAAAGCCCTGGCCAAAAACAAGAAAACAATATTTGCCAAACAGTTGAGACTTGATTGCCAAGCAAATGCTTTTCTATTTGGCCAAGTCGCAAAAAATTTGCTTAACAAATATTTTTTGCTTGTGAAAAGCGTTTTGAATTTTTCAAAAACATAGCCAAACACATTTTGCTTGATTCTGCTTGTCAAGAAATATTTCCGACGTGGCCAAACTAAAAAACATTGCTTGGCGAGGAAATCTCAAATTTTTGGCAAACAGCAGTTGCTCGTTTGGCCAAGGCAAACTGTTATTATTGTCGTGCCTCGTTATGATGTTTCTACATACGGAACTCTTGTAAGATTATTAGAGCTTATTCATGGCCTAAATCAGTCGTGTATTTTCTGTGAGCGATATGCGATCATTATGTAATATTTATGGGCACGATAGACCACTTAACACAAACACAGCATGTAATAAATAAGAGATCAATTGTAACATACGACAGTTAACTTCATCTGAACCATCCTTGCAGTCTTGTACTTTATTGCATCTTTGAGTTTTGTCATAGCATTGTCTTCCACTTGCACAAATAAGCCTCGTCGATGGACAGGTTACACGGTCTGAACAAAGAAGAAAATGACAGTTACGAAAGTCAGCTAACAAGCAAGATAACTTAATGACAATATTGGAAAGGCTAATATAATATCAGGCGAGTCACAAAAATGTAGCCACTGTTTGAAAAATCGTATTGCAAAAATTACTAAATCGATCCGCAAAATATCAACTTCATTACCTGACTGAGGCTTGGAATTTTTTCAAAATTTATAATGCACGATTTTTCTCTCAGATAAAGGATTTCCCAAATAAAGATATGATTATTTGGATTACTATTATTTGGATTAACTCACTGATGAGGCTGCCGATGGGCAGCGAAATATTCAAGGTAACAACGTTTAGTTTAAGTGTTCGATAATAGACCATTTCGACATTTAGAAAAGGGTCTGGGGAGAGCAATATTTTTCTGGTAAATGGCAGACACAAAGAAATAGAAATAGCTCCGTGGCAGCCATTTACCAGAAAAATATTGCTCTCCCCAGACCCTTTTTCTAAATGTCAAAATGGTCTATTGCGTGTCTTAGAAACAATGGTCACGAAAACAAAATTGCCAAATTACAAATAAACATATTGGCTGAATTTAGCCCCCTTTCCAACTATTAGAATGGTAAACGACTGTTTTAACATATATGGTAATGCACTGTAATGTAATAATAGCCGTCAAGTCTTTAACCCTATAGTGGTTGGGCTATCTGAACTACCCTATACTACCCTATTTTGGTTTGGGGGCAAAATAACCCCCCCCCCCTACCTAACTCTTGACTGAACCCTACCTACCTAATAGGTAGAGCAACCAGATTTGGTCTGCTAATAGCCCCGGGCATGTACTTTTCAAAAATATAAAAAGTAACCTAAAATTTGCCACAGATATTGCTCACGTCAGCAGTTGAATCAATTTCAAATTTTGCAAAAACCAGTCGAGTTTGCATGCAGGCTAATGCAACCCCAGTTACCCTTAAAAATTGGACACCTATGCTACTCACCACAGCACTCTTCATCTGAATTATCAAGGTAGTCTTTATCACCATCGTATTTCCACGAATTCATAATACCCGATGAGCACGTGACCGGTGATTTTGTTATCATACTAAAAAGGTTGATGCCTATGCTACTTACCACAGCCCTCTTCGTCCAAATTATCAAGGCAGTCTTTATCTCCATCACATTTCCACGAATTTAGGATACAATGAGAATTTAAGCATCTCCAGAACTCTGATGGGCACGTGACCGGTGCTTTTGTTGTCATATTAAAAAATTTGATGCCAATGCTACTTACCACAGCCCTCTTCATCTGAATTATCAAGGCAGTCTTTATCCCCATCACATTTCCACGAATTCAAAATACAATGAGAATTCAAACATCTCCAGAACTCTGATGGGCAAGTGACCGGTGCTTTTGTTGTCATATTAGCACAGGAAGAACCTTCATCAGATTTGTCTTTACAGTCTGCGTCACCATCACACTGCCATTTTTTTGGAATACATTGGGCGGTATTGGTACATTTGAATTCTACTGCTGAACATGTTTTAGGAGCTAATATGGAAAAATTGTAAATAAAAATGTTAGTCTTTCGGTATTTAGCAAATCGTATGATCGATAACTTAGTTATGCATAACGTCTGAATAATTTTTATTATAAAAACTCATATGTGCTTATTTAACTGAAGATGAGACGAGTTCGTCTCGAAACGTACTTGAAATAATCTTATCAATAATCTTCTTCTTAAACGATATGACTATTTTGTTTGTTCCTCTGTGAAATACAAGAGCTTATCTTCAAAATGACGCCTTCATTAAAAACAGCAAATACATCTTTTTCAGTTTTCACAGAAATCCCATGACGAAGATGCTTTAAACAACTCATCAGGGCGTATAGAAACATTCGACTGATTACAACATAGTAGTAATCGCTATCGATCGATCTGCCAAACGCTCCAACTACGACTCGTAATGATGCAGATAGAAATCGGCCAAAATTGGCGGCTAGTGTAAAACGCAGGTCATGCATGTTAATAAAACGTGGGTTAAATCTTGCGGGTCGAAACTAGCGGCCATAGGCATACTGGCTTTCGGCTTACAACCTACTGATGTTGCAAGTATGATAATCCCTGATTACAGAATTACGTAGCGTATTGCGTAAATCACTGCTTTTCAAATGGTTTCAAAGATATGTGTTACCGCATGAGAATTTCCAAAGAATGAGTTCCTTCTAAAGGTTTCTAATCGTCATAAAGTACCGAAGGAAGTATCGATGATCCTTTTGATTTGAGGGGTTTTGAATGGGATTTCTGTAATGCTGTTAGCCCTTTAACAAAAATAAATCAATTCTATATCTAGAGCTTTAAAAATCTAAGAAACTCATAAGAAACTTTTGGTAGCAAAAATAGCCTAAGATTTAAGAAACTGGCTACCAAGCTCAGCATTGGATGCATATTGCATATTTTAGGCCATTTTTGATACCAATTCTTTTAAGTTTCTTAGATTTAAAGCTGTGGATATAGAATTGATTTATTTTTGTTAAGGTTACTGTAACCCTTCAGACAGCGATTAAGAAACTCTACTTTTCACGGCCGTTCCTTAAACTATACCAAACAAACTTATATGTTATTCGAAGCAGAATAAAACGTAGAATACCATAAAAATATAACCAGTTGATTAAATAAAAACGCAAATGATTTATTCCAGATTTTAGGCGAAATTGACCACCCTTGCGGAAAAATCTTGGTGTACCTCATCGGGCATTGTTTGACCAAGACTATCTATTTACCTAAGACTTAAGGTCCTGAACTGCAAAAGGGTGTCACGAATTTTTGATAAATCGTACTGTCTAGAAATAATGCAATTTTAAATTAATGTTAATGTCTGAAATGTCTTTTTTAACTTTTAAACCCTTATAAAAGTCGGACCAGTGGATCTATCATAAATCGCTGACACCCTTTGGTAGTTATATGCTTTGTGACCCTGTATGCCAAGTGTCAAGCGATTTGATTGGCCCGTTAGGTACACCAAGATTTTTTAGTACCCACCAGTACCCCGGAATCTTGTTTCGAGAAATCAAGCTTTTATCAAATTGAAGCAGAACGTGCGGGAAAAACGATTATGCTTGAAA
>REGM01000268.1:373442-387271 GCA_004194415.1 Aurelia aurita | reverse complement strand
CATCATCATCATCAATTACGCTTTCCGTCTATAAAGACATTGCGCGGTCTACTATTAGTCTCCAAACATGTCTATTTTGTGCCATCTGTTCATGTTCTTTTACTTCCACAGTGTTGAAACTACCATCTCTGTTTTTTACTGCAGTCTTAAATTCAACTTTTTCCAGATCTTTTTCTATTTGCTTGAGCCATGTTAATTTTTGTCCACCTCTTGGCTTTTTACAGGGATTTTTTGCTTCCTTCAGTGACTTTCTTGCCGATGTGTCTTCTGGTAGTCTTAATAGGTGACCATACCATGTCAATCTTCTTTGCTTTACAGTTTGGCTCCATGGAGTTGAATTTGTCCTTTTATAGAGTTTATCGTTGCTGACTTTATCTTGCCAATTCAGATTCAAAATTCTTCTTATCAGTTTTCTTTGAAATATATCAATGGTCTCTTCATGTTTTTTTGTTAAAGTCCATAATTCGCAATTGTATGTGAATATACTTTCGACATGACTTTTAAATATTCTGAATTTCGTTTTTTGTGATGTTTTTCTGTTTTCAAAAATGTATTTTAGTTGGTTATATGTATTTGTGGCAAGTATTTTTCTTCGATTTATGTATTTTTCTTCGACAGGAGAGAACAATGTAATGGAGTTTTAGCGCATGCGTCTTGGAGTCAATGTCTTGTGGAAGAAAGAAAACGCGCATTCTCAGAAGACTAGCCTAGCTGCGAGAGGTGAAGTGGATGAATTAGCAATGGTATTTACCTCACAGGAGACGTTTAAAGATGTTTCAAGAAGATTTTAGCAAGATGCTAACAAAATGGACATGTAATCTCGTCAGGAAGCAATATAAGCAGCTTCTGACATGCAAACAAGAGAGTAGGAGATTGCAAGTAAAACTGCCTGGTAGAATACTGCAATACAATAGGCCTACCTATGTCGAAAGCATGGGCATCCGAGCGAAAACGATAAACAACTTCATCGCTTTTGTCAGTTGTTTGTTCTCTATTGTTCATCTTTTCACTTACTCATCAAGGAGCAGACAATTACGAGGTAGGATTAAACAAAGAGCAGTTTTGTGTTGATATGGCTTTCAGCAAGGGAAGATTATAGTTGAAAGGAAATTGTAGAGCATAAACATATGACATTACAATGTACTCCCGGATGCTTATTGGAATTTTTGCAAGAGCTATAACATTGGAAAGTGCTGTCTCGGTTCATCAATGAAGCTGTTTATCGCTGCAAAATAGTAAGACAAAATGGCCGACCGCTGGTTTCAGTCATCAGACAAATTTGGTCTTCTGAAGATCATAGCTCCATCATCTTTCAATGGATTTTTACGGGAATGGTAGCAAATTTTAACTGAAAATCTGAAGAGCAACATTATCCAAAAGTTTCGCGAGAATCTTTTTCCGTTTCGTCACAATCTTCAGGGAAACGGGCACAATTTTTTTGGGACACCCTGTATGTATAGGACCAGAGATCTGAATGACTTCAGATTCTCCAACATTTCATTGGGCTTGAGTGGCGCAGTGGCGTGTTCGAGAAACTTTTGGCATGAAGATCCCGGGTTCGATCCCAGGCTGGGGCACATTTGATTTTTCAATGGTGGTATTGTGTATGTACATACACAATTTTAAATCATTTAAATCAAATATAACTGTCGAATAATCAAGGATAAACAGTATTTTTTCAAAAGATTTCATATTTTATTGCAAACTATTGTTACAAGTACCAACCTGTGACTGCACGTTTTACTTTATATACCATTGGCTAAGGAAATTAACTTTGTCTGACACTTAAACGTTATGCCAACGTCCGTGAGTCCCCCAGAGGGTCCTTTGATCTCTTTGTTTGGAGATGCAAAAGATCTCGCAAATACGCTCGCATCTTTCCGCATTTTGTTCGTTTCAGCCATTTCAGCAGATCAGTCGAACGCGTCTTTGCTTGCTTTTGGCGGTAAGTAAAATTCAAAGAAGGACTAGCCAATCAGAGTACAGTTGTTCTAATCCTGCTTTCTGATTGGAACAGAAGAATCGTATGCCGATTGCGATTTTTGTCCGGTTTAAGACGTCCGGGGAAACAAGGTCACAAGGCCCTCACTGAAGCAACAAAAACAACATCAATTCAATGTAACGAGCGTAAGGGTCGTGTGGAGTTCGGCTAATGTTTAGTGTCCTAATTACACTGCATACAAAGCAACCCGCTAAAAAAATTCCCACGAATACCTGTCACCAGCGAATCCTTGATTCAGGGCAGGTACAGGGCAAGAAACAGGTTTTAAGCGATTAAAAATTAATAAATGGAAATAAGAATTCCATTGATGAAAAATTCATCAATTCCAAGCTGTAGCTGTAGGCTTTCTTTTGAAAAGGCATCCCGAATGTTTGAATAAGTTGCATAAGTTGTAGGTTAGCAATCTCTTTAAATCTGATCAACATAACAATATGAACTTGAATGGCGTGTAAATGACCAAAACGCACTTCTTTCCAATTTTGGAAAGACGGAAGATTGACAAGGAAACTGATCTAGCTGTTGTCCTGGCCAGGACCACTACGCACGCTCCTCCGCAGCAAATCTATAATCGGATATCGCAATGACATAATGAGCACTAGGCCGCAGAAACTGACCCTTTGGGCCAACACCCCTGTCACTGGAGTATCTAGCCACCCTTGTTTGCCCCGGCAATGGATATCACTGTGTTAATGAATGGAGGGACGATTTGTGATTTGTGCGAGAAATACATGGTTACATGCCCCCCCATAAAAAGTCCAGTTTCTAGTCAGTGAAATTGTCCAAGAAGGTGGAAAATTATACAATCAAAAGTACTTCAATCGTAAATTTTTCAACTTCGCTTTCACTGACGGGAAACTGGCCTTTAGGCCTGGCAGGAATTGCTAGTATAAGCATCAAGTCTTATTGTCTTAACACTTTGTTCTTCTAAAATATGACTAACAGAAATTCAACCAACCACTCAACTTGAACGCCTCTATGCAACATTCCCACTTAACCAAAGGGAACCTTTTGGTGACCCACCTAATATTTTTAGTCATGGTCTTACAAACCACTATGAAGTATGCAAAAACGATGCCCAATTAGACCACACGACATACGAGACTGGAAACACGAACTCCGCCCATCATCCACTAGACTTCACTTCGTACTTTGTACTCAGCTCGTCAAAAACTAAGTTATTTCGTTTACCGTGGCATATTGGTTCTCCAAACAAAATTATTGGAAACTGCATATCTCTTATAGCTTAAATGCAAAAGCCAATACAAGAAAAAAGCTACTCTAAGTAGTTAATAGCATTCCTGCCCCCGTAACTCCGCCTTGTTAATGATCATGGATGATGCAATCTAGCGCAAAATAGGCCAACGTCGGAATAAGTTCCTTTCTGAGGCTATAATATGTTGCTAGGTTACATTAGCTGTATAATATAAATGAAGCTAACGCAACAGCCCACTTCGGAATATCACGTATTCCTTTGTAACGAAAGCGTTGCTAAGTTATATTGGTGGCATAATGTAACTCTCGATTGCATCATTCACCATTCAAGTATTAATTTAAAACATGCACATAAATATTTAATGCGCATTTCATTCATAAAATTAATTTGAATTAAATCACGAGACTGCTATTTTTATATCCTACACAGACTATTGATCATGTGATGGTCTATTTATCGCCATGTTAAAATAATACACCCCCCCCCTTAGTAACGACCCCGCTGAAGCTCTTCCCCGCCAAGGTGAAATGATGACCCGCCACCGCCAAGAAAATTTGTTTCCCCGCCGAAATTTCGCTCTTCCCCGCCGTGATTTTTGTGATCCCAACCTAGAATTTATAATTGGGGAATTTCCCCCGCTGTCTTTTTAATGCCCGGCGGGGTCGTTACTGGGGGGTGTAATAATATTCACATCAGAAACTTCTTCCTCCCACATTCTCCACAATGTGGCCACTTTTATTCGCTTCATTTCATCTTTATGATTTTAAAGCTAGTTGACGGAGATAAATAGCCAACTCAAAGAGCTGCATATGCAAGTCTAACATTAGCCTATTGCATGTGACGATTTCGGCACGTGCGTGGATATTGTTTAGCTAGAGAGAAAAAAGCGTACGAAGACCTTTTCTTTGTCCTATTTATAGATTCCATCCAATCCGTACGTTCGTACATGTTTGAAATAAAAAATGCAGTTTTTATGCGGAAAACTAAGACTCGTGTAGTACGTCCACCATCCTACTGGCCTCAGTGGGCTGTGTATTGGGCTCTTCTCCTGCAGGCTCCGATGATCTTAACTTCCTACCCACTTGGAAGCTTTCTGCCTCTTTAGGCTTCTTTAAAATATTATAAATGTGGACGGGCCTATTTTGCGTTAGATTCAGATATATTGTATAGCTAATATAACCTAGCAACGTCTTCTAGCCTCAAGAAAGGAATTTATTCCTACGTAGGCCTAGTTTGCGCTAGATTGCATCATTTACAAACAATGACAAGGCGGAGTCAAATAGGCGGGAATGCTATTAAATACTTTGAGTTGAATTTTCCTTGTATTGCCCTTTGCATCAAAGCTATAAGGAGGTGTGAGATTTCCAATACCAGGTGTACCAAACTGATGTATCGGGGTTTGCCGAATTGTGCAAGCAAGAATCATCGACTGATTGCAAGAACCTACCACTAAAACTGCCACACCAGGCTGCCACCAAACTAAAATATACACTAAATCACCTCCTAGGTTAGCCTGGAACCGTTAGAATGTGCCCACAAGTCATAATGGTGCTACATTACGCAGAAGTACCCAATGTACAAGATTTCTGGAATGCAATTACTGCTAAATTTACCATCAAAATTACAAATTTCCAGATAATAGTCAATCAAACAAGGCAATAAATGTAATAGCATCCCTTACGCGAATCTAATTTACGAGGCAGTTCTGATAACGAAGTCTGATTAGCTCAAGTTTATCACATTATGACTTCCTCTCTAGGCCTCTCGAAAGTGAGCTATCTGTCTTGGTGGATCAGACAAGGAACATGGCTGGGATTAAGTCAAGGAAACTTGAGCTGCACTGAACAAGAAGGATATCAGATATCAATCAAAACGGAACGGGGAGTTGTATGAAGTCTGAGCTCTTTTCCTCATTCGTTTCCCCATTTGCTCTCCGGAAGGCACTGATATTGGCCTATTATTAGGCACAAGTGGGCCAGGTGTTTACAATTCCGGATTGCTCGGACATATCCTTAAGCTGGATGAGAAATATCGCGCGCTCCATCTTTCCATTGTGTAGGAACAAAGGATTTCACTCTTTGATTGACGTCAACTTGGAGTTAGCCAATCAAATCAGTTGAAAATGTAGCGCGCATGACAGTTGAAATCCAGCTTAAAGTAGCTTTAGAATCGAGGCATTTTTGAAAAAACTTGGCGAAGTTTCTCTCAAAAACTAATGTCTAATCGACAGGACTGTTTCCGAATGTAACATCTTTTTCACTAAAGAATCAAAACGTCGTTATCGAGGTAGCAAAGTAGTATTGCTGTGTGGCAAAGTATGGATGCAAAATTATACTCAATTTACACTGGCAAGTTAAACCAGATTAACCTAAACCAGGTTATCAAATGTTGCGTTCTAATTGGTCAATCCAACAAATAGACTTCATTTGATTGGTTGAAATCTAACCTGGTGTAGATAATGCTGGTTTAACTGTTCCAGTCAGTTTGAATGGGGTATTAGATTGTGACCAAACTTCCTCAACCCTCTGAGAAGAAGATGACACGGTTACTTGAAAACGAAAGTTATTTTATGGTGAATTCCATTAATGACCTTAATTCTACATCTGTGACATGCGTCACTTGAACTATGAAGTTCGAA
Source organism: Aurelia aurita (assembly GCA_004194415.1). Lineage (NCBI taxonomy): Eukaryota > Metazoa > Cnidaria > Scyphozoa > Semaeostomeae > Ulmaridae > Aurelia > Aurelia aurita. Next base: position 381,418 of record REGM01000268.1, on the reverse strand, counting down.
GAAAATCTAATTTGGCTGCAATTATGATAGAATCGATCACTTGTAAGCAAAACAATTTGAGTCAAATTTTCGAGACAGTGTGTTACTTTTGGTCACCTTGTGACAGAAAGGGCAGAACGAAGCCTGTTTTCGTGTAGATTGGTATATTTTGACATCACTCATTCCTCATTCATTCACATTCAGCTTTCTTCCCCAAAATTTGCGTCATTTTTAGCAAACTTTTGGTCAATTGGAAGGGTAAACTTTCACAACAACGACGTGGGCTCGTCAGCGCGTCATTCACAACAATATCATCAGTCATTAGATACTGTGCCTGCTATGAAATTCTACGTCAGCTTTCGTCAAAACCAAACCCTGACAGTCACACGTAACTCTATCCAGCTCTATCTGACCAGAGGGATCAACCAACAGAAAGTGAGAATATATGACTTCCTCCAACTCTATTTTGTGTCTCATCAGAGCAGGGGTAGAAGCTGTGAGGGAGAAACGAGATATTTCGTTTTCTCTTGTTTTTCTCGCTCGTAGCGTCCCCCATTGCATCCGCCCCCGCAAGAGTCATAATGTCCTTTGCGCGCTGACGAGCCACAAAATAGACTTGGAGCAAGTCTACAATCAAAAAGTCCATTCACTTTCTAGGGCTGCTAACGTGGCCAAAGATTTCATTTCCTGTAAGCATTTACTGACTGAACTTCTCTTCTCCTTAGAATCTTTCTATTCATGGGTCATACTCTCTAAGGAGCCGTGGGGCCGTATTTTTGTTGTTGTTTTCTAAACGTCCCAAGATTTTCGGGTATCCTGTGGCATCTCCTGTGGGTGGTGGACCTTGTAGCCAAAATCTCACCTTCCCGTCAAATAACCCTCTGGGCTTCCCTGACCAGAGTCTGGGATCTTACTAGCCGCTTATTCCTGAACAAGCAAAGCCTCAGGGTGGCTCTGAAAAGTACTCAAAGAAGCTTTTGTACAAAATAAATACTTTTCCCACCATGGCAACTCACAAATAAACGCGAATTCTTTTTAGCGCAGGGCGAAACAATCCAAAAACAAATCGCGCAATTTTCTATTTGAAGAACATCAATAACTGATGGCGTCATGCAAACAGCAAGCGTTTCCCGCACTTTCTCCACGTGATATCTTCTAAATGGCAGGGATCGGAAAGGAAAATGCTTTGTTTAGTTGGTATTAGAAACGTACTATTTCATTAGAAATCGTGTAAATCAGATTTTCCCTTTTAATCTGCGGTCTCTTTCTTGACTGGAATTTGAAGCTCCAGACAAGTGACCTACAACGATTGAATGGTTACGTCTGTGTGCAGGGGGGGGGGGGGTGGAGAGAAAGGACACGGACCTGATATTCCTTTCAGGTCATGTGCATGTCATGCCCTACCCTACAGGCTGGAGGCCAAGGGTCACCCTGGGGGATACCCCTAAGTATAAAAATTATCTGCCCCTACCAGGGCGTGGAGCCAGGAGAGGGCTAGGGGGGCTACAGCCCCCCGTCGGAAGCATCTAGCCCCCCCCCCGTCGGAAGAAATTTTGGGTTATGGTCGGAGGAAATTTTGCAAAATGACGTACGAAAACAGCATTTTTTTGCCATTTTAGCCCCCCCCCGTCAGAAGTTCCAGCCCCTCCGTCGGAGGATTCCTGGCGCCACCCCTGGCCCCTAGGCCACTCGAAAATAAACAGAGAAATTGGGGAATCATGTCCTTTGACATGATTCCCCAATCATAAAAGCCAATTTGCTCATAGCATCCTGTTCTGTGGGTATCTATCTACATGAAGATAACTCTAAATTTAGCCAAATGTCTTCTATTGTGGCATTCCTTATTAGTTTCCTTCCTTAATGTCCCAAGGAAGGAAACAGATTTCATCATTACCTCTGTATGCATGCCCTTGTAAGTAATAATTTGGTAGGATTTCTTGTAATATTTACCAATATTCCCAAGGAAGCAATAAAGAAAATTCATTGTTGCCTAACTACCTTAAAAGAATCAAAATTTAGTTTGTCAGCCAGGAGAAGACAAATATCACATTTTAGAATAATCGTTTGTTTCAAAGCTTCCAGGAAGATCATAAATTTGAGCAACAAATGTTTTGCTTTTTCATTCCTGTTCATTTTGAAACACAGAGTTATTTTGTTGGGCAGCCAAATAGTCTAGACACTTGACTTCTGATAATTTGACAACAGATTCCAAAGTTTGTCAGTTCAATATCCCTGGCAATTTTCAGGATGTAGCACTGTGAAAATGATGTAGAGCTTCCCTTGAAAACAAAAACAGAGACGTAATGTTTTGAAAATAGGATAATTCTTTTGTGAATTCAAAAAATTTGGATACTCACTAAACATTTTTGGCATTGCAAATTGTATCTGGTTGCAAAATAGTATTCAATTTTTTTGACAACTTAAGCTTCATTCATCCAGTATGTTTACTGTTTTGCTTTTTAAAATTCAGTTTTTCCTACAAATTACCCTACAACTCCAAAGAAATACAGATAATTCCTTGCATGTTTTTCTCATTATTTTTTGCTTTAAACAGAGATGAAAGGTTATTTTTCAACTCTTCTTTGTTTACACAAATCTTATTACACTTGGGATTGATCACACTCATTTTTCATAAGATAAAAATTTATAAAATTCTTGCAAGTTTTCAAAAACAAGGAAGAGGTGCATTTTGTCAAACCAAGTGACAGAAATACTGTTTATCATTCCCATGACCCTGGACAATTTCACAAGCATGCATAATGTATGTAGCCTGCAAGCAATCAAGCAAATAATTTGGAAAAATGTTATCTCATTACATACCAGCATTAAAAGGGTACCAGTAAACAGGCCTAATGATCCCTCAAGGATAAGACTAATGAGATCCTGATTAGATAAAAGTTGCATGTAGGGACATTTCAAAACCAAGTTGATTATGAAAATCTCCACTAGGTAATGGAACAATTTGCTATGGGTGTTTTCATCTGACACCAGTCACAGAAAATTTTCAGATAAAATCTGAAAGAGATGAGAGATCTCTTTGGCGTCTTGTCTGACAATCAGGACACTGCCAAAATATTGGGGAGAGGACAAAGCTATTTTTGGGTTGAAAATCATTGTTTATAATTTTTTCAAATTAGGACTTTGTTCTATTAAACATTAGGAGTGACAGCACCCCTATGCTCCATCCATTTGTCTGCCACTACTGACTATTTGCTGTGACCAGTGTCAGATAAAAATATGTCAATAGAATATGTGTAGTAACTAGGGGACTCACTAAATATTGGGGTTTGGGTAAAACATAGCAAAACCTCACTCCCCCCAATCAATGAACATGTGTTTCATTGAAATGAAACCAAAATCCAATAACATTTAATCAAAGGTAAGGATTAATATTAATATGAAGTGTACAAGATTTTTTACCAGTGGTTTCCCCTCATTTTCTCATCCTGGAATTTGCCCCTTTTAATAATTAAAATTTCAATTTTTCACAAGAATTGGCAGCAACTATTCAAAAATTTCGTGTTTCATCATTCAACGGGTACCCTACCTCAATTTCTCGTGTTGACCTTACTCCATTCAGATCGAGTGCCGATTACTTAGGCCGTTTTCAACCACGCACAATAATACGTGGGAAATGATTCATACCAAGTATGAATGGGAGTTTTAACCGTGTTTGAAGTGGTTCCTTTACGAAATGTAAACAATGAAACAGCTTACTTCAAGCTGCTAAGCGCCATGAAACGACAACTTCACGCCAGTTGTACTTTGCCCTCTCTGGTTGGGCGGGATAGTTGGATAACAACACCATAATAACAAACGTCTGGCCATGCAAAAAGCTGTCTCGACAAGACTCGAGGCAAATTTATTGCTGGACTTTTTAGTAAACGTTATAAAAATCGTGTCTAAATGCTAGACACTGGAATAAAATCCCACTAACAAACTTTGGCAACGCCGTACCCCCTGCTGGTTAAACAGTGAATGGAAGCTTTGGTCAGAATTTGAAATATTTACTGGATTATAATCTGAAAAGATGGCTGGTATTTTGGTATGGCTGATAGTTAGCGCTAAAATACTTGAATGGAGGGTTTGGTATTCCCGACAATCAATTGGAGCTATGCCAGCAATGTGAATGAATTTTGTTGGTACTTGGTAGTGTGTACTTTGCAGGTCCAAGCAATAGCTGTGGGCCTGTCTAATAAAACCGCAAATTTTACTAGTAAAACCAGACATCTGCAGCCATTGTAGGTGTGTAGCAGGAGCATTTTAAGTTCTTATATCTTTCTTCTAAAAGCTTGTTAATCTTTATAGACTAAAACGTTTTTTGTTATATTCCTAATGAAAAATAACCTGAAATCCAATCAATAATAGGTGCAAATCATGCCTTCAATAATGTCTTTGGTTCTTGATAAAATAGGCCAGCATAAAAACTGCTAAATTTCCCCACGCTTTCCGTCTATCAGATCGGAAGGGAAGTTACACATTTCACAACAGGGGAAGATTTACAACAACAACAAACAAGGAAAATTACTGAAATTAGTAGACTACTAGACATTGGGAAAACCTTCTGGGTCCGTGCCACGTAAAAGTGGTGGCGAAAGACCACACTTTTAATTCTTTAGCTAAATAAATACTGCACAAAATAAAAACTGTTCATCCTCAAATGTTAATATTCCAAAACCAGTATAAAACTTGGGGGGACATCTTCCTCTGTCTGTGTAGTGCCACGTAAAAATTCAATTTATTGGTGTCAAAATTTACAACCCTGTTGTGTAGTTTAATTAAATTCCTTAGTCGAATAACACTGTCTGAAATATTGAATGGAATAAAAACAAACTCACCTATTAGTGTTCCAGACACATATAAAATGAACGCTACAGCATAGAACAACATCTTTTCATGCTCCAAACTCACCAACACGTGTTCGTATCAAGACAGAGACTCGTACAATGTTTAGTTAGGCTACTGACGCCGCAATCGACACTGTTTATAAACGTAACTAGGCCCAAATGGCTGAAGGAATCCCGAGAGGAAGGGCTGGATAAATTGAAGCTGTGAGACAACCAGGCCTTGTGTTCCTCTTCAAAATGGCGTTGAGAGATGCTCGACTAGTCCTGTGTTATGTCTGGCTCGTCCGGATGAGTTTAACTGCCTAAAGCTTCTACGCAACTGTCTTTCATCTCTTGCATCTTCGAGGGTTATGGCTCATTATTCATTCATCTCGAAATCACGTGCACGAAGCCGCGTCAAAACATTGCCAAAATACAATGGCGGCCAATCAAATAGCCCTCCCTAGGCATGCGGTAAAATCCAGACCAAGGGACATTAGAAAAGTAGGACCTTTTGTTGATTATTTTTGTAATATAAATCTGGCATAATTACTTAATTCGTTTCTTCTTTTTTGAGTGCAAAAATTCTGTTGCAGTTTTATGACTTCTGTAGATACGATTTTTCATAAGCGAAGCGCATGGGAAGACGAAATCTGGGGCCTGCCCAAACCAAGGTTCTACATGTTGGGAAGCTGCTACCCCCAGGCCCCCTGGCTCGTAAGCTCAAGCGTTCATTTACGTGTTGCTGAGAGAGTTTCTTGAATTTTTGGCCACAGATCCTGATATAACCGCGAAAGCTGAGCTTCTTTGGCCATGATCAAATGAGACCATATACACACAACAGGAGATTATTGGAAGGACGTATTGATGGTAAAAGAGGGAAGGGTAGATATATAATTCTAGAATAAGCTGCTTCAAGAAATGGGCAGGATTAATATGTCTTACACTAATCATCAAGACCAGCTTAAAGAAGATCCTGATAACTAATCCATGGTCTGGTCTTTACAGTTAAAACGTTCCTGCTAAGAATGATGTAACATGCACGCCTGGTTATCAAAACATCGTAGTAGTTTCATATCTCAATGGGTTAAAATAAATAAATCACTACTCGTGCCCACTCATCTGTAACAACATTTTTATTACAAATTTATTTTTGTTTGCAGGAAGAAATAAACAACGCGGAGGTTCGTTCGGGGGGAGGGGGGGGGGGCTCATCGGAAAATAATTTTTTTGCAGCATATGGTTACAAACGCCTGAAAATTACTAAAGTCTGTCTCAAATTAGATGTCACGCGAAAATGCCCCGTGAATAATAGCAATTGAAGCGTTTTGCATCAGTAATTTTGCGTTATCGCAAATCTCACGTAACATTTAATTTTAGACAGACTTTTTCGCATCCTGAAACCCCTAAATAATACCCCTTGAGCCTATAGATAAAAGGAAATTGAAAAGTTTCTTAGTCTTTATCTAAACAACATCACATACTTTTTATCGGCGAAGGCAACGTACTTGATCTCGAGAAAGGACCCCATACCAAATCTGGATTGGCTGACAAATCGATACACCTCCACAAATTGAGCCAATCAGAATGAGTAAAAACCACAAAAAACAAACATTTAGGCTCACTTTGATGACAAACACAAATTTAGGCCCATTTTTACTACCTTTTGTACCTTTTCATGCGATTTTCTAACAAAGCTCTTCCACATCGTGTATCGTACAATCAAAATTTGGCGAAATGAGTTGGAACAGCAACAAATTCAAAATTATATTCATTGTCCATTGTCCGAAGGTTTCCCACTGAAATTTCTGAAAATGCGCCCAGTATTGTTTACCCCAGAATTGAATTTATTCGGGAGATATCTTCTTCCTTCCACTGTCCTCCGCAGAGGCTTAATCCTGTCCGGGGGAGAGTGTGCAAATTTTCTACCTGATATCGGGCTAAAATTTTTTATATATGTGAAAGAAATCAATTTTATTTAATATATGTGAAAGGCTAAAAAGCCTATGTACCCTTATTTAAAGTTTCAATAAAGAACTACAAACTTAATGTCGCTCATGTGTCTATCGTACGCTTTCTCAAACTCCAGGACTGAAGATAATTTGACGATGGTAGCTGGAAGGTCATTCCATTTATTTACAACTTTCTGAGAATTTTTTTGCGAACTGCTGTATTTGCTCTTTTCTTATTTATTTTGAGACTGAACAATAAACATTTTCTTTTAATAACTGTGTGAGCAAGAAATGAATATCGATCCTCCAAGAAATGAATATCGATCTTGTCTTTCGATCCTCCAGGTCATCCGATCATGAATACACCAGCATTGATGCTGAATACACCAATTCAATTTCCAGCCTCGTTTTGGAAATTACTCAAAATTCTTTCATACGATATTTTAGAGCCCGGATTCGGATTTAGCAGGCTTATTATAATCAACGAAACGAAACGAAACGAAACGAAATACTGCGAAATAGAGCGAAACGAAATATGAAGAAATAGAGCGAAATACTGCGAAATACGGCGAAATATGCTTAAATTCATTAATCATTCGAAATTAGGCGATCAATCATTGATTTAAATAAAGAACATCATTCGACTTAACTTTCGAGAGAGTGTAAAACAAGTTAAGTGATTCTCTACTTACAGATAACCATGCCATTACTACAACGGACATCAAAGTTTAAGCTATCTTTCGTCTCTGAAACATTGATTTCAGCAAAAAGCGTCAAGATACTAGGAAAATCATCGAAATAGCACTACTACGAGGAAAAACAAGAACTTTAGGAGAAGAAGACAAAAATATTTCAACATTTCGTTGATTATCACTTTTTTCGGGCCTAAACTCGAATTATTTGAATAAATCAAAAAGTACACGTTTCTTTCTCAGTTTCAAGGTTTAGATTTATAGAGATTCACCAAAAGAGTACTACTACGTGAAGAAACAAGAACTTTATGAGAAGGAGACAAAAATAATTCAACATTTCGCTGATTATCACTTTTTCTAGGCCTAAAATCGAATTATTCGAATAAATTAAGAAGTGCACGTTTCTTTCTCAGTTTCAAGGTTTAGATTTATAGAGATTCACCAAAAGAGTACTACTACGTGAAGAAACAAGAACTTTATGAGAAGGAGACAAAAATAATTCAACATTTCGCTGATTATCACTTTTT
>REGM01000268.1:353388-373333 GCA_004194415.1 Aurelia aurita | reverse complement strand
AAAAAGTGATAATCAGCGAAATGTTGAATTATTTTTGTCTCCTTCTCATAAAGTTCTTGTTTCTTCACGTAGTAGTACTCTTTTGGTGAATCTCTATAAATCTAAACCTTGAAACTGAGAAAGAAACGTGTACTTTTTGATTTATTCAAATAATTCGAGTTTAGGCCCGAAAAAAGTGATAATCAACGAAATGTTGAAATATTTTTGTCTTCTTCTTCTAAAGTTCTTGTTTTTCCTCGTAGTAGTGCTATTTCGATGATTTTCCTAGTATCTTGACGCTTTTTGCTGAAGTCAATGTTTCAGAGACGAAAGTTAGCTTAAACTTCGATGTCCGTTGCAGTAATGGCATGGTTATCTGTAAGCAGAGAATCACTTAACTTGTTTTACACTCTCTCGAAAGTTAAGTCGAATGATGTTCTTTATTTAAATCAATCATTGATCGCCTAATTTCGAATGATTAATGAATTTAAGCATATTTCGCCGTATTTCGCAGTATTTCTTCATATTTCGTTTCGCTCTATTTCGCAGTATTCGTTTCGTTTCGTTTCGTTTCGTTTCGTTTCGTTTCGTTGATTATAATAAGCCGATTTAGCACCCAAAGTTTAGTCAAACTACAAGTTTCCATATTGCTAGTGGTCTTAATTTTGATTTTATGGCGATGTAAAGCTTGAAAATCTATAAGGGATTTGACCGTGAAAAGCGACTCCGGGTGTAAAGTTTCACCCTGAGCGATTTTCGCGGTCAAATCCCTTATAAAATGTTCAACTTTCCATCGTCATAAAATGAGCATCACAAGCGCTAGCAGTTTGAAAACCAGAAACTAGACTAAAGTTTGGGTGCTAAAACCGAATCTGGGCTCTAAAATTTCACATGAAAGAATTTTGAGTAATTTCCAAAACGAGGCTGGAAATTGAATTGGTGTATACATTTCCACTTTCAATTTGTTGACCCACTGACTTGAAAGGGAAAGTCCCAGAGAACTTTCAACAAAACGAGCAGACAAAGCGACAAAGGAGTAAGCTATCAGAAGAGGGAGATCGCTGGCAAATATGGCAAATGAAAAGCGATTGGTGATATTTTCTCATATCGTTGCAATCCTCTGGATTGGTAAGTTTCAGCTTTCAACTTTAGTTTCCTGTATTGTTTCAGCTATGTTTCAGGACGATTGTCAACAGACTCGACGAGAAGAAAATAAGCTCTTTCTTGGCTGTGTGGGTAAAAAGTTATTTGATTTAAAAACGTTGTAAAACAATTTCATCCAGTCAAAAGCTCGCGTGCTAGAAACTTCATCATCTGGTCTGGGCATAGACTAATAAACGTTATAAATTGTATGATTCTAGGGTCTGAAATTTCAGAACAGTAGTGTAATGAAAGTTGAAGCCCTTCCTAAGCCCATGCTACCTTTCACAGGCTTGAACCCTGAATGCGTATGACTATGAATTGCATGCTTGGAGCTTCACAATTTTATGAAACTTTATTGAAGTTTAATGAAAATCTACCAATATTTTTGTTTGAAAATTTAACCTAAGGTCTCTTAACAATAATGGTTCGAAAACATGCGGGTTTCTTCTCTTTGGATAGGTCAGTTGCCAAGCCACAACAAGCCTCAACATTCCAAACAAAAGATATTTTGAGTGATAGGACAAAAGTAAGGTTAGGCCAGTTTTGGCTTTCGTTACTGCGTCGCTGCCAGAGAGCTAAATACTGTCATCGTTACAAAAATAAACTCGTGGTTTTTTCTTTGGTGCAGAAGGATTTACTTCCCATTTCCTAAAACCGTGGATGCGTCGCAACACGAAACCAAAGGACAAAATGGCGGAAATAGTTTCTTGTGGTAGTTATCAAACGTTTCATACTGTGAACTGTGTCTAACGAAATGCTTTCAGATCTTCAATATCAAGACTGCAAGGTTTCGTATCACAATAAAATCCTATAGAAGGTGGTTCATAACATAATACACGGTTTTCTAAGAAACTAAGAATTTGGCCCAGTAGTTTAATAAACCGTTAAAATTTGAGAAAGTTTCTTATAAAAAAAATACCTTCATAGACCTTCAATTCAGACACAATTCCTTCAAACTAGCACACCTTACCTATCGATATTTTTCATCGCAGATGCACAATGTAAGGAAATCTTCGTGTCACCAGAGGGAAAAGATTCCCCCAACTGCGGAGGCTTGCAAAACACTTGCAAAACGATTAATCATGCTGTGGAGGAGCAGGCAAGAACGAATGACGTCATTAAAATTGACGGAAGATCTGGAAACATCGTGATACCAAAAAGAATAGAAGTAACAAAAGCGAAATTCTGTAATATCACTATTACTTCATTTTGGGGAGTGCCTACAATCACAACAAACGACGAACAGCGAAATGAATTGCTATCATTTAAAGGCAACATTGTGTGCAAGTCAGCTTACGAAATTACGATCAAAAATCTCAATTTCCGAAATGTGCATTTACTAAATATGAGACAGTCTCATTTCGATGTAGCATCGATGAGAGTTTTTGTACACAACTGCAAGTTAAATTTTGAGAATAATATCGGTGGAATAGGCTACTCCCATATCCTTATTCGACAACAAATTCCAGCGTTTTTTATGGAGATCAAGAACTGCAGTGTGCATGGGTCGTCAACTGATGGAGCCTTCAAAGTAGAAACGATTTTGCACAACACATCAAAACTGATATTTAGAATTGAACAGTCCAATTTTTACGACGTTGCTTTTGCTATCAATGCCGGCCATCTTGGCAGGCACCAGTCTGTCCTCCGCAGTAAAGTGACATTTGAAATCTTAAACTGTAGCTTTGTTTCTAACAACAAGACCATCCATAAACACACTCTAATTTCAATCCTCGGGGATCCAACGAGTTATGGAAAACGTTATCTGGTAGTAGAGGTTTCGATAAGGAGAAGTTCATTTCAAAATCGCACTATAGATACGAGATTCTCAATCCCAGCCGTGTTGTACGCTTTTGGTTATACGAAAGTATTCATTGCGACATCGGAATTTTTACAAAATACAGGACGCCTTGGAGGCGCTATCGCACTATATACAAGGAGCCCACGATCGATAAAGCATTGTATATTTGAAGGGAACCGCGCAGTTGAGCACACCATTTGCGGAGGAGATGACTTGAATGGAAATGGAGGCGCAGTCTTGCTGAAGGGTAGGTCTCGCAAATCAGTCACAATATTCTTTAATGTAACTTTCCGAAACAACAGAGCCTCGTGCTTTGGGGATGCCGTTTGTGCAATTGATTGCAAGGAGATACGTTTGCAGGGTTCGTTATTTGAAAGTTCTGCACGTGATCGTATACTAACTCCAGGGTCTATTTGGTACTCGAAAAGTGATAAACTATTGATTGCAGGGACTGAGTTTAGATCCACTGGTTCAGTCTGGAAGTCAACGGCAATAATGTTCTTTGCCGATGCTGTCAAAATGGAACATGTCTGGCACAAAACGTATTTCCAGTGCCCCCTTGGTTCAAACATTCACTACAGTTTTCAGAACGATTACAGGGAGAATAGAGACAATTTCCAAACGGGTGATACGAAGAATATTGACAATTTCCAAAAGGGTGATAAAAAGACTGTAGCAGTTGAGTGCAAAGCATGCCCAGATAAGACATATACAAAAAAGTTCTCGTATGCAAGGGTTGCAAATTTCAGCGCTACAAACAACGAGATACGTCATGCAAAATGTCAAACATGTCCATTTGGCGCCCGGTGTGACACTTCAATTGTACCTAAGAAAAACTTTTGGGGATACGCGTTTAACAATAAGGTTCATATGATTGCTTGCCCGCCTGGCTACTGTTGCCAAAACCCTTCGGAATGCAAGAACATAAAGTCTTGTAATAAGCATCGAACTGGAATGCTTTGCGGTGAGTGTGTTGCTGGTCGTTTCCCTAGCTTTCTTGGAAACCATTGCGTCGAGAAGAAACACGATCATATCGGACAGTTCTGGATTTACTTCGTACTAGCTGCGTTTGTGTTGTTTCTGCTTGTTGCTTACATGCAAGAATTATGTGGCCTGGCTCTTCGTTTGTTAGCTGGTAAAGCGATACGAAATCTGACATCTCGACTCATGAAATCAAAACAGAAAGGCAGTGGGTGCATTGCAGAGGCTGAACCTGACGATAAATCAAGGTGTGACCAGAACAATATTGGGGGGAACGGCCAGGCTGAAAGTGAAGCAACAACATGCAGCGAGACTTCGATTGGGAACGTGGAACCGCCTCATTGCACAGATAGGCACACAGGGCAAGAGGATGCGATACAGAGCACTTACACCACAAAGCAACCTCGTAGAAACCCTACTACGGGAGGCATAATCAAGATCCTATTCTTTTACTACCAAATGAGCACTTTGCTCTTGGTATATGACTCAGAAGCTCAATTTGCTGCTGTTGATGTTGTCAAGTCACTCTTACGTAGCTTCTTCAATTTTGAACCGAGTTCTGTCCACGCATTGAACTTTGGCTGCCCTGTGACGAATTTCAACACAGTGTTTAAGGTCCTTTTAAAAGCATTGTTCCCACTGCTTATGCTATCTGCAGCAGCAATAATGTACGTACTAGCACACATAACAATGAAGGCAACACGTAGAAAGTCGATTTTAGACGCAATACATAACTTCAAGTCTTCAGTACTCGCTGGAAGCTTGCAGGCCATACTGCTCGGGTATTCAACCTTAACATCTCACAGTTTCCAACTGCTCACCTGTGTTTCGCTAGCTGATGGCAAACAGATCCTGTATATCGACGGCAACGTTTCTTGCTTTCAGCCATGGCAGTATTTTTTGCTGTTCTTCGTGATTTGCTGGCTGATACCTTTTATTTACTCGCTTTACGCTGCATCAAAATCACTGAAAGAGGGCTCACTATCTGTGCGGAGATTTTATGCTGCATTGTTCCTTCCACTACCATTCGCCATCTATTCACTCTTAAAACTGCGAGGCTCGAAAGCACTGTCCTCCGCACATGCTCGCTCTTCCTCTGCGGCGGAGAGTGGCTCGAAAGCGTACAATCGCATGAACCCAGAAGAAATATCCGGGCAAGAACAGGACCATGTTTATCATAAATTCGATGAAACGTACCAATCCACAGAGCCGACAGAGCCACTGCTTCTCAACGCATCAATGCCGGACCCGGACCCGTTAAGAGAAAGATTATTGCATATCCTCCAAGGACCATTCCGCCATATGGGAAAAAAGTCATCAAAATTGCCGTGGGAACCAATGCTTATCTTTCAAAGGCTAATTCTGCTGACACTGCACACATTTCTTGTCAATCCCGTGACGAAGTCCTTCTCTTTGCTTTGCGCTATTTTTCTTTTGGCCAACCTCAATATGATCATTAGGCCCTTTCATAATACACTTCTAAACATGCTGAACTGGATATGTTTCTTCTTTCTCTTCGTCAATGGCATGCTGAATTCTCTTCACGCCTATATCTATGTTCACGGAATCGCAGAAGAGGGACCATTGCCTGCAATCCTTTCAGCGTTACGAGACATTGTCCTTGGCATGCAGTTATCATTCCCTTGCCTTGCTCTATTGGCTGTGATACTCGTTATCGTAACGAGGCTATTGCAATTGGTTTACTTTGTAATATCAAGAACCTGCTGAATTCTCTTTACGCCTATATATTTGTTCATGACATCACAATAGAGGGACCATTGCCTGCAATCCTTTCAACGTTACGAGACATTGTCCTTGGCATGCAGTTATCATTCCCCTGCCTTGCTCTATTGGCTGTGATACTCGTTATCGTAACGAGGCTATTGCAATTGGTTTACTTTATAATATCAAGAGCCTGCTGAATTCTCTTTACGCCTATATATTTGTTCATGACATCACAATAGAGGGACCATTGCCTGCAATCCTTTCAACATTACGCGACATCGTCCTTGGTATGAAATTACCATTCCCCTTCGCACATTTCAGACTGCCATAATTGTTCAAGACATGATTGACTGTTTTGTAATTCTTGTTAGACTTCATAAATAAAAAAAAAATAAGAGTTGTGAACCAAGCCTTCAAGGCTGGTCTACACAGAGTAAAAAACCTGTTAGAATTGGGACAAAGCGCTTCCTAAACTCGTTTGAAACGCATTTTTAACGAGTCGTCGTTTCCAAATAGAATCAAAACTATTTGATTCCATCAAATGATGTTGAAGGCGCTGACTAAATCTCGACAGTGAGGCAAACATTATTTCGACGGGTTTTGCCATCGCATGCTGAATGCATTTCTAACGCGATTAATAGAGTAAAAACGCATTAGAATTTGGATAAAAACGCATCTTTAGTGGGTTATCGCTTCCAACTGGAACGAACACTTTTGATTCCATTAACTATGATAAAAAAAAGTGTATTAAATGCGTTAGGACATCTTCAAAGACAAAAGTCTCAAATTCAAGCCAAAAGAATTTTGACGCTTTTTTTCATAGCATTCTTTGTGCATTTCTAACGCGTTTTACTCTAGTATGAACTAAGCTCTAGTCTTCCAAGTAGATTAACAAACCACATGACGCAACGATGCGCGCAACGATATGTGGCCTAAAACCTTGAAACCCAAGGGGAGCCACCGTTTATCTTCGCTGCAGATTAGAAGCAAATAGAGAGAGATTTCCTGGACTCTCACAGGGTATCATAACCATCAGGATTCCCCGAGGCTATAGCATTGTTTATTTACGTTTGACACTCCTCAGGGTTTTTAAATTGGATCAACGGGCTTAAAGGGGCCTTTGCAACCAGCATACCTTGCACGTGTCATCTCTTTGTTGGCGGCCATTTTCGTGGACCATGAAAATGGCGACAACAAAGAGACCACAAAAGGATCTATTCACAAAGCACGCCGGTTGCGAAACCCCTTTAAAGACAAATGACGGAGATATAAGGCGACTTAAATCAGGGGCCTGGGCNTGTTATTTGAGGAAAGAAATTTTTGGGGTACAGAGCAAGTAGGCAGATCTTGATCGATCGTTGTTCCGAAGACATGTTTTGCAATTGCAACTAGGCTTGGTATTTTCACTGGTTCTTGTGATACCTGCAAAGACAGTCGCAATTTCATGAGGAGGCCATGTTCTTTGCCAGAACTGGACAAGAAGGATGCTAAGTTTGATAGTGCGAGAGCAATGTTGAGAGTTTTACTTCGGCCAACACGAACGAAGGACCCCGTCACTTCCTCGCGTGCAATTTATGTTCCCAGTCGCTCCCACTTTCTTGGGTAATATAGAAGTGGGTGAAGATCGATTTTCTTGTAAAGAACGTAAAAGATAAAGGTTTATTTTCAATGGAATATTTTCTGTCGATCCAGGCAGCAGCTAGCCTGCGTTTATGGGCTGTGACGCAGGCTAGGCAGCAGCGAGATCAAAACTTCAGACAGAACGTAAACAACATTCCAGATAAATAGGCTATTGTTCCATTCAATGCTGTTAACATTCTGCCAACAGACCCAGAGTAAAAGGCGGACTGAAAATCAAGGTCAAGGATCTTGGTAGGAAGTTATGCAGACAAAATCGAAATTTTTATTTTAGATATTTGAGCGCAAATCTTCAGATAGCAATATCTCTTGTTTGTCTTTAAGGTCACAGCACCTATCTTGTTAAGGGTAAGGGATGCCATAGCGAGAGCATTATTAGTTTCTTAGAACTATGTTACACCAACTTTAAATAACGATAATTTGATTTGATCTGATTGGTTGAAGCACCACCTCCCCCCAAACAATGTTCATTTGCAAGGTTATTGTCCTAGCATTCCATCAGAGTCGCGTCAAATTGTTCTGTCATCCTCATTTTATCGTCACAGAGCAACATTGTCCTAAGGGGGAGAGGGGTAAAATCGCAAGACAAGGCAACATTAGCTACGGTGTTCCAAGACTTTTGGCAGGCATTGTTGCAAGCAAGCTATTTTCTTTTCAATGATTGTGTTATTGATATTGGTGCTTCGAAAGTTGAAATATTATTCTTTTAAAGTTCAAAATTGACTCCACCTCCAGACCAGAGCTTTGGCGTTTTGGCCTAAGCAAATTCCCGAAGCACAGTGAAATTATGAATCAAACTCAAAGAAAAATTATACCATATAATATAATCTAATTTTTGTTCAAATGCTATCAAGGCTATTATTGATTTATTTGCTGTGCTTCAAAAATTTGCTTAGGCCAAAGCGGCAAAGTTCTGGTTTGGAGGTAATGGCATACTTTAACTTTCAAGAATAATATTTCAACTTTGGAACACAAATATCAACCAGCACGGTATCTATGTTAAGTTAACTATCGAGGACTAGTTTAAAACTTATTGGGAATTGATTGGAGCTAAATTGGCATTGCGAGCCCTGATCAAATCTGTTACCTTTTATTTGGGACACCCGGTATTTATTTACTCTTATTTACCCAGTAGATGTTTGAGCAATAACAGAGACAGAGAGAGAGCTTGATCTTGAGAGCTGTGACCTAAATTGTTAGCAAATTTGATAAAGGATTTTAGACCTGTTTTGAAGAATTTTGAGATGAAACATTTTATAAAATAGTTTGTCACTTTAGGCCGATTCGACCGATTTTGACAAACTAATTTTTCTGACTCACCCGGCACTGCACAATTTACAAAAAGACTCTAAAGGGGCAGAAAAGCTGAACCAATTTTGACTTTTCATATACTCTATAGCCATATGAATTATTTACACGTGCTAACAATACTATCAAGTCGACTATGTGTTAAATTATAAATTGAATAATAATCGAATTGTAAACTCAATTCGAAAATTAAATTACAGTTTCAACTTTAAATAATTTCCAGCTTCGGGTTCCTTATGTCTGGGGCAGCATAGACGTCAAACTTGTACAAATGATGATTATTATTATTATCAATATATTTAAAGTAGGCCTACATATAAAGTAGGCCTACATATATATATATATATATATAATATATATACATACCATAGCTATAGAGTACGAGCTAATTCAAGCCTACTATAATGGAGTAAATGGTCGATGCACTATTCTTAAAGATGAATGGCTTGAAAGAAACCTTTACTGTAATTCTACTGTTGGCATTTTTCATATCTTGGTTATCTCAACAAGTAAAAGTTTTTCTCTTCGTCAAAACAATTGGAGCAAAGTTTTGAAAAAAAGTAAAACCATCATAGCTTCCAAATTAATTACAGAAAAATCGTAGAATTTTCAAGTGCAATCAGATTTGTCATGCTATCAACGATTTTAAAGATACGGCTGGATTCTGAGCCACAAGTTTTAGATGGTTTAGCCTAAACAAACTAAAGGTCACCGCAGGTTGAAGAGGTTCTATGCCATGCGCCAGTTAGAGAGGAATTTCTCATTTGATTTGTGTGATTGGCTAGCTGATCTTTATCTTTGTTTACTAAAATCTTGTACAGCCCCTCTAAGTCCCGTCCAGGCCAGTCATTCGAAGAATAACATATAACAACCATTTACACAAGATGTGACGGCTATGCTCTCTCCAACCAAAGCTGCCCTGTTTAAAGGGGCTCCGTCTCCAAATTTCGGTAGAAACGGTGATTTTGCAGTTTTTTGATAGGCAATATCACACAGACTTGTGATCTTTCTTTCAAAAATGAAAGCGTTATTTTCAAGATAAATTCTTGTACTTTGCAGAAGAACAAACCAAATATTCATATCTTTTACGATTGCTCGGATATAAGTGGATTTTAAGGGTCACTTTGGGTGGCGTGGTGAAACCACCAAGCAAACTGCAAAATACAATGGACACTTGCCTAAAACAATGGTGTTTACAGATTTGTTTACAATTTGGCGACGGAGCCCCGTTTATGATCTCATGAATAAATATGCTACTTCTACCACAGGGGGTCCAGGCGTATCCCCTAGCGAGTTCCCTAGTTTTCGTTTCTTTGCTTCCCTGTGATCCGGATTATGAAAATAATTCGAAATCGAAATAATTCGNGCAAAGGCAAGTTTTTCACAGCCTTCTTGGCCTAAATTTTTTTTTGCTTTTAAAAACAGCATGTTCGTGTGTTTATTTCATAGGTTTAGGTCTGACTGACAATTGCTACCTATCCTTTCCCTACTCACTATCGCGAGGTAGAATAGAGGAGCAATTTTATGCAATATTCGATAACCTTAGCTTCTCAGTGTCCTAAAACTACCTTCGGATGCTAGGTAGCAATATGGAAAAATTTTATGCAACTTTTTGCGAATTTCCTATAGAAACCTATAGAAATTTTCTGAAGATTTACCCCAAAACAAGATGGCGTCGTGTTTTGAACGCTGCTGTGACGTTATGCCGTCTGTATCAATTTTGGGTGTAATTCAAGCACTTAAAGGGAATGTGCAATGGTAAATAGGCTCGTCTACAAATAGAACAAAGAAAACATTCAGACACAGCATTGTTTCTTTCGCTATCCATTGTTCACGGCACGTGTGCAGCTTCGATTTGAATGGGACATTTTTAGCTTTTTTTGCTCTTTGCAAATGCAAGCTTTTAACCTTGCACAAACCCTTTAAAAGCGAATGTGCAATGGTAAATAGGCTTGTCTATAAATAGAACAAAGAAAACACTCAGCCACACCATTGTTTCTTTGGAAATTCATTGTTCACGGCGCGTGTGCAACTTCGATTTGAATGGGACATTTTTAGCTTTTTTGTTCTTTGCAAATTTAACCTTGCCCAACCATTTAAAGGCCAATTGTCAACCATAATCCTTTGTGCGCCGAATGAAAAGCAAAGCAGAGAGAAACTAGGCCAGAAATTTTCAGTAATTTTCGAAAGAAGGAACTCTTTTCTGGCTCAGCCGGTAGTCTTCTTAAAGATTTGACGCATATGCTGGCTACTACGCAATCAACTCAACGATTCAAACAAACCTTTCTTCTTTCGGTTAGTGCATCACTAATACATCTAAAGAACCAAATGCCCATCTACCAGTGGCTCATCATCGTATCGGTTAACTGTGATATCATTGTAATACGCTGGTCTGCGTTGTTTCAGCCTACGCCAATATGCAATGAGGCCAACTGCCAATAGGAGTATCAAGATCATGGAAGAAACGAGACCCACTGTAGCACCAGTTGATAATCCACTCTTCTTATCTAGAAATTAAAAGAAACAGGTAACAATGATGCAGTACTGGAAAACATACGCGAAGTCGCGAAGAAATTTCGTAGCAAGGTTCGATTTTAAAAGGCAATAAAACTTTCGTATTACTAGGAGAATGAGAGAAATGAGGGAGGGGGGAGAGAGGCAAGTAAAGAAAGGAAAGGAGTTTCTAACAGAGACAGTGGAAAGAAAAGTCAGTGAATTGGAGTCAGATGAGAGGGGAAGGGAGACAATTGCTGCCACATCCACACCAGCGACGTAGACAGGAAATTTTTAACATTGATGCAGCTTAGAAGGAAGCCAGAATTTTTTCCTGCACTGCGATGATGTATTCATAGGAAGGCAGTATTAGGGAAAGTAAAGCTTAAAAAGAACAATCTGAGCAATTAAAAAGGAAAGAGCGGGCGCATAATACTCTATAGGGAAATGCATACATGCATATGGTAATTTTACAGAACAGGGTGTCTCAAAAAATTGTTCGACATTTAATTAAATATTAAAAATAACGATATAATGAACGGGCTCAATAGAAAGAAAATTCTTCCACAAGATCTTAAATTAATTTTAGACACTAGAATCTTGCAAATCCGCTGAATAATCACGGAGCTACAAGCTCTTGAAGTTCAAGTTGGGCGAAAGCTGAAACAAGAGGCTTCTCCATAACATTTGTAGTGAAAGAAGCATGGGGCTGTCGTTTGTTTTGTTTCTAGTTTATTTCAGGGTAAACAAAATGGGATTTGGAAAGGATTTTCGATAACCAAAAACTCTCTCGAACGTTAATTCAAGCGTATGGATGGTTTGAAGAATTCTGTTGAGAAAAGTTTGAAAAAATTAATTTTGACGATGGTTACAAGAATGAAATTACTTTCGAAATCCTATTTGGTTTGCTCTGATATTAACTGGAGCTATGGCATTGGATAACCTTCATTTATGTCGATTTTTGAGCCTTTTTGCATAACAGGTCGCTTTGGGGTCTCGCACAAACTTTCGCACAAACTTGATCTTTAAAAGCTCATAACTCAATGAATTTTTAACGAATTTGCAAGATGCTTGTGTCTAAAATTAATTTAAGATCTTAGGAATAGGGGTATCTTAACACGGAACCTGTTCATTCTATCGCTATTTTTCAATATTTAATAAAACGTCGAACAATCGTCAGCCCTGTAGGATCGAGCTAGTATCTCACTGCTTAACGTTCTGTAAGTGCCTCATTCATTCATTTGAGTTTCCCAGTACAAAGATTCACCTAATAATAGTCTTATCTCTTTAGGAATCGGAAAAGTGCCAGGAATCGGAAATCAGTAAATGAATGAAAATTAAATCGAAGTTTTACCAAGAAACGCATGACATGAATTGCAACTACGATCATTTGTGTCAAAGTATTAAACAAAACACTGCTAAATTATGAGATATTCCAAGTTGACAAATCCAAATATAAAGCAACATTTCAAGCTGAGACAATTCTCAGTTGTTACGTTACAAGGAAGCCACTTTAAAATTCTGATGATGAAGCATAGACTGACTACATGAGTCTTAGTTTTCCGTATTGAATTGACTGATGGTTATGGCTTCAAACTGAGACTCATGACAATACAGCTTCAAAATAGGGACTACTTAGGCCATCTGCGGCGGGTTTCGGGCGCGGCCAATCAAATCTCGACATTCTTAATAAGGTTCCACCACGTGCCTATTCTTAGCGCTTGATTGGCTGATTAGATCAAAGTTAGACTTTTCGAAGGGAAGCGACTTTCCAAGGAAAGGAGACGTTCGATTTTTCTTCAGATTTTTGGTAAGATTTTAGTTTCTGCTTAGAATCTGTATTGTCGTGAGTCCTTAATGAGGGAAATAAAAATCAGATTAAAGGGAATTTATGCATATAAAAGTGGCTGAAGCCACTTGCGGTCGAGTTCTAGCCAATCAGATATCAGTATTTCCTGTGGACCTAGATCAGTTACCCAAATATGGTTCGGCTTGTGTCATGGTCTATTATCTTTGTACGGCTATTTTTATCAAAGGCTTGTATATGCTTAGATTCCCTTTAAAAACATTGAACGAATACAAGGAATCACATCGTCAGTCTACATGAAGCACATATTGCTTCGAAACGTCAATACATGATTTAATCATGGCCTGTGGCCTAGTAATAATATCTTTGATCTGTTAGTTTTGATTTGACAAATAAGTGTAATCCCAATTTAATGGGCTGAAACAAACCTTTGCCGTGACTTTTCATAGGGCCTTTTCCATGACCGCTTGAATGATGTGATTTTGTCGGATGTACCCCTGATCCTGTCTTATGCTTTTTCTTTGGCGTCGTCTTCTCATCTTTAACTGTTGTGTGTGATGTTATCAACCTGATTTTCGTGACCGTTTTCCCTTTTGTTGTCTTCACGAGTGTCTTCCTTGTCATTGGATGCGTCCCTTTTGTCGGCGAAAACTTTTTTGTGCCAGGATTTGGGGGCGTTGTTGTAATTTCTTTTGGTTCATGTAAAACAGTAAAGAAATTAAACCAACAGGCAAACATTTTCAATCAAAAACTACGTTCACACGAAGCCGGCACAATTTGAAAATGGCAGAAAAATGGACGGTACCAAACTTTTTAGCTGGTGTTTACACGAAGCCGGCACAATTTGAAAATGGCAGAAAAATGAACGGTACCAAAATTTTAGCTTGTGTTCACACGATACCGGCACAATTTGAAAACGGCAGAAAAATTGACGGTACCCAAATTTTAGCTATATGATACCGACACAATTTGAAAATGGCAGAAAAGTCGATGATGGGAAATTCTTTGCAATCTTTGCGAGAGCGGCTGGGTTTCAACGATAAAGAAATTTATCTAGGCCTAAAGATTCAATCAGCCTCATTTCAAAAGCGTTGAAAAATGTTCCACCTTCGTCGTTTTGTTCATACGACGCCGTTTAAATTGTGCCAGATAGAGCTCCGTTTTCAAATTGTTCAAATTCTGCCATTTTCAAATTGTTCACGTTCATTCATCTTTTAAATTCCACTACATACAATCAACAATAACGAATACAAAACACAACACAATAATATAATTGTGCCGGCAAAATGTGCCGTCTTCGTATGAATGGAAGGCCTATCCGTAAACATTGTATGCCGTTTTAACTTGTGCTGGTATTGTGTGATAGCAGTCTATATCAAGGGCAATATGAAGATAGAAATGTGTAGGCCAAAAGCCTTACATAGCCCTAAAGCTCCAACTGTAAGAGCGAAGCTGGCAATTTCGATTAGGATTCGAGAGCAGGTCAACGCAAAAGAATGACAACCATGGTTTTAACATCAGATTGATATAAAGAATACTTTAAAGCCAACAAAGGACTGAAGGTATGTTGACTTTAAGGCTATGTAAGGCTTTAGGCCTACACATTTCTTTGAGGCTATGTAAGGCTTTATTTAGGCCTACACATTTCTATCTTCATATTGCCCTGTCTATATCAGTTAATATCTAATATCAATGATTTAAGATCAATAAGGAAATCATAAGACTTTCCCAAGAAAAAATCTGCATACAAATCTGCTTTTGTAACTGTTATTCCATTAGTGTAATCTTTCTGTAACAACTGGGTGAGTAAAAAAAGGTTAAAACGTTTGCAGACCTTTAGTTTGCTGGTTAGTCATCAGATTCCCTCAAACTAATTCTTATTGTGCAGCTAGCATGTCAACTTAGATAATAAAATTCAGTTGGTTAAAATCGGTTAGATTATTCTCCAGTTGCCCGACGTCGCATTTTTTAAACTTGGGAATTTTTCAGCCGTCATTAAGATGGTTTTCTGCCTCCTCAGACTGAAGTGTTAGCAAATTTGATCAACGATTTTAGGCCCATAGGTTCAAAATATTTAAAAAGGTCAGTGTAAAATTCTGTGACCTTTTTTTTTAAATGGAATCGCTTGAAAAAAACTTTAGCTACTTTGTAATAATTCTACCGTTGGACTTTTCAGAAATCTTCAATATTTTCAAAATTAGAGTGCTTTTCTTCTTTTTAAGAATTCAAGACAAATTTTGAAAAAAACTTAAAACCATCGTAAATTCTAAACTTTTTGAGGAAACATCGAATAATTTTCCAGAAAAAATAGTTTATGAACATCTACAATATGATATCAAGCAAAAGTCTTTCACTCTTCTGGTTTGCGATTTAGAAATTTGATGACGTCACATCCTCAAATGAGTTGAAATATGAAATACGCTGCAATTTCGAAAATATTGAAGATTTCTGAAAAGTCCAACGGTGGAGTTATAGCAAAGTAGCTTAAGTTTCTTTCAAGCCATTCGATTCAAAGAAATAGGTCACTGAATTTTCCACCGACCTTTTTACGCCAATTTAAAGATTTGGAACCTAAGGCCTGCTTTAAAGGATTCTGAGATGAAACACTTTTATATAATCGCTTGTAACTCGATGACAATACGACCGATTTTAACCAATTAAATTCTATAATTTAAGTTGACATGTTAGCCACACAATATGAATCAGTTTGAAGGAATCTGATAAATAGCTAGCAAACTACTAGCCTGCGTCACAGACCATAACCAGATGGAGTTATGGTCTGTGTTATGGACTCACTTTTGTTGTCCCAACGACTTCAGTATAAACAAATTAAACAAACAAAGAGCTAGACAAGCCAATATCATTATTTGAATAACCATGGAATAAAAGATTTCACAAGATCTCTGTGAAACTGGGACAACAAAAGTGAGTCCATCACACAGACCATAACTCCCTCTGGTTATTGTCTGTGACGCAGGCTAGCAAAATACAGGCTTGCAAACGTTTCAACTTGTTGTTGACTCACCCGGTATAGGTCACAGGTCACAGATCACAGGTATAGGTCACAGGTAAACTTCGCATGAGACACACAATTATTTAGAAATGGTCAGTTTTACGTGTGGCTATCATAATCATAATCTCTTTATTCTGGTCTCTTTCCCGTCTTTGTCTAATTTTTCATTGGTTTTTTTGCAAACTGGTCCAAGCAGCTGCACAATATTNGATAAATAGCTAGCAAACAACTAGCCTGCGTCACAGACCATAACCAGGTGGAGTTATGATCTGTGTTATGGAATCACTTTTGTTGTCCCAACGACATAAGTATAAACAAATTAAACAAACAAAGAGCAAGACAAGCCAATATCATTATTTGAATAACCATGGAATAAAAGATTTCACAAGATCTCTGTGAAACTGGGACAACAAAAGTGAGTCCATCACACAGACCATAACTCCCTCTGGTTATTGTCTGTGACGCAGGCTAGCAAAATACAGGCTTGCAAACGTTTCAACTTGTTGTTGACTCACCCGGTATAGGTCACAGGTCACAGATCACAGGTATAGGTCACAGGTAAACTTCGCATGAGACACACAATTATTTAGAAATGGTCAGTTTTACGTGTGGCTATCATAATCATAATCTCTTTATTCTGGTCTCTTTCCCGTCTTTGTCTAATTTTTCATTGGTTTTTTTGCAAACTGGTCCAAGCAGCTGCACAATATTTGGCGAAATTTGGGGTAAATAACGGCCCATTTTAAACACATTAGCATCAGAACCTTTCACAAAACTTGGCTACAATCGAGGTTTTTTAAATAAATTTTTTCATCTGCGTTAGCTTTTTTAGCATAGAAAACAAACAAATACAGTATAAATAATTGTACTATGAACAGAGTTTTGTTTTGTATGACGTTTCGGGTTTAAACCCATTTTCAAGGGATTATCATTATCATTATCACTTGATAATGGATTTAAGCCCGAAGTGTCGTGAAAACAAAACTCTGTTCATGCAGAGTCCAGAAAAAGGTCAAACCTTCCTCCGGATGACAATTTCGTAAGAGGCACTTTACATGAGAAATTTCAGCCCGTGCTGAGTTCAACACGGGCTGAGTTTTAACAGCATTGCTTATTTTGCTTTGCGTTCACATGATATCTCAACACGGGCTGAGATACGTCACATGATATGATTGCGGTCGCAAACAATAAATGCACGAATGCGAGCCCCATTCAAAAAGTTGAATGATTTCGGAAATAGATTCGATCTCCTTTGTTCGCATTCTAATATTTGATTTCAACACCCCCGAGCTGAAATTATTGGCGTTTACATGGATATTTTCACTAATCTCAACCCGTACTGAAATTTCAGCACGGGCTGAGTAGGCGAGTTGAGCTCAGCCCGAGTTGAGTTTCAACTCGCCCTCTGTCATGTAAACGCGACGAGGGTTTACACCGTCAACCGAGTTGAAACTCAGCACGGGCTGAAATTTCTAATGTAAAGGGCCTCTAAGTTAAACCTTCCTCCTTTATCAAGTCAAAATAACCAGATCTTTCGAATGTTTATAACCAAACATTTTTAAACATTTTGCCAAAATAATCCAAATTGTCTAAGGTTTCTTATAAAAATTACTAAACCTTCCTCAAATATAACATTGTTTGATGTATTTTGTCTTTGATCTAATGGCTTGAAAGGAGCTTCAGGAGCTTCCAGTACTTCGTTACAACTGTTCATTGGCAATCTTTAATATTTTGATTATTTTCAGAATTGCAGCGTCTTCTACGTTTTAAACAGTTTTCTGGTTGTCACGTCATCAAAATGCTAAATCGTGAACCAGAAGAGCTACGAATTTCTGCTTACTACCACATTATAGACCTTCATAAACTATGGTTTTCGTAAAGACTCCACCGTTTTTCTCCAGTAAATCCTAAATTTACAACGATTTTAATTTTTTCCAAAGATTTTCATGAATTCTTTCAATAGAAAGAAAAACGCAATAATTCTGAAAATCATCAATATATCAAAGATTGCCAACGCACACTTATAACGAAGTACCTGAAGCTCCTTTCAAGCCATTAAATAAAAAAAAAGATACATCAACCAATGTTTTTTGAAGATTTGATTCCTACTGCTGTAATGGCCATTCACACCAGCTTTTTCCAGATTTGGCGTCTATGCTAGCTTTTCCACTATCAGATGATGTATGTCAGTTAAAATACATTGAACAGTTTATTAGGTATCGTATTTATAAAAGCCTTACCTGCCCCTGGGCAGCTTCTTGGAGAAGTTGGAATTTGAATACCAGGCAGGTTGGAGCATTTATCTACTGGTCTTCCTGGAATAGCAACTTTGAAACAGATGCTGGCCTAAAATAGAAGGTTGTGCTTAGCATGAGAAAGCCACCATGACAATAGACAATAACGCTAAAGATGGCAGCTCCAAAGACTCTGTTGTGTTTTGCTGCAAAGCATGCTGGTAAAAAGCTCCCTGAAGACAACCTGACGACATAAAAATTTTAGTCTGCCATTTCCACTAGCTAGCTTGACTTCGAATTGACCTTGAATTCGAATGCAACATGGTTCGAAAGGAAATCTTTCCAGAGTAGAAAAAGTAAGTTTTGATTTGAATTTAAGTTTTAATTAAAGATTCGCGTTCGAATTACAAAATTTTCCTATTTGTTTACATTGTTTACTTGTTCCGAACTTTACCACAGCTAGCTAGTCAAAATGGCAGACCAAAATGCTTTATGTCATTAGGTGGTCGCCAGGGAGCTCTTTACCAGCATGGTTTGCACGGCCGCCATCTTTAAAGTTGTTGTCTATTCATCCAGACGACATATCATGTGATTTTACCAATTCACGCACAAAAATCAGAGGGAAAAAATGAAGCCATTACAAAACATAGCGTCTCCATGGGATTATGAAAGTTTCTTGTTTATTCACCAAAATAAAATTATTTAGACACTCTCAAGGAGAGATACAGTGGGTGAATTTCAAAAAGGAAGGCTGACTTCAAAGAAATGATGAGCAAGTTACAACTGTTGGACTTAGTGTGATGCTGTTTACAAAATTATTGTCGCAAAGGCAAGTTTCTCACAGCTTTCTTGGACATGTTTTGCTTTCAAGGAAAGAAGCATGTTCATGCAATTATTTCATTGGTTTACGTCTGACGGATAATTGCTACCTATCCTTTCTTGCTAGAACTTGTGGTATGTTCTTCAAAGTAAGACACTTTTTACCCATTAATGTGTTAATTTGTCTCTACAATTCTCTATTCTCACCTTTTCTTCAATATGGTATTCTGGTTTGGGGTCTTACTTATGAAACTTATATCAATCCAGTGTTCTTGTTACAGAAAAGGGTTATAAGGGCAATTTCATTTGAACATTTCACCTCACCTTCTACGCCCATCTTCTCTGACTTAAAAATTTTAAAGCTTCATGATCTCTTTCAGCTGAAACTGCTCAGTTTTGTATATGACTGTGTTAATAAAATCTCTCCCTCTTGTTTTCATTCTTTCTTTGCATTAGTTGAATCTGTTCATCAATATGGTACACGGCAAGTTAGCAAGAATGATATTTTTGTAACTCATAAAAATACCCTTCAATATGGTCTCAGGTCTGTGCGCTACTTTGGAGCAAAGTGCTGGAATAACATTCCTGTTGATATCAAAAGTTCCCCATCCGCTTGTAGCTTTCGTCGAAAACTCAAAGCCTTCTTCTTTGAAAATAATTATCAATCATAGAAATGTGGTCGTCATACACCCTCGGTTAAAACCGCTATACTTCATCAGTGATTATGAAATTTGCTGAATGCGTAAAAACAAATTTTGCCAAGTTCATTAGTCATCTTTGAAACAGGGGGTGCTCTCTCCTCGATTAGCCTAGCTATTGAGAGAGCTCCTCCTCAAGAAATTCCCTGCATACTATTCCCTTAATTTGTCTTGTTTTGGTAATTAGTATTAATGTTGTATTTTAGTTAATTGATGTTAGTTTAAATGTTATGTATTTTTGTAGTAAGTATATCTCTTTTTTGCTTGATATTGTATGTAGAGGAATTTTAAAATATATGAAAACTG
>REGM01000268.1:302307-342602 GCA_004194415.1 Aurelia aurita | reverse complement strand
AATTTTTCCCTCCAAACGATAGCCGATTCTAGAAAAAATCGTCGAAAAGTACACTCCAAAACGTAAAAATCTGGCCAAGCAACAACCTGTTTTAAGAAAATACACCCTTTTGACAACCGGCTCTAGAAAAATTGCCTTCTTTCGATACCCGGCGCTAGAAAAAAGAGGCGAAAACGATACCCTGAAAAACGGCACGTCCCCGTCGGACAAATATACTAAGTACCCCCCCGGGATTTGTTTACATTGTTTACTTGTTCCGAACTTTACCACAGCTAGCTAACCAAAATGTTTTATGTCATTAGGTGGTCACCAGGGAGCTTTTTACCAGCATGGTTTGCACGGCCGCCATCTTTAGCGTTATTTTCTATTCATCCAGACGACATATCATGTGATTTTACCAATTCACACATGAAAATCAGAGGAAAAAATTTTAAAATAAATTAATTTTAAAATGTCGGAAGCTGAGCAAATTATTTAGAAACTCTCAAGGAGAGATACAGTGGGTGAATTTCAAAAAGGAAGGCTGACTTCAAAGAAATGATGAGCAAGTTACAACTGTTGGATTTAGTGTGATGCTATTTACAAAATTATTGTCGCAAAGGCAAGTTTCTCACAGCTTTCTTGGACTAAATTTCTGTTTTGCTTTCTAGGAAAGAGGCATGTTCATGCAATTATTTCATTCGTTTACGTCTGACGGACAATTGCTACCTATCCTTTCCTTCCCTACTCCCTATTGCGAGGGAGAATGATTTCTGGAGATTTACCCCAAAACAAGATGGCATCGTGTTTTCAACTTCAGCGCTGTTGTGACGTCATGCTGCCTGGATAAATCACATGCACATGAGAAAAGTAACCATGAAAGCGTTTATTTACTTGTCAGTTCTATTTTAAATTCAGGGATCCTGTTAATTGTAAAGAAGAACGGTCAAGTAAACAGGGCTCTGCTGAGTGACGCAAAAAAGTTACAAAGTTTGAAACAACACCAAAATTCGATTACATGCAAATCATTTAATAGAGAAATAAATCAGTGATGAAAACATACCCCCAATGTGATATTGTTGTCCTTCTTTGAAATCCTGGGTGTCACAGACAATGAAACTATCACAGTGATTGGGAAAGGTCCAAAAGTTATGGGTTCATTTTCGAAGATATCAGTCTTTTGGCCATCTTGCAGGACTCTCGTCTCATTGATGTTGTAATTTGGGATGACAAGATGCATCCAAAAGTGGATAGGTTTAACACAATGAGCAGCGGCAAGTGAGAAATTGAATGTGTTTCCAAAACCTTTGCCATTACATTTAATACCTAAAAATTTAAACAAATATAAACGTTAAACGATACGAATTCTTGAGAATTCATAAAACATCTTGTGAACTCCTAAGAATTCTTCCAAATTCTGGGAAGCTAAGCTTCAAAAGAACATTACTGTGTGCAGTTCAACACTGGAATAGAATACGTTTTGTGTTTCCAAGAATCCTTATGAGTTATTGAAAATTCTTATAAATTCTTAATAATTATCAAGAATTCATGGATGTTAAGTTATGAAAGAACTGACTGCATGAGTTGGAATTTTACTGTAGCAGGAGGTAAAAGTCTTCCATTTCAATGTTTTAAGTGATACGGAACGTATGTTAACAATTGTCAGCATTGTCCATAGATGATTATGCTAAAGATGGCATCAAGGAACTGTTTACAAATATGCCTAGCTAGCTGTGTTAAAGTCTGGAACAAGGAATCAATGTAAACAGACAGACAAATTTTGTAATTCGAATGTGAATCTTTAATTAAAACTTCAATTCGAATCAAAACTTTAGTCGAAACGGCAGACCAGAATTTTTATGTCGTTAGGTGGTTGTCAGGGAGCTTTTTACCAGCATGCTTTGCGTGACTGTCATCTTTAGCGTTATTGTCTTTTAAGAATCATCGATGTTATAGGGATTTCATTAAATAATGTAATGCATCTTGGTAAAAAGTCCCGGCTAGTCTGCACTTTAGCAGACCAGCTTTCAATATCGGCAAGTAATATGTCATGGGGTAAGGGTTAGGTTTTGGAAAAGGGTGTTTTCAGGGTAAGTTAGGTTAAGTTAGGTTAAGTTAGGGTTAGTTAGGGTAAGTTAGGTTTAGTTAGGGTAAGGTAGGGTTTAGTTAGGGTTAGCAGGGTATTTAGTCAAATATGTTCCCGAGAGATATGACATAAAGCAGGTCCGCTAAAGTGCAGTCATCCCAAAGTCCTTGCTGCCACCTTTAGCCCAATCATTAATTTGTCACAAGCATGCAGTGCAGCAATGAGAATGCTGCGAGCGGGCAGCTCAGCCCTTTTTACAAATAATCCTTGGGCCTTTCTCAGCTCCAAAACATTTTCCACCCTAAGTTGCGATGAACCATTTTTGTAATTCGAATGAAATCTATAGAGTAGGGTTGGGGGGTCTAAAGTGGGTAATAACAGCGCCCCTCAAGTTTAAAAAAGTGCCCCTGTGAGAGATATGCCCCTTTAAGTAAAACAAAGCATCTTTTGTTTCTTTCAAAAATTTGTCTTTGATATATCCCCATCGACTGAGTAAAATGATTCTACTGAATGGCTTACTGTTGAAGAATTTCGTAAAATACAGTAAAGGCTGTGCACACATTAACATGGTTTTAGAATTCTTAAGAAATTCCTAGTCTCTTAAGAATTTTTGTTTAACCCATTTTTGTTTAATAATCAAGTACTACTTTCTCATGGGGGGGGGGGCAAAAAAGGCCCCCCAGATTTTTCAGAGACAAATTGTCAATAAACAAATTTGAAGCTATCTATATGATGGATAGTGATTGTTCTTGATAAAAACTGCCAAAAATTCTATTGTTTGAATGTTATTGTTATAAAAACTGTCAATCAAAGTCATACTTGATACCCCAGAAAATTTTCTAATGCCATATTGGCATTTTTGGCCATGTTTTAGTCGTATAAACTAAAGGAAATTGATCTTGAATTGTTAATTGATCAATTCTAATCATAATATACAAATTATTTCATATGTGCATTATAAATATGACGTCATATATAAGTATGACGTCATACATCTTAACTTTTGCTGATGTCAGCAAAACACAAAACATTATATATCAAATGAAAGTAGACCTCGAGGCAAATTTATTGGTACCAATTTCATTGAAATTAGATGTCTATGAGAAATTCTATGCACGTTTTAATGATTTTCTTTGAGACCTCTCTCCAAATATGGGCATGGCATAGTCACGTGACCAATTATATGACAATGACCTATTGTTTATTTGATACAGTATTAAATTTTATTAAAAGTCATACAGGTTCTAGTCTTTTATCAGGAGTAGTTTAAGAGCAATTAAAGGAAGTTTGCTTGGGGGGGCCTTTTTTGCCCCCCAATGTAGAATAGGGTTAAAGAAATTTTCAGTCTTTCCTATCACTCAAGAATTCTTATCAGAATGTCAAGAACTCTTGAGAATTCTTGCCATGTGTCCCCATGTGTGCAGGGTACATACACACTGTAGAATTTGATTCAAGATTTCTTGGTGTATTAAGAATGATTTTAGGATTTTTCAATACCTGAACAGTTAGAAAGTGCTTGGCATTTGTTCTCAACTCTGTATCTTCTAGCAATCTGTGTAACTCTGTCGCCCAGAGTCTTGAATCCCTGACATTGTCTATCTGCTTGTATTATTTGATGGAAATTCACTGCTTGAGATGGGGTTGCAGAAACCATACCAAGGATAACTGTAAGATAAGAAAGATTGGTTGTTAGATGTATACAAAGAATTAATGGGGAAAATCTTTAGTTTGTTGCCAGCAATTGTAGATTTGTAGATACCAGTAATGAAAGGTGTTGTGGCACAGTGGTGTAATCCTCTGACTCTACAGCCAGAACAGTCAGGCAGACAGGGTTCAAGCCCCGGCTGCCTATAGAAACCCCGGGGGGGGGGGTACATGACTTGTGGATGGACGGGGGTCTGCCGCCCGGTTTTCAGAAAGCCACCCACTTTTATGATGAATTTTGGTGGAAAACTACCCAATTTTAGCAATTTGTTGGTGATTTTAGCCAAACGAACCCATGTTTATGGAAAATCTGCCGAAAAATTACCCTTGTTTAGAGAATTTTGGGCAAAAACCCACTCTTATGGGCGGCACATACCCGTACCATCAACATGTTATGTACCCCCCCCCCGGATAGAAACACATACAATTTTCACTTTGCGTTTACATGGGAATTTTATCCCGTCCCGTCTTGCCGGGATGTTTTCATCCCGTCTCGGCATGGCGGGATATCCCGTCTAGCCGGGATGATTTTCTCCATGTAAACAGAAACAGGCGGGATGAAATTGACGTCAATGCGCATGCGATAATGATCAGTCTTTTGTTATTTGTTATGGTAATCGCTGAAAGCTAATAAGCGTGGATAATTTTCATCCCGTCCCGCCTCTGTCTCTCGTGTAAACACAAGCAGAAAAAACGTCCCGGCTAGGCGAGATATCCCAGCTAGGCGAGATATCTTGCCAAGACGGGATCATGTAAACAGGCCCTTAGATAAGGCATGACCTCGCTGAAATAGATATGGATATTCCCCAATTAGGTCGCATGGCAACCAAGACACAACACCCCACACTATCTGCTACAATGTAAGCATGCTGCTACAATGTAAGCAATATTGACCTTTCCTTCTTTTGTATGTCCGATGCCATAAAGAGATCCCAGAAGAAGAGAAGAGTATAAGGGTATTCCGGCAAGGCGGTACTAGGCGAGAGATCCCGGCAAGGCGGGATCATGTAAACAGGCCCTATTGCCTTGGTCGCATGACATTGCACTACAGTAAAAACCCGCACATAAGAACCTATGTTTTTAAAATCAGCCTGTTTGGGTTCTTATTTATGTGGGGGTATTGCAAAACCAGGGTGTAGGTTCTTAACAGGGGGTACAGGTTCATGACCGATTTTGTTTTTTCTTTATTTTTTGTGTAAACTAAAATCTGTTAATAAGAACCTGAACAGAAAATCAGGGTGAAAAGGTTTTTATATATAGGGTTAGAAATACCAAATTTCAGGCTGCAGGTTCTTAATAAATGAAGGTTCTTATATGCGGGTTTTTACTGTATTGCAGATCAAAGCCCTATTGATTGCGTATTTCCTCATTCCTGCCCAGTATCATCCTTTGATGCTGTTTCGCCTTATTGGTTTTTCCTTATTTGGGTTGGGCGTTTACCCTTCGAAATCTCTAGCATACTGCAGAGAACTGATCCCCCCCCACACTTCCCATTGAGCCTTTTTCACAACTTTGCCTTTGATTGGGGGGGGGATTATTTCGTAATTTATCATACTCTAGAATATTGATATAACCTGATTATAAGTATTCCCTTTAGTAATAGTTTTAGTAGATAATTTGTAACCTTAAGTTGTAAATTTGATGTATAGTTGGCAACTGTATTGTATTGTTCTATTAGATTGTTATTGTTATTGTCGTATGACAGCTTAGACCCAACACTGTGTTTTTCTCAGGCTATTCTGATTTAGAAGATTTATCAAAATATTTCTTATTATGCATGAAATTACAAAGTTGTCAAAAGTTCATATATTTTAGAAAAGAGATCAAGAAACATCCATGGGCAACCCCCCCNACCCCCCCCCCCCCCCCCGGATAGAAACACATACAATTTTCACTTTGCGTTTACATGGGAATTTTATCCCGTCCCGTCTTGCCGGGATGTTTTCATCCCGTCTCGGCATGGCGGGATATCCCGTCTAGCCGGGATGATTTTCTCCATGTAAACAGAAACAGGCGGGATGAAATTGACGTCAATGCGCATGCGATAATGATCAGTCTTTTGTTATTTGTTATGGTAATCGCTGAAAGCTAATAAGCGTGGATAATTTTCATCCCGTCCCGCCTCTGTCTCTCGTGTAAACACAAGCAGAAAAAACGTCCCGGCTAGGCGAGATATCCCAGCTAGGCGAGATATCTTGCCAAGACGGGATCATGTAAACAGGCCCTTAGATAAGGCATGACCTCGCTGAAATAGATATGGATATTCCCCAATTAGGTCGCATGGCAACCAAGACACAACACCCCACACTATCTGCTACAATGTAAGCATGCTGCTACAATGTAAGCAATATTGACCTTTCCTTCTTTTGTATGTCCGATGCCATAAAGAGATCCCAGAAGAAGAGAAGAGTATAAGGGTATTCCGGCAAGGCGGTACTAGGCGAGAGATCCCGGCAAGGCGGGATCATGTAAACAGGCCCTATTGCCTTGGTCGCATGACATTGCACTACAGTAAAAACCCGCACATAAGAACCTATGTTTTTAAAATCAGCCTGTTTGGGTTCTTATTTATGTGGGGGTATTGCAAAACCAGGGTGTAGGTTCTTAACAGGGGGTACAGGTTCATGACCGATTTTGTTTTTTCTTTATTTTTTGTGTAAACTAAAATCTGTTAATAAGAACCTGAACAGAAAATCAGGGTGAAAAGGTTTTTATATATAGGGTTAGAAATACCAAATTTCAGGCTGCAGGTTCTTAATAAATGAAGGTTCTTATATGCGGGTTTTTACTGTATTGCAGATCAAAGCCCTATTGATTGCGTATTTCCTCATTCCTGCCCAGTATCATCCTTTGATGCTGTTTCGCCTTATTGGTTTTTCCTTATTTGGGTTGGGCGTTTACCCTTCGAAATCTCTAGCATACTGCAGAGAACTGATCCCCCCCCCACACTTCCCATTGAGCCTTTTTCACAACTTTGCCTTTGATTGGGGGGGGGATTATTTCGTAATTTATCATACTCTAGAATATTGATATAACCTGATTATAAGTATTCCCTTTAGTAATAGTTTTAGTAGATAATTTGTAACCTTAAGTTGTAAATTTGATGTATAGTTGGCAACTGTATTGTATTGTTCTATTAGATTGTTATTGTTATTGTCGTATGACAGCTTAGACCCAACACTGTGTTTTTCTCAGGCTATTCTGATTTAGAAGATTTATCAAAATATTTCTTATTATGCATGAAATTACAAAGTTGTCAAAAGTTCATATATTTTAGAAAAGAGATCAAGAAACATCCATGGGCAACCCCCCCCCCCCCAACACGCTAAGCGTCCAAATGAATAAAAGAAGGTTCTCGTGACAAGATCGATTTGCGAGTTTTCACTTTTAACCTCGGTGGCAGGGGCGCAAATGAGGGGGGTGTGGGGGGGGTGTGACACCCCCCCAATAATTTCACCAACCCGGTCCCAGTCGCTATTTGACAGGGATAAGGTCGGTCCCGATCCGGCTCTGAACTCGAACTGTTTCCGTTTTTTAATAGTTCTAAACAGAGTTGTACCACCGCGCTTTATCACAACCAAAGTCGGTCCCGATTGCCGATTCTGCTCTGAACTTACCGCGCTGTATCACAGTAGGCCATAGTGGTCCTGTTTCCTTGGAGAAACCAATTAACGAACAATGTCCAGGGACAGAGTCGGTCCCAATCAATCCGGCTGCCTNCCTAAGGGTGTGTTTGATTGGAAATTCCAAACCTACCAAATTCTGAAAACAGTAGACTTCGCAGAGACGGAAATATATTTCCCAATCAAACAAAAAAATCTTCAAAACAGCAGGTTTCGGATTCACCACCAGGGTTTGCTAATGAAAACGAGAATCTCTCGAAAGTCTGCCAAACCTTCTGACTTTTGGAGCAGAAGGTTCAGAAGGCCTTCCAAACCTACCAAACCTACCGTTTTCAGAATTTTGGGGTCAATCAAACGCGAATTCCGAGTCTACCAAGTCTACCGTTTTCAGAATTGGTACCAATCAAACACACCCTAAGTTCATCGATGAAGGGTTGCTTTTAAACTTACTGTTTCCAGCTCCAAATTGTCTAATCTCTCTTCGTTCACTGGTCCCTTTATCAACTCTGACTTTGAATTTTCCAAAACATTAATCATCGCCTATTATGAGGAATCAAAATTAAAATGTCACTTAAAGACCCTCTGCTAACCATGTGGCTTTGCACGCCGTTGCTGTCCCAGAATGCACTGCAAATGGACTTTCAGATTATCTGAAAGTCTCTGATGCTAGGCCAGTGTTGTGCTATTTTTTCATGCACAGCACGCAAAGCCTCATGGTTAGCAGAGGGTCTTTAAATCTTATTAAAATCTAATTTAGATTAGATAATTTCATTTCTATTCAGATCACTCTGTTGACCTATTACTGGAGCTCCTTGTTCCCTGTGTTCTTTTACTTGATGGTGTCACTAGACTTATACATCGTCGTAGTTTCACTCCTTGCCTGAACTGATACATCGCTACAACTACGACTCATGATCTAACTGTCAGTTGAGACGATCACCTCATGGCCTAAGCTACTTCATCGAAATACCGATGCTAAAACGCTTCAAAATTCGAGGTTCCGGCACTTGGTGTCACTTCGGTCAACAACAGAGACTCATAATATTACTCTGAAAAACTTGGACCCTATTTAGGCCTTCATACACAAGTTCCCATGGATGGTGCCAAATCAGATTGCGAGATTTGGTAAGAACAATGGGTTTTCGAGCTTTGATTCGATTGATGCAATTGATTAGATTTAGACGAGCTGCTGTCGAAGCTAGCTGGAGATTTCGCTGCAAATTTTAGTCTTAAAAACATTGAAATTGTAGAATTACAAGAATTATTTTGCACTCAGAAGGTAAAATCAGCTTTCTACTTCGTATTTATAATAGGTTTGTAGATTAACTGTCTGCTTAAAGTGATTTTTATCCACATCAAGGGTCGGGTCCCGAAAAATATAGATACTTGCATTCATTATCTCTCCTGGTGTGAAGAATTGTCTGTGGTGTAGAAATTCATGCAAAAACTGTCTAAATAAAAGGAGTACTAATTACCTCAGCTTGCCTAAACACAATCCGAGCTTTTGTCAACATGCTATCAACCTGCAGCAGCAATGCAGCTCTTCTACTTTTCACTTCATCTCTCGGCAATTTCAAACTTTCTTGCTTCTCTTTTTTAAACGACGTCTTTCTTGGCATTGGTAAATTTTCATAGTCACTTTGCTCCTTGACCTCTACAGGCGAGTGGCGGTCCTGTTGTCTGGGTGAAGCTCGATCCTGGTTTCCAGGAGACGCTCGTTCATGTTGCCATGGAGAGGACCTTCCAGGAACTGGAGTTTCTTTTGTTGTCGTCATAGCAGGGCGGCTATAAACGGGGGTGTTCTCACCAAATGCTATGCACAGGATTTGAATCAAGCTAGCGATATCACATTTATCCTGAACATGGAAAAATGAAGAGCCATCTTAGCAAACATAGAGCTCAAATCTTTCAAAAGGTGGGTGTAAAATTCTATTACATTTTTCTTTGAATTGAATGGCTTGAAAGGAACTCAGGGTACTTTGCTGTAAATCTGCCGTGGACATTTTTTGATATCTTGATTATTTTCAAAATGGCGGTGTTTCTATTTTTGTTGACAGAATTCATGGAAAATTTTGAAAAAATTAAAATCAATCATCGTAAATCCCAAATCAATAGAGGAAAAATGATACAATCTTCAAAAAACCCATAGTTTATGAGGGTCTACAATGTGGTGGCAAGCAGAAATCTGTCGCTCTTCTGGTTTAGGATTTAGAAATTTGGTGACGTCACAGCCTCAAATACAATAGATGCCGCCATTTTGAAACTAATCAAGATATCAAAAACTTTCCACGGCAGATTAACAGCAAAGTACCCTAATCTAATTTCAAGCCATTCAATTCAAGGAAAAGTGTAATAGAATCTTACACCCACCTTTTTAAAGATTTGAGCCCTAGGCTATCTTAGCAATAGATTTTGTGAAAGATTTGCAAAGAAAATCTTTGAAAACGTCGACTTATAACGTGGTTTTGCCATTCCATTCCTATTTTAGC
Organism: Aurelia aurita; assembly: GCA_004194415.1. NCBI lineage: Eukaryota > Metazoa > Cnidaria > Scyphozoa > Semaeostomeae > Ulmaridae > Aurelia > Aurelia aurita. The sequence goes on along the minus strand of REGM01000268.1, from coordinate 332,721 downwards.
AGTAAGATTTATTTATTGCTATTTAATTTAATTTAGCTAGCACAATTTGTAAATTAGGTTTTTACTTTGTAGTCTTTTTGCACTGCCCCCTGTAAAGCAGTCTCCACAGACTGACAGGGCGACCGTGGTTAAATAATATAATGATAAAATGAAATAAAATTATATATACCTTGTTCCATTCATCCAGATATGGCAATGTAACCATCCCTTCATCATTGATATTGTTGCCAACTTTGATGCTCATTGTCTGAGTTGGTTTCACCTGAACCAGTGGTGCAAGATTTGGGTGCTGTTGTGATAGCCAGAAACATACTGGAATGTGGTACAAATTACCTGCAACAAAGTATATAAGGTATAAAAAAAACCAAAACTTTGTGCTACAGTACAGGTCTTGAGCTAATTAACACTTTTTGCCCACCTAAGAATCTAAAAAAATTAAAAATTCTCAAGAATTCTTATTTAGAAGTTCACACAGTATCTTAAACCTTTCAAAAATTCTTATCATAATGTGATGTGACAAATTATAGAAAAATTTGTGAGAATATCTAGAAAACTCTAGAATTCTTGAAAACTCTCTTGCTATCGTCTGCTCTGTTTTGACATGAAAAATATCAACATATGGGTTTTGGAAACAGGTCCTCACCTTTGTAATTAACTGGAATTGTTCCATTCAGGCAGACCAGTGCATGTTCTATTCCAGTGTTTGAAACTGCAAAAACAACCAGAAAGTTTAGGATATCACACTCAATGCAGTAAGTATAAACAGATCACAGTAATTTCAATAAAAATACGACTTGTATGAACAGATCCTTGATATTTATAGGTATTTATTGTACCTTAGAGTACAGATCTTAAAAATTTGTCTCAAGAACAGATCTGTATACTTCAGCAAGACAGTATCATATCAGGTGACCAAATAAAATATGAACTGAGAAAACCTTTTGTGCATAAAAGAGTAATTAATAGAAATCAATGATTCCAACGTTTTTTGGTTGCTGAATGGCTAGGCTACATCCCTACTATTTTTTACTAGTTTTATCGATATGGCAAATGAGTGAAAATAAGAATTTACTGAAAACACCCATCAAAATTCATCAAAAACATGGGATCGATTTGATCAGCACGAGACAATAAGGAATTTGTTTCAAATTAACTTGGGAATAGGTATGTCAGATTGAAATTCCTACGGCATACAAACAATTCTTAATAACGAAAACAAATTTTCTAAGAGGAAAATTATAATACCACATGGGGATTGTTTGGATGCATCTAATCTGAGTTGCATATTCCCAGGATGATATGCTCATTGTGTCGTTGCAGTGCAGCTGATTGAAATCGATCCCCTGTTTTTGATAAATTTTGATGGGTTTTACAACTGTCTGAATTCACTAAATCCTTATTTTCACCCATTTGCAATGTCGCTAAAAATATATAAAAAAAATAGTAAGGATGTAGCCAAGCCATTTACCTACCAAAAAGTTTGAATCAGTAACTTCTGTTTACTCTTATATACGCAAAAAGTTTTCTCAGTTCACTTACTTTTTTGGACACCCGGTATATATCAAGGAAATGGAAGAAGCTCTGATAGTGACATAGCTTAGTAAATCAAGGATTAAGCTTAGAAAAAGGAAGATAGGGTGGGAGGAATGTTTCAAAAAAGGTCTACAAAATGCGTTTATGCTCAAATATTCCAATAAAACATCACGCTAACTGGTGCACAGTGAAAATTATAAAAGGCAACCTTGCTAAATCAACCCATTAAAATGTGATAAGAACCTGTACAAAAAAATCTAACAATAAATGGGGTGGATGCAACACACCAGCACTGACTAGTGATAATACTCACCATATGTGTCAACAATGATATGAAGCTCTTTGAAAGTTGCAACTGCCTCCAAAACATCTCTTTCCACCTCTGACAAATGTTCATAACCATACTAAAATGCGAAGTTAAATAAAAATGATTATCACCAGAATGATTAATTCATAGAAATTGGTATGAGATTCCAAATATAAATCATTATCTCACAAATGCATCATTGATTATCCAATGGTCTTTTTCAGGGGGCAGGATAAAAATATATAAAAAATAGTAAGGCTGTATATAGCCAAGCCATTTACCTACCAAAAAGTTTAAATCACTAATTTCTGTTGATTACTCTTATATGCGCAAAAAGTTTTCCCAGTTCACTTATTTTTTAAAAAAGTTTTCCCAGTCCACTTAGTAAAAGAACTGGATGGTTTCAAAATTCTGTTTAATCAGATTTTTTCTGATAGAAATTTTAGCAACTGTCTTTGAACAGCTTCCGCTCTCTGAACATTTTCAATGAGTACCCTCATTTTTTTTTATAAGAAACTAAGTTCCGGGGTTGGTAGGCAGCTTCTTAAATTTTAGGGCCATTTTGCTACCAAAAGTTCTTATATGTTTCTTAATTGTTTATGCCCTAAGTATAGAGCCAATAATAATAGAAGGGCTTCCAAATTACTTGTAAGATCTCAAAATATGTTATTTATATATAATATAATTCACACTAAAAAAAGCCAAAACATCCACTCTATTTTTGTACAGTGTCAAAACATTTTTGATTGACCTTCAAAAATTAAAGTCACAAATTGCAAAAGTCTCTTAGCTTTTTAAATTCAGGTAGGGTAGTTTCTTAAGTTTAAAAAAATTGAGCCTACCGTTTCTTATAAGCTGTTTCTTATAAAAAAATGAGTGTAAGCAAGATCTGCCGGTGAGTTACGAAAGAACTTTTGTTTATTCTATTTTGCACAGGGCAGACCTTAGAAGCGAATGGTTTAGTTTTCCTAGTTAGGTACAAAAAAGGAACCACACCAAAAGAACCTCTTTAATCAGTCTGAAAGGTCACGCAAAGCTCTAAAGCAAAATCTTTCTCCAGTATGGTTCACCTAGACTTACTACATCATCGTAGTTTTGTTCCTTGCCTGCAGTGACGGCGCCAGCCGTAAAAACTTGGAGGGGATAAAGGAAGATGGGGGTCTGGGGGCATAGCCCCCAGGAAAATTTTTCAGAGCCACGCCCTTTTTATACCTGGGAAATGCCCTTTTTACCCTCAGGAAACACCCTTATTTGTCTATCAAACTCTAAGAGATAACTACTTAACCCCTCCTTAGACATTTTCTCAACGGATTTAGACGAATTGGAAAACTGACCTCAACAAAAAGTGGGGGGGGGGACTTGTCCCCCCCATTCCCCCCGTGGGGCCGCCACTGCTTGCCTGAACTGATACACCACTACTGGTTCACCATCATCATCACATTAGCACTGGTTCATAACAGACCAGGAGGTTAAAACTTCTACTAGCCACTTAAATATTACTACATTCTATAAAAATTTCCATACTGGAAGTCTGGTAGTAATGTTTTAACTGCCCTAGGTGCAAGACCACCACAAAAGAATATTACGTTCTTGTGCGTTATGATGGTTCTGCGAGAGCTCCTCCTCAAGAAATCCCCTATGTATACAATTTCCCCATGATTCCATCCCTAGTTGCGGCGGAGCCGCAAATCTATTCTAGTTGAATGAAAACTTGCGATGTCATAATGTTTGAGGAACGAAATAAATAAGTTATGTTTTCGACAATTTTTTGGAGACCAAATTGTGGCTGTCAAATGATATCACTGCGGGTCAACACAGAAATTAGCGCATGCGCAGTATTGAAAGTATGATATTAACATCTTCTTGTTGCATAGCAAATACCGCATTATAGACATGGTCAACTGACTTAATCAAAGGGCAATATACCAACCAATTTGTCATGCAACTGTATCTATTTTTAGAGTTTAGAGGATTCTTACATGAGGACATTTTTGTGAGTAAACCCAGTTCGCAGCACTCTCTGACTATTGTTATTGCTAGTTTATTTTTAATTTGTATGTGTGCTGTTATCATGTTTAATTAAATTTAGGTTTTAGTTTTTCTTTACATTGTGAAGTATATTTATTTTGCTTGTAGTGGAATATTGGATGCATTGGGATTTTAAAATAATGAAACTGAACCCAGCCAAGCCAGGGCATGTTTTTTTTTTTGCCTACAGTTCAGAGCAGAGAAGGGCCTAAATTTCTCGTCGTATGACACTTGTTCGTTTGTTTTCTCATGTATACTTCCCTACTATACTTACATCTCGTAATGTTTTCTTCAATTGAGCTCTTGTAAGTATTTCAGTGTTTCCAACCACTTGAGATCTCTCTCCTGCAAATATGTAGTTGCGAATTGTGTTCATCTTTTCCACTTCCACTTCCACAACTCTGTTTTCCCAAGATGAAAGATTCCAAGGTAATGTCGAAGTGAGGCTACGCGGAAGGCTTTTCTTAGAGATGACGTAATATCAAAACGTGGAAATAAAATATTTTTATCCAGAAACGTATCTGTTGGATCTGTTGTTGCACAGATGTCGGACAATGGTCGGACAAAGTTCACCAACCAAAGACAATTCTTTTGATCAAGGAAATACCTTCCTTCTCGCCACCGTAAACTCTGAGCAAAGCATGCCATCGCATCAGGGTTAACGTTAGACCACACTTTGGCACGCGGCACTACCCCTGAATGCAAATTTAGTTCTTCCTGGTATCTTCGAAACACTTACAGGGTTGATACGCTTTATAAAACATATTTCGTTTATTTTCAAATTGTCTTTTTCATCACAGGGCCTCTTGAAAACCAGCTTTGAAATTTAAAGCTCAGCAAAGCATTGCCTAGTTTGCAAATTTGTGCGCTCGTGTGATGTCAAGTACGTAGTTTGCCAAAAAAGAAGATGCGAAATGGAGTGAAGAAAGTTCAAACTATTGTTGAAACGGGGATACTGGGGAGCTTCTTTTTGATCTAAAGTCTCTCAAAATATGAATACACGAGTTATTTTTATCAAAAAAGATTATCTGGCAGCACTGGATGCTCAGTTGTCGAACGAAATTCACCAGGTGTATCCTGAGCAAAGTACAAATTTGAAGTGTGAAAGATAATAAATGCAAGCTCTTTGCATTCTCCCCCTGTTTCTAGACTCGGCTAAGTTTCCTAAAAGCGCTAGAGCGTTAAAGCTTGGTTCGTACCAGACTAAAAACGCGTTAGGAATGCATTAGGAATGCGACGGAAAATTGAAAAGAACGTTTAAAATGAGTTTAGAAAATGCTTAAAGAACGCCAATCAACCAGCATCCTTTGCGCGCTTCGCTTGTTGCCTTTCGACTGCGGCGGCCATTTTAATATGACAACATTCTCTGCAAAGCGTGACCGCAAAGGATGCTGGTTGACCGGCGTTCTTTAAAGACTTGACGCTTATGCTTTCAGATGTACAACTCACCGAATATTTTAAAAGCATAACTCTCATAATGAAATTTTCCCAGGAAACATCATGCAGAATCTAGCAGACAACAATTCAACTTGGGGCGTAAATCAATTAGTGTATTCTTATGATTATAAAGAAAACATTAGTGTTGCTGGTAAAATGTAAGGCTATGTTATAATATCTTTTGCATTTTATCTGAGGAATGCACCGTAATCTCATTNAGCAAAGTACAAATTTGAAGTGTGAAAGATAATAAATGCAAGCTCTTTGCATTCTCCCCCTGTTTCTAGACTCGGCTAAGTTTCCTAAAAGCGCTAGAGCGTTAAAGCTTGGTTCGTACCAGACTAAAAACGCGTTAGGAATGCATTAGGAATGCGACGGAAAATTGAAAAGAACGTTTAAAATGAGTTTAGAAAATGCTTAAAGAACGCCAATCAACCAGCATCCTTTGCGCGCTTCGCTTGTTGCCTTTCGACTGCGGCGGCCATTTTAATATGACAACATTCTCTGCAAAGCGTGACCGCAAAGGATGCTGGTTGACCGGCGTTCTTTAATCCCAATTCTAATGCGTTTTTATTCTACTGTCAACCAAGCTGGAAGCAAATGAGCCGAGACGTAGCGAGTTGGTTAAAAATATAGAAACAGAAGGCTACACACCACTTATTGTCCAATTGTTTGATCATCTATTGAGAACAATCCTTGATCCTTCCGTTGTCATGCAAATTAGGAAGTGGCATATTCCACTTTTAACCCCGTCTATTCGTTACACGAAACTTGATATTAAGACAATTTAGCAAGGTACCGTACAAGATCTACATAACAATAGAAAATCATCGCATTTTCCCCACTACTTGTCCCTACATATCTCTGGATAAATCTGGAAATAATAATTTTCGAGTTCTGATAAAGCCACATCCGACCCCCACAAGCAGATTACAGTATTTCAAGGACTAGGGTTTGTATTTTTGTATCATTTGATAAAATTAATCAACCACATCATAAAATAACAAGGTACTTGTAAGGAGCATAGGCTCCAAATCGCAGAAAAAAGCTGGTGCATAAATGGCAACTGCATCTTTCTTTGAATTGAATGGCTTGCAGGATATTTAGGTGCTTTGCAGCATAGGAATCAAATCTGTAATAGCCATTTACATCTTTTTAAAAATTTGGAGCCTATGCTCTTGTAAGCGATAGCTAAAAAACTTTACTCTTAGACCACGTTCACACGATGCCAGCACATTTTGAAAACGGTGAAAAATGTGATCGTAGCAAAATTTTAGCAAGTGTTCACACGATACCGGCACAATTTGAAAACGGCAAGAAATTTGACGGCAACAAACTTGTTGCAATCTCCCCAAGAACTTGATGCCAAAGAAATGTACTTACACCTTAAGAATTGATCAGCCTCGTTTTGAAAGCGTCGAAAAATGTTGCGTTTTCATCGTTTTCGATTGTTCACAGGATGCAGTTTTCAAAATGTGCCGGTTAGATGTCCGTTTTCAAAATGTGCCGGCAAAAATGTACCATTTTCGTGTGAACTTATCCCTCCCATTTTTCACCGTTTTCAAATTGTGCCGGTATTGTGTGAACGCAGTCTTAAATTAACAAATCTCCAACAGTACGAGAGATGATTGTGAGCAGTACAATACCTGTTTAATGGTTAAGCTCTGTCTATACCCCCCCCCCCCGCCCTCAAATTGGCTGTCAACTAATGCGAAAAAGCAAACTCCGATGAATACAAATACGTAAATCTTCGGCTAATCTATTACCCTGGATCAGAGGATTTTTTAGTATTTTACAACAATTAAAGTGTTTTGCATGATAAATTTTGCGTTATCGCAAATCTCACCTGCCATCTAATTTGAGACAGACTATAAATGATCTGGAATGCCTTTTTACCATGAGAAAAACTTTGATTTGAAAAAGCTTTGCAACTTCATGCTTGGTTAAAGCTAAAGTGCGAAACTGTGAGAGAAACTGTGAAATTACTCCATTTTGGGGGCAGAGTAAACTTTGCTCGACAACAGATGTGTTTTTACTGTAAAAGGAAAGTCTTCCATTCCCTGTTATATTAAAGAATAACTCTGTAATAATCTTTTACACAATTTGGGTCTGGTTTAAAGCATTTCCTCTACCTTCTTGCATCAATAGCTTGCCGTTTTTGATCAAACAAAAGATCGAGGAAATTCAAAAACGCAAGCAAGACAAATTTTCTGCCACTACCAGATTTTGATGAACATTTGGGCAAGAATTCCAATGTGTTTGTAATCATGCCACATAACCTTGTCAACTTAGATAGATAAATTAAGGGGAAACGATATCAAAGTGTAAAACACTGGGAGTGGGTCTATCGTACTGATACTGGGTGAATTTCGCGACTGAACGGATGATTTTCAATCTTAAAATTAAAGACAAATGCATAATTACAATGAGTATTGTCTTGATCGCTTACAAATGATAATTTGCAAAAGATGCCAATTTAATGAATACTTAGTTCTTTGAGCCCTGCTGTTTTTCTTGCTTTCTTCAGCTGCGCACGAAGGAAGAACTGCTTTCGGGACAACGAACGAACATTCTAGAAACAGAATACATGCATTATAAGATCTCTGTCAAAACAAAATTTTGGATGGAAATTTTTTAATAGATACATGACACAAAATTGAGAGCATACTTCCTGCACACAGAAACTAGAAAATTTTCAAAAAAATACGTGCAATATTTAGATGTCTTGGTGTTCATCTTATTTTCAATTCCAATTCTTTCTCACTTTATAGAATAAGTGTTTCAGTTTCAGGTATTTGAACACCCCCTCAAAAAAAACAGCAAAAACAACAACTTCAGCATATTTTACAAGTATAAATGTCGGGTTTTATATTGGCGAGAAACCTCGTGAATTTTCTCGGAAAAGATTTGCCAAGTAGAAGAAAGGCAAACTTAGAAATGAGAATTTACCGGGTGAGTCAGAAAAAATGTTACGACGTTTGCAAAATCCACAAAATTTGGTTTTGCTAGATACCCTAGATACTTATCTTTTTTCAGTTACATTAAAGATAGACTTGCCCCAAGTCTATTTCCCATAGTTCCCGGTCCGCTAATCCAACATTCCGTAAAGAAACAACCTTTGTTTCGCTACGGAATGTTGGAATGGTGGATCCAGGAACGATGGGAAAGGGATCGGTCAGAAGGACTTCATGAAATAGACTTGGGGCAAGTCTACATTAAAGGCCAGATAAGTTTTATCAATAACAACGACTATGCTAAATTATGCGAAAGACTTTGAAATGATGACTTGAAAAATCCATATTTTGAGTTGCACGGTCAAGCAGACACCGCAAATTTTGCCTAGGATTCTTAATTTCACGACTTCATGTTAACTGTCGATTCGACGATCGCGAGATTAAATTCTGGCATAAACAACTATTTCAAAGAATTCGAATGGACAAAACACTCAATCTTTTTTTAATAATATTTCAATAATATCTTAGTAATATTTCAGACCACAGAAATGTCAGACCATGGTTAATAGGAAAAGTGGAATGTGTTTTAGGTTTATCCAGTGGTATCAAGAATCAGAACTATTAGGCCTACCTTTGTGCATGTTTTCTGCGTCGATCTTCTCCGTTGTCCGGTCAATTTTGCATTTTCAGAAGCCTGCAGTCGCTTTCCGTCCACCTATCCAAGCGCCATGTTTTTTCAAGTTGTTGTATGTTGTTCCTTAAAGCTGCTCCGCCCTCTCCCCTTTGAAGGAGCTTTAAGTAACAACATACAACAACTTAAAAAAACATGGCGCTTGGATAGGTGGACGGAAAGCGACTGCAGGCTTCTGAAAATGCAAAATTTACCGGACAACGGAGAAGATCGACACAGAAAACATGCACAAAGGTAGGCCTAATAGTTCTGATTCTTGATACCACTGGATAAATCCAAAAAACATTCCGCTTTTCCTACTACCCATGGCCTAAAGTACACATTTCGGAAGTTTGAAATGCCTGAAAATTCTAACATCTGAATTTTTTTGCGTTCAATGCCTATCTAAAGAACTCTGGAAAAAGACATTTACAAAAAAATTGACAATGGAAAAAGAAAAGTTTTTGCGAAAGATTACCTTGAGGAAAACTTCTAAATCGATAACTTCTCTTCTTAATGCCTCGCCAAGGTAATATATGGCATCTTCAACCGCATTCTCTTCGGCAAATGTATTTAGAATCCTGTAAAAAGATAAAAGTATTGCACTCGAAACATACATATATATCTGGGACAGTGGGGGTAACGGAGCAGCTTGGGGCCCTTAGACAGTTAGCCATCCAGGGACCCTCTGGGGCTTCAAATAGATCAACAAAATTTGCTAAAATTCCCAAAATCGACTGCAGTGTTTTCAGTGACAAATCAATTTTAAAAGCAACCCCATCACATCAAAACCTCCATAACGAAAAATTATGGAGGTTTTATGTAGGCCCCTTGGCAAAAGAAACATATCCGCGAAAAAAATTCGAAACGCGCCCTTTAGATTGTCGAAAGACGCATCTTTCGTAAAAGATTCACCATTGCATGGAGAAAAATGTTGCGATCAACAAAAGGCTTCCTCGCGAAATTTTTGAAAATAAACCTTCAAAATAGTACAGAATTTTGTTTGTCAAGTCATCTTATATATATTTTCATGTTTCCTTGAAGATAACTAACGTTATCGATAATTTTGCACTTTTTAATGAACTAAACTAAGCTACTTTATTACTTAACTTTGCTGAAAATCCTAAGGGGGTCGCTTCGGGGCCCCTAGAGCTCGGGGGGCCCTTGCCTTGGGAGTTGCTCTAACCCCAACCACCGTCCGTTACGCTACTGATCTGGGGACGGCAAAACCATGATGATAATGCGAATCCGAAGCACAAGCTCGGGTTAAAATTTAGCTTGCCACCAAATTAAGCTAAAACGAAAACGTCGACTGCCAAAGCTATCAGCAAAGTTATGAGAAACTTCTTGACTCCAAAGAATGTGTGAAATAAATGTGAAAGTACTTCTTAAAATGCAGTCACAAGATACGGAAACAGTTCGATGTCTGGTAATCAGAAACTAATAGGAAACAAAGCCAAAAGTCTATCTAGTCAAACTCTACGACTTTGAGATTCTACGTTTAAGAGGCCATTGCCTACGGCAACCCTTATTATTATTATTATTATTATTACTATTACTATTACTATTACTATTACTATTACTATTACTATTACTATTACTATTACTATTACTATTACTATTACTATTACTATTACTATTACTATTANAATTAAGCTAAAACGAAAACGTCGACTGCCAAAGCTATCAGCAAAGTTATGAGAAACTTCTTGACTCCAAAGAATGTGTGAAATAAATGTGAAAGTACTTCTTAAAATGCAGTCACAAGATACGGAAACAGTTCGATGTCTGGTAATCAGAAACTAATAGGAAACAAAGCCAAAAGTCTATCTAGTCAAACTCTACGACTTTGAGATTCTACGTTTAAGAGGCCATTGCCTACGGCAACCCTTATTATTATTATTATTATTATTATTATTACTATTACTATTACTATTACTATTACTATTACTATTACTATTACTATTACTATTACTATTACTACTATTATTATTATTATTACCATATAAAAAAAAATATCAAAAAAAAAAGAAACCTAGTACAATATAATTATATACAATAAATAATATATTAAACAAATCTGCCTAAATTGCTGCTCTTCCAGGGGGTCGTGTTTGGTCAAGTGATAGTTATCGGCTTTTCAAATGCACTTTTAATTGTTTTTTAAAGCGATTGAGACTGGGGGTCTCTCTGATGTTGCTTTAAAAACTTAGCAACATATCCATAATTCAAATTAGCCATAATAATTGGATATATCAACATTTCTCTTGCAGACTATGCAGAAGGCTCATCCCAAATTTAGGTTCCTTATGGAATGAATTACATTTATTTTCTCCAGCCACACTGTTCTGGCAATATAGAGTACTGTTTTAAAGTTGGCTTCAAATAGCTTGAAATAGCTACAATTTCGCCAAATATAAATGAATTGTTTTTAAAAAGCAGTATAACGCCTAAATTTGTGGGGTGAGTGGCCGAGCGGCTTATACAGTTTCCGTTAGGTAACTGAAGTTATGCTTGGTCGCGTGACGTCAAAATCCGGATGGGTGACCTTCCAGATGCCTGACTAAGCAACTCACTTCGCCGTCCTTCGGAAGGGACGTTAAACTAGGGGTCCCATGCCTGGCTGCGGCATGCACAGTAGGCCTAAATTAGCTATAATATAGCTAGAAATCTTTCCAGCCTACTTAAAATAAAGTAACGAAAAAAAAACGCCACTTGGAATAATCTTTTTGAAGCATTTTAGCACCTTGGAATTCGAATTGAATTCGCTTACTGGTTATAAAGTGGGGCGGTGGTAACAACAGCTTCATCAATGTTCATATTTGCTGTATCATTTTCAAGTTTATCCATCAACTCTGCCAATTCTTTATTCTTCTTTTCCAGTATCTCTACGTTACTTGAAGCCATATTCTGCAAAGAAAAAGCTATATTTATTGAACTGTTTAAAAAAGGTCGATTGCTTGGATGCTTTGAAGGACAATTCCGGGGTTTGTAAAATTAATGCTAGAAAACAAACTTACCATCCCCTGAATCAAATGACAAACTTTTTCCGCATTTAGACTTATGTTTCATCTGTCATTTCAATAAATATCTTCGTAATTTAGGCCAAATGTCCCTCCGTCGGTCTCCATTTTGTCCACGAGTCCACGATAAGGAGGCTAGTCACGATTCAGAGGCGAGAAAACAATAAGGCAGCCTCGTTCCCAGAGGGCTTTGAGATGACGTCACTTCGCATTGGTCACTTTTTTATGACGTCACTGCGCAGTGGTCGCATTTTAATACGTAATTTTGCAGAGAAAAGAGGAAAAATAGTGGAAAAAAGTACGATACACCATTCATAACAGCATAATCTTTCATTTTATCATCAATTATACCAACCCCGGAAGTGTCCTTTAAACTGCACGATGATCACTCACTTGGAATAAACAAGGACAGATTTTGTAATAATAGCATCGAGTGCTTATGGTTTACATGCTAACAAAAAGTGCCTAGCGATTCGAATAATTTGCATTGGTCGGAGCCACACATTACAGTAAATCCCCGCATATGAGAACCTACTTTTTTGAGAGCCAGGCTGAATTAGGTTCTTATTTTAAAGGTACTTGGATTAATTTCAGCGAATAAAGGTTCTTATTCGAAGGGTCCCTTGTGTAAACCTTTTAGGAGTCATCACCAAGAGATTTTCAACCCTTTCATTTGTTTTGGCAATGTTACTAAGGACCTAATAACTGATTCGAGGCTCGCAAATAGCAGGGGAGGAGGTTCAGATTTTAACAGCCAACTGGGGCAAAAATGAACATAATAAGGACAATCAAAAAACCAACTTTATTCTTTGTAATAAGAACATATTTCTTCCATCAAGCTGAAACAGGTTCTTAATTAGGTGCATAATTTAGGAAAAACAGCCTGTAGGTTCTTATTTTTGTAGGTTCTCATATGCGGGGATTTACTGTATTCGGTTGACAGTAAATATTCGGTTGGCAGCGAATTTCGGTTGCAAGCGGATATTCGGTATCAAGGTCGCCAGCCGAATAGTTGCACAGCTATTCGAATAACCGAATATTTACTATTCAGTGGATAGCCCTAAATCCTACCTCTTCTTGCTGCAGTCTAGCCATAATCTTCTCTAATTGCTGGCTGCGTTCTTTTAATTCGTTGTTTGTGTTGCCAAGATCATCCAGCTCGTGCTAAGAGTAATAAAATAAATTTAACAAATGAAGCTCGGAGGGCTAGTTAGTCAAGGTCGCACACCAGAGAGCTGCCTTTTGCATCCACATCTGTAACGAGGTTGACGGTAGACAAACTAGACGAGTCAGAGAAACTTGGAAATTTGGCAAAATCATCATAATCTCATTTTTCTATTAATCCTTAAAATTTCCTTGACGGGCAACAGACGTGGATATATGGGCAACTGGTCTATATCTAGGCATGCTCTTATACCCGAATATACGGGCAGTGCCCTCATATGCGAGCTGTTTTGAGAAAAGTTAAAGAAATACGAGATGATACAATATTGTTACTTATTTACATTAATTCTAGCTAAATTGTTAGTTAGACTTTGAGAAAATGGGAACATGATTGTTTTGTAGTTCCTTTTATCTTCAAAAGTCTGCAAGACGCGACTAAGCGCATGGTGATTTTTTCAAGACAAACGTTGAGAAACAAATTTCATAATTTTTCAAATAAGATACGAAGAAGACGAAACAAGAATAACTACAGTGCACTACACGGTTTCTTTTTGGTAAGAAATTAGTACCAGGATAGCTGAAATTGTAAGAAATTCTAGAACTATGTTTGAAAAGTACCAAGAAACTTTGAAAAGCTCAATTCGAGGATCGACAAAGATGTGTCTGAACCATTTTTACTGTAATCATATGTTTATTACTGTAATCATATGTTTTGAACCCAATCCAACTCTTTTTCTTGCCTAATGTGGTTTCATATGTCAAGAACTTATCTATATCTGTCGTTGAAACAATATCATAATTATTGCACCCAAATAATAAGAAACAAATTCAGAAAATTTTAGTCCTAAAAGTGGAAATTTCCATGCGGAATTAAGAAAAAATTAATATTGTGGCATGATCCAAGTTTCATATAAAAAAGGGTAATTAAAAATTGCCCAATCAGACAGCCAACAGAAGTTTTTGAATAGCCAATGGAAAGATCGCATAGAGAACAAACAGAAAAAATGTAAAACGAAAACGAGGCCACGTTTGAAACCGCTAGGTTGAGCCTGAGCCTCGCGGCCAGCCTCGTTTTGCATTTTTTCTGTTTGTTCGCATAGAGTAAAAAAGTTCTTTTTGTCGGCAAATAAAGTTTGAAGGTTTGAAAGAAAGAATGAATGAACTCTTTCCATCAAGTGTAGCGCAGGTTCCACGTTTCATCTTGGGAACTTGGAGGCGGTTTACGTCTGGGGTAAAAAGCTCATTCTTTCCCGACAAAAAAATGTGTGCACTCCTGCCTCATTTCCATTACAAAAACTTAAGTGCGCTATCTGATTGGCTAATTTCAATTGAGAACACTACATTTAGTCACGTTTCTTCTCTTTCAGATAGGTAAAATCTTTTACCTTGCCTTGCTCGAAAACTTCTTTTACTCGTTTCTTCAGTTTTTCTTCAACAGATGAAACCATTGACATTTTCAACACCTTCGGATCAATAACACTGCCTTGCCGTGTTGGAGCATTTCTTTCCTGAAAGGTCTGTGTTTCTGGTGCTCTAGAAACAGGCGCGGCGGTAGAGACGGGATACGGCGTGTAGCCTGAAGACATAGCTGGGTATGGGGGCTGATGAGCAGGTGGCTGGTGGGCATGAGGAGGCTGTGAGGGATGCGATTGATAGCTTGAAGTTGGTAATGAAGTGGGTGTCGGGTACGGGGCCACCCCTGAAGTTGAAGTAGGATACGGCATGTGTCCACCTGCTGATGGATACGGTGCTTGATTTGAGGGATAACCCCCTGCTTGAGGGTTCGGCATTGGCATACCGCTCGGCTGCGATGATGGGTACGGCGTCGGCTGGGTTTGTGCTCCTGAGTAGTAGGGCTGAGAACCCATATTTGGTGGTGGAGGTCGGCCTGGAGGCTGTGAACCACGTGAAAAGACGGGAGGATCGTCACCGAAGACGAGGCAAAGTACTTGTATTAGGCCATGTAAATCGGACGACGGCTAAAAGAGAATTAAGAGGATGACATATATATATATATAATATTAGTATGTACCATTAAGATTTAAAAACATGTTTCTAGCATCATCCCTATATAAGATATATGACGCAACTGTCGCCATTTTGAGACTGAAAACTCGATGATATAATCACAGTTTCTCGTAATTTTCAAGCCCTTTCAAAAACCACTTCTTAGCAAAATATCTCATGACCCTTGAACGGTATGCAATGCAACCTATTTTTGGTGAAATATATTTTCATATTTAATTTTAGATAGCTTTTCCACAATAGCATATTTTTGACGTATAAAAATTGGTGTATAATTTATGATCGCACAGTGACAATGCCTATACTTTTAGATCCACTTTGTACATTAAAGTAATTATTTAAATCTAAAATAGCATCTCTATAACTATTAAAAACTTATCAACCCTTGAGTAAAAACAGAACTGTAACATATTAAAACAAACAACTGCTCCTACTGAATATTCTTAGCGTAGTGTAGTTGTTTGTTCGTTGTAATTTTTATGAGCATATAGAAAAAAAAGGAAACAAATATTCTTAGCGTAGCTATGTTTCTGCCTAATCTCTTACGTAAAACTGCATTATTTAGCACGGATAGACGCGGATATAAGGGCACTACGTATGCTAGGGCATTATATAATTTCCTTCAAGTTTCAAAGGGCAATAATATCTTAGACGGTTAATTTTAAAGTTTTACGAAGATTCGGGCTACTACCGGGTGACCCATAAAAAACTTCACGAGCTAGATCATAACTAGCTCTCTGAAATCAAAAGCTATTGACCAATTCGCTTTGTATCACTGTTTAGTTAAAAGGCTATCTTTTGGAATGCTGCATGGTCACTTTAAGCTATGATTACCGTCCGAAAAACCAGATTCAAAGAAAATTTCGAATCCTAAATTTCTCATTTAGAATGAACTAATCGCCATTCTTTTCCATCAAAATTTTGTGAAAACTTAACGTAGAGCTGGATTTGAAGTCGTCTGGCGAAATCTATTGTTTGCAAAATGACTAATCTCTGCTTCTTATTCAAATATCGTGCCCCTAAGCAAATTTGGAATTGGGCTCTTCTCACATCTTCCATAACATGAACTGGAAAAAGAGGAGAAATTCCGAGAAATGAATGAATTGCCATATTTTTTAAACCGATTTTTCGGAGGGCAGTCATAGCTTAAACTGACCAAGCAACATCTCAAAAGATAGCTAAGCCCTTCAGGTGAATGCTGATACCTTGTTTGTGGTCATACCATTTACCTTCAACAAGCAATGTGTGATCTAGCTCGTAAAAGTTTTTTTTGGGTCACCCGGTACTATTATAAATTTGTAATAACATACTGATACACTTACACTTTTCCAGTCAGACAGGTAAGGTAAATAAACTCTGCCTGAGGTATCCACATGTCGGCCAGGCTTGATTATCATGGTGCTTGTAGGTGTCACAAATACCAACGGAGGTACAAAGGGATGGTTATCTAATATCCAAACCTTTATTGGAATATTGTAAATAGCTCCTGAAAGTAAAGATGTGTCATCTTATATATATTTATATATTCAAGCCAAAAACACAAAAATTGTGTGGCTTCTCATCAAAATAATACTAACCTATCAAATGCCCTACATTCTTTGAATGCTATGGTAGGACATTGTAAAACAGGGTGCTTGGGAGCACTGTAGACGCCATAGCTTCTGGAGACAATTCTACCAGGTGTCTTAGAAAAAGTCCCCATTTTGCGTTGCTGCACAGTAAATCTAAAAACTATTGCTGAAAACATTTGTCAATAAAGGTGTAATCTAGAGGCTTCAATTTAGACTTTAATACAAACCCCCTGAAAACTGGTAAAGAACATGCCAATTTATCATCGTTTCAATTCCTAAAGTAGGTCCTAGTCAAAACCAGAGCCTAAACTGAACCACTGTAATGTATTCTTTGGTATTGGAGATATATGGGGTGTCCCAAAATGATGTTTCAGTGTTTGAAAAATCCCAAAAATTCGTTTTTGCTACTTCTCTTTAAATTTGTCTCTTTTTTAGTTGTATCAAAGGCCAAATTATTTTAACATTAATAAAAATTGTGCAAAATTATGTGAAAGACTTTGATGATAGCTTGAAACCCCATATTTTGAGCCATAGGCTTTAGAAGACTTTGTGAATCTTGACCAGGATACTTAATTTTACGATTCCACATTCGATTCGTACATGACCACAAGGATAAAATCTAGCTCAAACAACCATGTTAAAGAATACAAAGGGACAAAAAGATCTATCTGCTTAAAATTCTGTGCAATTTCATAGGGAATTTTGCTGATTGGAAGTTGCTGATAGGATAATCAATTTTCCTAAATTTAACTTCATCTTTCATGCAGCACCTCAAAAAGGAGAATTCAATGTTAATTGAATTTTCCGATTTTTGGTAATTTTTCAAACCTTGATACATCAGTTTGGGACAACTGGTAAATGCAAATAGGGTTGGGCTTCCTTTCATGGAACATTTACAGTTTACTTCCTCAGGTAGACATGGTCAATTGAGGTTTCTTCAAAGGACAATCAAATGGTCAACAAACAGTACCTTTATATCGCACTGGAATAGTTCCCTTGCAGCAGATAAGATCTTCCATTCTTTGCGAAGAAATTGCTGAAAAATTGAATGAAAAATCATTTTCATAGGAGATGCATATAGACACAATAGATCTTCTTGCAAACAATTTTCAATTTGAGGCAAAGAAGGCAAAATCTCAGCACAGCCAGAAATCTACATCATGGCTATTTTCATGCAAATACATATGCAAAAGTATTCCATGTGTTGCTGAGAGGAAAGAAAACTTTTTGGATTTAGTTCCACAATATATCGAGGCAAAGGTTGTATTTCAAAATAAGTGATGTAATTTGTTACTATTGGCAGGCAGTCGTTGAATTTCAAAGCAGCTCATCAAAATGTTTTCTCCTTATATTCCACTAAAAAGCCTGGATTTTCCAATTCATGAGCAGAGCAGCCAGGGGGGGGGGGGGGTTCCTTGTTTCTTTCAAATCTATTTCTTTATTGCCAAAACTTGCAATGCTAAATGTTATGTGCTGAATCAATAAGGCAATGATATTTGGTAACTATCCTTGTTGTTGTACAGTAGCTACTATGATGTTTTTCTTTGAACATTTTTGAAAAATTGATTTGTTAAAAGTAAGAATCAAACGAAAAATAATTGAAAAAACAGAACACTCCAATTTGCTTGAAAGCGCTCAAAATTGTAGCACCGTTTTCTTGCTTCAGAATTCCTAAAAATTGTTGAATAAGATTTTTCATACCTCAAAATAACTCTTGTGACAATGTGGAGAATTCTCAGGAATTCTTAAGAATTGCTGAGAATTCTTGTCATTGCACAATCTGTTATGTACATGCAATTAAAATACAGGATCAAACATAAATTTCCTCTACAGCTTAGACAACATTTGTCTCATTATTGCATTTCTTATACCCCTTTCACACTTGTGAGTTAAACCAGCTTGAACTAAACCAGGTTATCGAATGGGGCCTTCTAATTGGTCAATCCAACAGATTGAATGCATTTGATTGGTTGAAATTTAACCTGGCTTGGATAAAGCTGGTTCAGCTGGTTCAGCGTGAATGCGGTATAAGTTTATCTTTTGCTGTCAGTTTTTATCTTTCTCCGGCATGGCTGCATCATCATGAGAAAATTATTTAAAAAAATACGGCAAATTGTATGATAAATGAGCTTACCAAATTTGTCAACCTCTGGTTTAAGGTCAGGGAATGGTCGCAAGCCTGCAACAATATCGTTGATAGCTGCTGATCTGTGGCGGTACTACAAATAAAATATGATAATAATAATAATAAACTTCTTATTTATATACAGTTGGTACGGTAACTACTGATAGCTCGTACTCTTTAAAAGAGTGAGCTAATAAAAACCAACTTATATACATACTTTATACAGCAAACCATAATATTTTACAATCAACAGCATAATTTACAATTGCATCCTTCCCCACCCCATGTTTATATCTATATCAGAATGAACACATAAAAACATGTCAATTTGGAATTAGCCAATCAAAAAAGAGTGAACTTGAACCTTATGGTCAATGAAAAAGGTGCAAAGTGCAAAGAAATTCTCTTTCGTTTTGCTGACAAAGAATTGGATACTGACAAAAAGGATTTTTCAGAAAGAACTCTCACAATTTGCGTTGACCGTAAAAAGCTTTAGTGGGCTGGCCTCTCTGATGCTAATTTCTTAGTCCACTATTTCATTCTCATTTCTTCTCTCTCAAATCCAGACTGGCATGATGATGAACCAGGATGGATAGTTCATTTTTGCAGATTGAAATGTCATGCCCCTGAAATTGTTTAAAAACAACAGACCTAATGTTTTACCATTGTTTTATACGTTGTTCATGCCAAATATTCAATTTGGCATATCTACATACTTCCATCCTTGGGATGCTTGCAAAAGGGGACTCAACTGTTATTTTTGTCAATAAAATTGATACCGGTGGAAAATTGTAAGAGATTCACTAGTGATTCGGATATAAAAAACAAGAAGGTCAGGCACACTGAAGATTAAGCAGTCGCATCAGAGTTGCGCTTTATTAGAAAAATTAACCGTAACTGCAAGGAAGAGGATGTATATTACTGAAACTATCAGGTTAATTTTTTCATTTTTATGTGACAAAACTCCTGGGTGAAAATAAGGGATCTTTTTAAGGCTACAGAAAACATTTGTAGCACAAGATTGGATTTTCTCTCTCCAAAAGTCAAACTTAACTATTAGCGGAATCTAGTTAAACCATACATCATTCGATGCGTAAGAATGTAGGGATTCTGACCATATCAAAATAATTGGCAAAGATTGTAAAATGATATTTCCCAGGGAACTTTATTGCTTAAGAGCGCATACCTACTGCAAAAGCTATTTTGTACTCATGCCTTTAACGTAACACAATCTAACTTATATCAACAGGAAGCGCACATCCTAAGCTACCAAACTGTGTCTCAGATTCTTTAAATTCCTCCTTCCCTTGAAAATACACACTGTCGTGTCGTAAATTTGCAAATAACTTATCTGCCCTCCCACAGTTGTATTGGGCTATAAAAGGCAGACCAGAGGACATACCAAGATTCTGAGGCAAAATTTGCTTGCCTGAAGCCTGCTCTGGTAGTGTGCAAAATGTGGAGACAAAACAGCCTTTTCATACCTGTATACCTAGTGGATTTGTAAGTCAACCACCTCTTATCAGCCACCATTTTGTATGGTATATGATTTCTATCCACTACTCTCTTTCTTTATTATTGTTAAATATCTGATCTCGACGTCCGACTAGTTTATTCATAAGTCAAAATATTAAAAAACATCTTATCGTGTGAAATAATACCTTCCGCTTGTCCATTTTATCTTTAAGCCAACTTTCCCAACTCATCTTGCAAATTTGTTGCTTAGGCCCAAAAGGACCCAGCCCTTTCCACAGTAAACTCTTTCACTTGCTCTTTTATCTTGACTTTCAAATGAACGCACTCAGATCCTTGATCAGTTTATAACACAGGCCACATCATTTCATACCGAAATACGTCAGGCTTTTATCTTTTAAGTTATAAATGTTTTTTTGGTTAGGTTTGCAAGTTTGTTTCCACATCCATGTATGCAACCCACATACAACTGCGCATGCTCGACCTTGGTGACTGTGCCTCCACACTCAGATGGTGACGTCATGAGAATTTCTTCTCGCATAGACACCAAATCTTGATTGGCTAACAAATTAGACACACCGCTGCGAATTTGGCCAATCATACTGCGTAAAAGCAACAACAAACACATATTTAGGCCCATACTCTCATCTGTTTTCTCATCCTTTCTCAAAACATTTTTCTACGGCACGGCAGGGGAATTTAGATTATCAATTCTTGCGATGATTAATTCCACTAATTGAGATTTTGCTTTTTTCTACCACATAGCTTCTGCTATAGTTTCGCTTTCCAAAGGAAATCCCGGGTTAGTTGGAAAAACATTTAGACGTTTGAAACCCTTCAACTCTCAAACAATTTGTCATTCAGCCTTTTTTCGTCTAGATTCTATTCTCATGAGGCTGGATTGCTAGCAAATTTGACAAAGGATTTTAGGAATGTTTTGAAGGATTTTGAGATAAAGCATTTTCATAAAATCGCTTGTAATTCGAGGACGATACGACCGATTTTGACAAACTAAATTTTCTTATCAAAGTTGATATGTTAGATACACAGGTATTATCAGTTTATAGGAATCTGTTAAATGGCTTGAGAGCTAAAGGCTTTCAAATGTCTAAGCATTTTTGGTGATCCACCCGGTATATGTCGGAGAGACCATTTATACTGTTCCTGTAATACCCTTTTGAGCACCCTTAGATCACAAAAGAGCTTGTGTCTGCAGGAAAAGGTGGATGCAGAAGCACCTTGTTACATGTTATATGGTGGTTTATCACACCATGAACTGAGAATATGTTGAAATGAACAGATGAACAGACCGTAAATCTCACTCATAAAAAAGTTGGCTCGGCATTCAAACTCAAAGCTGCTGTTCGTAAGTAAGTTGATATTTTGACTTCAGTTGTTTGCTAGGAAAGTTGTTGCCCTTGTAATATTTTCTGGCAGAAGCCATGGCTGCAAAGCAACAGAACAACCGAGAGAACAACCACAAAAACAACGAGCTAACAAAAACAGATCCAAAATCTTGGGTTTTATTAACGAGCTGTAAAACAAAAAGCTTCTGCAAATTAAGATGCAACTCACCTGCATGAGGAATTCTCTGCAGACTCTTCTAGGCTTCATCAAATGGTTCTCGCCTATCTTTCAAAGTTTAAAAAACTTACGAAGCAACTTTACGGCATAAAATGACATCTTCAAGCTATCCTCGAGTAAAAACAGCTTTTCACTATAATTTTGTATCTTTCTTCTTTGCACAATTCAAAGGTAAACAATTACTTCCAAGTTTCTTCTCGATATACATCAAAACAAATGTTTGTTTATCTTGCTTCGTTGATCAATCAGCTTCGAAGGAAATAACGAATACTTTCCTGCCAAAGCCGTTTGAGGCGAGGTCTCCCTTTCGTTGCGGGGCATAGAGTCATGGGACATCTTTTCGGCTGCCTTTTAGGCAATTATTTGTTAAGGGATTCTAAATTTCGACCATGAAGTTAAAACCAACAGTCCTGTGGAGGGAAATTATCATTCGTAGAAGCTCCGTGGCAGCCATTTACCAGATTTGCGTCCGCCATTTACCAGAACATCACATCCCTTCATCCCTGAAGATAACTCACGCTTTTCTCGTGGCTGTAAAGCAGAAACCTGGTCAAGTTTGTTTGGGGATTTCAGCCATGTTAGTAACCTTTGGGTTTCAATAGTTGATTGGTTACAAAGCTTTCATTAGGCCCCAAAAAAGGCTCGTCAATGTTTTACCTGCAACTGATAAATGGTATATCTTAAAGAAATACAATTAATTTACACACTAAGACGAGAGAACCTTGAGATCAAAGTAAACTTTTCATTATTCATCTCCCACTAGATAAGAAATATGTTCAGGCTGCCTGGTAAGTAAAATGCTGACCAGCTTTTTCTTTAGGCCAACCGATCCTAACGGGTGAGTCAGCAAAATGTATCCATTGTTTGAAAAATCGTACAGAACAAGCCATGCAACCAATTTGGAAAATTTAAATTCCATCATCTTATTGAGGCTTCAACTTAACTTTTGAGATTTTTCTCTTAATATTAGGTGCATTATTTCCTTCTGAAATCAGGATTTAGCACAAAAGTCATATTTCTCAATTTGTCCAAAAACAGCCAAAAATTGTTCACGATCATGTAGAATTTGAATTTTTACTCTCTGCATGACTGAGCTAAAAGAACATTACTTTACTATCCTAATGGTTCAAAAATGGGGTAAATTGAGCCACTCACTTATAGTTTTAGCCAAAGCCCATGGAAGCAAGTTTTTTCGGGAAATTTTCATTTGAGATTAAGATTGGGCATAGTATGACTTTAGAAAAATATTTAAAACTAAGTGAAACTTTCAGCAGAGACGTAGGAACCGGGGGGCACTGGGGGCACGTGCCCCTCCAAGATTTTGCAATAAACGATAAAATGCCCTTTTTGTGTCAGGAAATGCCCCTTTAGCTTAATGAAAAAGTACCCTTGAAGTGTGGTGCCCCTCCAAGTTGAAGATACTTCCTACGGCCCTGACTTTCAGCCAAACACCGGAGTTTTATTTTTTCAAATCGGTTTTATAGTTTTATAGCACGATTTTTCAAACAGTGGATACATTTCTCTGACTCACCTGGTATATTCCAATCGCTTTTTCAACGCCTAAATATGAAGATAAATACCAATGCTTCATCTCTAAATCTAAGTTAGGCAACTATCGATAGATAAAGCAAATATCTTTGACATTGGCCAATTCGATTAATTTCAAAATTTTGCGAGAAGGTGAAATCTGTTTTTACTCACCCGTAACATTGGAGCCTCAAATCTAACAGCAAGACATCAATTTATTTAAAGTAGGCTTATAAGCTCTACGCCAGAACGAAATGCGAGCCATGGAGTGAAATAATAAGAGCGAGAAAACTAACATGGCTAGGACATTTGATGCGACTACATCCTGAAACCCCAGCAAGAAAAGCCCTTGGAGAATATCTCAGGGGAGTGAAAAAGCCATGGGGAAGACCAAAGACGACCTGGATGCAAACCATACGGCAAGATCTGAATACCATCGGAATAAAACTAGATCTTCCCAAAGCAATCAAAACATTGAATAGATTATTGGAACTAACACAAGATAGGAAAAACTGGCGTAGCATTGTAAAACGCGTTATGCAGTACTTCAGTACTAACTGCGGGTGACGTCATAGTAGTAGTAGGCTTATAAATAGATATTGTAGCAAAAGTACTGCTAATTAAGTCTAACAGCAAGACATTAAATTTACAGCGTGAGATAAAAAAATGTCCCGAAAATTCGATCCAAGTGTAAGGAATTTTGCAAGCCGAACCAATGCTGGATGTATCATCATTTGAGTGGCACAATCTTTTGACATCCGATGAAGGGATTTTAGAGGAATATTACCCTCGTTTCTTTACACAGTTCTGACAAATGAATCGATGTTTACGACACTAGTTCCATTTCTCTACAATTCTGACACTACGAACACTGAAACCCATCAATGAGTATGTTTGGCGGGGCCACAGAGTTTTCTAATTTCCTCGAGAATGGTCATTCTTTGTCCAATCTTATCAACTTCCAACTCGATCAGTTCATCTTTACTTAAATGTGGCAAATGTGTACCTAAGATTCCATGTTCTCTAACGGATTCCACAAACTGTCCCATTCCAATGGATTCAAACCACTTGCATACGTCATTATTTGACCATTCTCTATATGACCAAGGACTTCTGTCAAATAAAGAGAAAAAATATTCGATAGACAATTACGCTAAAGATAGCCGCAAGGAACTTTTTACAAAGATGCATTGCGTTCTTTAATCGAAGCCCTATAGAATCGCTAAAGATTCCTAATTGGAACGCAATGCATCTTGGTGAAAAGTTACTCGCCGCCATATTTAGCGTGATCGTTTATTAGATCTAAAGTAGAAAAACTAACGCAGAGTAAAACATTTTAGGTCATATAACTGCCATTTTGTTGCAAAATATTGCAAACTAGTTATCATTAAAAAAAACCTGAGCCAGTGAAACTTGAATTGTGCAAGGGTTATGAATTTAGTCACTTGGGGAATTTTAGAAGTTTTTTGTTCCTCAAACTCCTTGACATATTTGTTTACATCATTCGAAAGTGCAATTCTTTGCAAATAGTAATATGAAGTAGATTTAGCATAGTGATTGGTCTAGCCGTTGCATGTTAAAGATTGTACTATGGTCAGTTTTTCGCTCCATGTCAATTTTCAAATATTCACAAATTTTCTGCCTTGCGCTTCTAACCCCAAGCTAGCCCATTTTGACCCAAGACTTATTACAACGTCATAGTTATCGCTATCGATAGACCTACTAGACGCTCTAATTACGACTTACAATCATCTATAAATAGAAACTGGACTAAATTTGCCGTACAGGAAGATGTGAATACAAAATGGGAGTATTGCAATTGCAGAAGAGTGCCATCTTATATTCTGCAAGGATCCTCAGAAATGTTCTCGAGATTTGAGGAGATTTGTTGTCACCGAACCCCAAGAAAAAGAACACTACTGAAATAAACAGTATGCAATATGACGATAATAACAATAAAAATAATACTGATGAAGATTTTTAATCGAAATGTTTAGAGTCACAACATTGTTTTTATAATAAAACTAATAATAATATCTTTTTTTAACGTTAGTTTTACAATAGTGCAAGCACTAATACACACTAACATGAAGCAATTTAAGAGATTGCATTATGGAATCTATGGAATCTATTGACTGAAAGCGTTGCAGGCGCACTGATTTTCGAAATACCAATCTTTTATGAGTATTTTAAATTGGTTCGCATTTCTTGATGCTTCTATTTCATTTGGAAGAGAATTCCAAGTCTTTGGACCCAAAAAGCTAATAGAATTTATACCATATCAAAGTTAATCCATGACTTATAGCCTGCGCGCAACCTCAACACTCCTCCGCCAAACTATAGTTTGGCGGAGGAGTGTTGAGGCTGCGCAAAGGCTAATGACTTACGGATTCCGTTGGTACTGTGCTACTGGGTAAGGTGATAGTGCTTGACCTGGAGGATTCGAGCTACGTCGTCGTGACGAAATGGGAAAATCTTCGGCGAAGACCATGCAGAGAACTTCAAGAAGATCATGCAAACACGAGGGCGGCTAAAATGAACCGAAAAGTATTATATGTCGTAGCATAGCCTCCAAATCTTGGCATCTTAAAAAAAACATTGCACGGATGGTTAATGCATCTTTTGTTTGATTTAATGGCTTGAAAGAAACTTCAAGTACTTTTTTATAATCCTATATGTAGCATTTCTGATATCTTGATTAGTTTCAGAATTACCGCGTCTTCTTTGCTTGAGCCAGTTTTGAGAATGTGGCGGCACAAAATTGCTAAATCGCAAATTAGATAAGCTGCAGATGTTTGCTTACAGCCATATTATAGACCTTCATAAAATATGGTTTTCTTGAAGATTGTACCGTTTTTCATATTTCCATTTAGGATCTACGATTATTTTAATTTTTTTCAAAACTTTTCACAGGTTCTTTCAATAAAAAGAAAACCGCTGTTATTCTGAAAATAATCAAGATATTAGAAAGGCTACATATAGGACTATAGCAACTTACCTGAACTTCCTTTCAAGCCATACAGTCAAGCAAAAGATGCATTACCCATCCGTGCAATGTTTTTTAAAAGATTTGGAGGCTATGCTATATGTGGTTTGAAAGTCAAACTAAAACGTAGAAAGAGGGTCATGAAGGGGTAAAATAGGATCTGGCATTTGTCTCAAATGACACTCTGGGAATGTATGGCTGCCACAGGAGGCGGTAGAGTTGAACTCAGTGGAGGCATTTAAGAACAATCTTAGAACATAACTTTTCTTTTCTCTGGTTCTTGCAATTAATCAATAATATTCACCTTTAAGGCCTTAGGACAACAGCGTAAGTTTCAATTTCAAATTTCGATTTGTAGCCAAATTTTCTGGTTGTTTTCATATACAGGGCTCCTTGATGATTGGTCGAGTCAGCCTCCGATACAAGGACCGAGATACAGGGGGGTCAGGGGGGCTTTGGCCCCCCAAAATTGTCAGTAGTTGCCACAGAATATATTTTCATTATTTAGTCTTATAGAAATTTGATAGGTACTCCATATTAAAATGTTCGTCTTGTTCAATTTCTATCCTCTACTATACTAGGAGGCCCGTCAGGGTATGTGCAAGAACAACTTCTTTCACACCAGAGACATGATACTCTTTAAAACTCTATAGGACATTTGTCAACACGTATTATCTGAGCCACTGAGATTGGCTTCATTTTACTTTTCTTGGCAAATGTTTACAATTTCCATCCCAACGTAGACCTACCTGGAAAGTCAATCTGTAATGAGAAACAAAAATTTGCGTCGTTTTAAGCCAATCTGAAGGGCGTGGTCACAAATTGCTTTCCGGTGGAGTACCCCCGGACCAACTTAAAAATATCGGCTCGCTTCGCTCGCCTACCGCCGGTTTGCCCGTGGCCCCCCCAAGCAAAAAGCTTTATCTCGGTGCTTTCTCCGCTACGGTATGTCGTACTGTGCGTTCCCAAAAATTTGATGCTCCTTATCTTCATTTAGTATGGGCATGCACTGTTATCCTGGATGGCTTTCTTTCTATTTTCTAACACATTGACACAACCTTCTTTAAGAAGTTGTCAATTAACCATGTAGAAGTAGAAGTACAAATATGAATTATGTACTGGGCAGAGCATCTTTTAAGGGACGGTGGCTGGGGGGCCCATCCATTGTTTCTACAACAGGTCTGTTGTTTGACATGGTAAATACAATAGGACTAAAGAAAGGGCTGGGGGTGGAGGGCCATTGCCCACCAGTTAGTATGTTATAAAAGGCCCTGGTGCTGGGACTGAAATTTGATGAACTGGGGATGTTAATACCAACCGCAAAAAACATTAAACTGGGAATAAGAGTTGATCACCGACCGTACATACATACATACACACATACATACATACATACATAATGCATAGGGTTATACTTATTAAACTTTGAGAGCTCTAAAATCCACTTTTCGTTAAATGTGTCCATAGAACAGATGCTTTCGAATAAAAACTTCCAGGGCCGTAGGAAGCATCTTAAACTTGGAGGGGCACGGAACTTCGAGGGCACTTTTTTCATTAAGCTAAAGAGGCATTTCCTGAAACAAAAAGGGCACTTTTCATTTATTACAAAATCTTGGGGGCACGTGCCCCCAATGCCCCCCCGGTTCCTACGTATGAAAACCTAGGCCATACACCCCCTGGCCCCCAAGCTCCTCTAGGCCCGTTACCCATTTGTGCCATTGGCAACTAAAAATCTACAAGAAAGCTTCTTGATACTTACACTTTGCCAGTCAGATAGGTAAGGTAAAAAAACTCTGCCAGTGGCATCCACATATCGGCCAGGCTTGACTGTCAGTTGGCTTGTAGGTATCACATATACCCAAGGAGGTACAAATGGATGGTTGTCTAGGATCCAAACCTTTATCGGAATATGTTGCATAGCCCCTAGAAGGAAAGATTTCCAGGCAATTTCTCAATTTCGCACAAGTTTCCAAGGGTGAATGTGTAAGTATGAGGACAGTGGTCCTATGTATGTCCCAGAAATGGGCCTTTTCGTCCTTGCTAGGTGTTTTAAAGGTCCAGTTTATCCTACACCGCGAATATGGACTATACATTCGGAGAGAAGCATACAGAACTTTTTAGGATGAGCGGTGGTACTACCCCAGACGGCCAGCCAATGAATTAATGCTGAACTTTAATAATAATAATCAAGAGTACCGACGCCTCACAACAATATGCTAAATACAGTACTTGCAGACATTAATATGACAAGAATTCTTAAGAATTTTCAAGAATTCTTCACATTCTGATAAGAATTCTTGAATGGTATGAAAGACTGTAAAATTTCTTGAACAAGGATACTTAAGAATAAAAAAGAATTCTGAAGAAGTCTTAATATGCAGGAAAACAATGTTAAAGGTAATAGGCAGAGGCAAATGCGTCCGTCTATAAATAGAGAGAAAAAATACCCAATGCTTTGTCTCTGTAGCTCATGCACGTGTCAATTTGAATAATTTCAATACATTTTTCACTCTGCCCAGCCTCTTGTCCACGAACACACCTTTTAACCCTGCCAATTACCTTTAAGCCTGGCTCCCATTGTGCGATGAACTATCATCGCTTTCCTCGTCACCAACTTTTCAAATGCGACGAAAGTTCCAAGGGGCAAATCACTCCAAAAATAGCGTACGAGATTTTGAGATTTTAAAAATCTCTCAGATTTTTCAAAGATTTTTGAGATTTTTTCTGAGATTGTCAAAGATTTTTTAAGATTTCTAAGACCTTTTGAGATTTTGAGATTTTTGAGATTTCAAAATTTATCGAGATGTTCAAAGATTTTCGAGATTTTGCAAGATTTTTCAAGATTTTCCAAGATTTGTGAGGATTTAAACAAATTTTTTTGAGAATTTCAATCATTTGTTGGGGGAGATTTCTGGGATTTTTTGAGATTTTCGAAGATTCTTGTGATTTTCTGTGGGATTTCTAAGATTTTATGAAGATTTTTGAGATTTTTGGGATTTTCAAAGATTTTTTAGGATTTTTTAGGAAAGTGTACGAGATTTTTGGGGTAACTTGCCCCTCGGAAAGTTCATCTTGCACTGAGAGTGACATTTAACTGTGCAGCCTGGTTTTTTACGACCAGTCTGAATCAGGCTTTAGAGTTAAAAAAGGTCACTCCTGATGCAAGATGAACTTTCATCGCATTTGAAAAATTGGCGATGAGGAAAATGATGATAGTTCACCGCGTAGTGGGAAACTGCCTTTAATGTGTGCAAAGCCTGGTACTGTACAGCACTGTCAAATTTGCCTTGAAAAAATATATTGTTCAACACGCAGTACCTTTAAATCGCACTGGAATGGTTCCCTTGCAGCAGATGCGATCTTCTACCCTTTCTGGAGTAACATCTGGAAATAATAATAATTATAATAATTATAATAATTATAATAATTATAATAATTATAATAATTATAATAATTATAATAATTATAATAATTATAATAATTATAATAATTATAATAATTATAATAATTATAATAATTATAATAATTATAATAATTATAATAATTATAATAATTATAATAATTATAATAATTATAATAATTATAATAATTATAATAATTATAATAATTATAATAATTATAATAATTATAATAATTATAATAATTATAATAATTATAATAATTATAATAATTATAATAATTATAATAATTATAATAATTATAATAATTATAATAATTATAATAATTATAATAATTATAATAATTATAATAATTATAATAATTATAATAATTATAATAATTATAATAATTATAATAATTATAATAATTATAATAATTATAATAATTATAATAATTATAATAATTATAATAATTATAATAATTATAATAATTATAATAATTATAATAATTATAATAATTATAATAATTATAATAATTATAATAATTATAATAATTATAATAATTATAATAATTATAATAATTATAATAATTATAATAATTATAATAATTATAATAATTATAATAATTAT
>REGM01000268.1:263980-294765 GCA_004194415.1 Aurelia aurita | reverse complement strand
AAACGAGACAGTCTCGATCCCAGTGCGAAGCTATACTTTGCAATGGCTTCATTTACCCAAAGTCTGATTTTCGAGCGCGAATTGATCAAGTCACGTGACATGTCGTCTGTATGAATTAACATTTTCAGCTAGTTTTCAGTATCGTCAGGCTGAATTGTTAACAAATTTGATCAAATATCTCAGGCTTGTTAATTGTAGGATTCTGAGGTAAAATAATTTTATAAATTCGCTTGTAACGTGAGAACAATAAGATTGATTTTGACAAACCAAACTTTTGCGTCTAAGTTGGCATGTTACCTACACAATGATAATCAGTTTTAAGGAATCTGATGAATAACCAGCAAATTACAGGCTTGCAAACCTTTTACTCTTACTCATCCAGTATCCAACGGCATAGGAATCAAATCTTTGAAAAACATTGCGCGATTGGTTGATGCATATTTCATTTCATTTAATGGCTTGAAAGGAACTTCAAGTCCTTCATTATAAGTGCTCATTGGCAATCTTTGATATCTTGATTATTTTCAGAATTATTGCGTTTTTCTTTTTATTGAAAGAATTCACGAACAACTTTGAATAAAGCCTAAAATCGTTGTAAATCCTAAACTAATAAGGGAAAAACGGTACAATCTTCAAGATAACCATAGTTTATGAAGGTCTGTAATATAGCGGTAAGCAGAAATCTGTAGCTTTTCTGGTTAACGATTTAGCAATTTGATGACGTCACAACTGGAAAACTGTTTGAAACACAGAAGACACTGTAATTCTGAAAATAATCAAAATATCACAGATTGCCAACGAACACTTATTAGAAAAGTACCTGAAGTTCCTTTCAAGCAATTAAATCAAAAGAAAGATGCATAAACCATTCGTGCAATGATTTTTAAAGATTTGATGCCTATGCTGTATCCAACAAGAGCATATCTTGCAACAATAGTATACGCGTGTTTTAAATGATGATGAAATGACGATGAACGGGAGTGAAGGAAATCTCTTACCACTTTAGGAGGCTGAATATTGTCTCCTTCATAACCAATCAGTCGATCTGTGACACGGGCAGCCATCTCAATCTGTGTGATATAAAATGGGACCCCTTTCAGAGTTCCTCTCCCACAGCCCAGCTTTTTTGCTCGTTTCCAAACAACTTGACTGAAGCAGTAAACAGAATTGCCATCTTTTGATTTCTTCGTTTTCCAGTCAATGTGAATTTCTTGGTCGTGCCAGTCCTGCAAAACAAATAGATACATTAACTGTTTACGTAAAGAAATAAAAAAACCAGTTCTTCCAAAAATCGCGAAAGTTTGATTTAAGAGTGTTGCAAAATTCATCTTCCAAAACTTTTCAATAGACATTAACGCGAAAGATGGCGGCCGCGCAAAGCATGCTGGTAAAAAGCTCCCTGACGACCATCTAACGTCATAACAATTTTGGTCTGCCGTTTCGACTAGCTAGCTGTGGTAAAGTCCCAAAAAAGTAAACAATGTAAACAAATAGTAAAATTTTGTAATTCGAATGAGAATCTTTAATCAAAACTTCATTTCGAATCAAAGCTTTACTTTTTCTGCTTTGGAAACGGCAGACCAAAATTTTTATGTCGTTAGGTGGTCATCGGGGAGCTCTTTACCAGCATGCTTTGCAGCAAAACACAACAGAGTATTTGGAGCCGCCATCTTTAGCGTTATTGTCTATTGTTTTTACTCGCAGATAATATCACCCGACATCTAATATGAGACAGACATTAGCTTTTCTTTGTATCTTGTGGATTTTTCATTTTCAATTGCAAGTGCCTTTCATGGTGGAAACTCCGATGACCTAGTGTCCATTCCCGCCATCATAGGCATAGTACATGTACTTTTAGTGTTTTTCTTTTAAAATGATCATAAAAGTGTCGCAAACCCACTTCTCATTTCACAAACAAATATCGAATCCAGCTCTTTGGTATATCTTACAAAGTGTGGACTGATTGCAATCGTTAACATCTTACTGAAAAAGGAAGGATTCGAAATATTTGGTTTCTCAAAACTCCACGGAAACTTACCTCTTTATTAAATAAGCATTACCTTGACAACATCAGTCCATGATCTGTACAAAGTTCCCCATGCCCAGCATTCCCCTCCACCAGTTCGAACCCATTCAGAAGATGCCCTTGTTGTATTGTTATCAGCCCACTGTTGTGCTTGCTTGCATAGTGCTTCATCTAAGACCATTGGTGGAACTTGATGGTTGGCCCTGTATTTATTATGGAGCTCTAAACACTGTTGTCGACATGCATTATCACATTCTACAAGGAGACAAGTAATTAATTTCGAATTAGCCAATCAGAGAGCTAACTAAGTTTTCACATGGTCAATATTTTTGTCTGACAGTTTCA
Organism: Aurelia aurita; assembly: GCA_004194415.1. Classification (NCBI taxonomy): domain Eukaryota; kingdom Metazoa; phylum Cnidaria; class Scyphozoa; order Semaeostomeae; family Ulmaridae; genus Aurelia; species Aurelia aurita. Next base: position 292,394 of record REGM01000268.1, on the reverse strand, counting down.
TCATCATCATCATTAATTTATTTTACGTAGGCTACTATATTAAAAAGAAAGACTAGCTAAATTACAGCTAACTTTAGGCCTACTTTACACAATTTTTAATTCCTTAAAAAAAATAGATTGAGAATTTAAAATAGGTATTTACAAGATAAAAACAATCAGACCTTCCCAAAGAGGCCCAGAGCGACGCGCACCCCCCAGAAAGACGGCAGGCACGCCGTGCGAGGGAACCCCCAGATGCAAACACTAAACCGCAGCCTCCACCGGGGAGACGGGGGAGACAGTCCAGGAAAGTTCAACAGGAAAGCGAAGCATAGACGTCAAATCTTAAAAAAGACTAAACCAAATCACAGGGAAACCAGATTAACTGTTGATTTTGTGGTTTTTGTTATTTGGTAATTTATTCTATTTTTTTATTAAATCAACCTCCTGTTATTTTCCGTGATTCTATTGTGCTGCGCAGCGAACTTCCTCTGCCGAGGAGCGAAGGGTAACAGGAGGTTGATGGGTTGATTTAATACAAAAATAGAATAAATTACCAAATAACAAAAACTACAAAAATGAACAGTTAATCTGGTTTCCCTGTGACCAAATGACTATCGCTTTTTTCTTTAGGCTTAATGGCCCGAAAGAAGCTTAAGCTACTTAGCTATAATTCTACCGCAGGACTTTTCTCAAAATCTCAATATTTTTTTAGAATTAGAGGGCTTCTTCCTTTTTAAGAATTCAAGAAAAGCTTTGAAAAATTAAAACCATCGTAATTTCAAAAGTTTTTGAGGAAACATGGAAAGATTTTTTTTTATATTCATCTAAAATTTTACAATATATGTTACTACCTACTATACCTTCTAGTTACTATACAATGATTTTCAAGAAAACCAAAGTTTATGACTGTCTGCAATATGGCATCAAGCACAAGTCTTTCACGCTTTTGGTTCACAATTTAGAAATTTGATGACGTCACATCCTCAAACGAGTTGAAATATAAAATGCTCTGTGAATTCGAAAAATAGACTTCAGAAGACTCCAACGGTAGAATTATAGCAAAGTAGCTGAAGTTTCTTCCAAGCAATTTAACAAAAAAGATGTAATAGCAATTTGAACTAACCTTTTCCCCAAGATTTGACGCCCATACTCGAGAACGATAGATAATGGCAAAAGGGACGCATTGGTCCAAATTAGTGCATCATGCATGCTCTTAATTTATCTCACGATTTGCAATAGCCAGTGCCAGAAATATTCACTGAAAATAAAATACTCACCATGCGAAGACAGGTGATTGTTATGTCTGTGAACAGACTAAGGGGAAATCCTTTCATATGAGATGCTCCATAAGAAATCAGAACACTAAATTGCAACTAAAAAAGTCCGCAAGCTGGAAAATGACAACTGTGGTCATAGAACGCGCTGTCGTATTTAAATATTCGAAACGATAACGTAGACTTTAAGGGGTCACTTTATAACTTGCCTACAACTTTCATGGCGATGTTTTCAAATTGTTTGATAAAATAGAAGTCAGAAAGGTTTCGTAATGATGCTACGTTTCTTTCTGAAAAGAATTCTCTTCCAACAAAACCTTCCAACTTACATACCTCTCCCAGAGTGATGCGAAGTTTTGGTCATAATAACAAATTTTAAAGCTAAAAGTCAGAGGATGTACTCAAAAATAACTTACCCGAAACGGTGAAATCATGACAACAAATCAGTACATATAGCAGTGTGATAAAGAAGAACATCGTGTCTAAATCGCATGACTTCGAATTTCATCAATTACAACGAATTCTAGTGGAATGGCTTCGTCGAAAGTATTCTGAAATTCTCAAATTCAATGTTGTTGTTAGGCCTAAAAAGGCCATCGAGCTTTTGCTCTTACCTGTTAGTTAGCGATGCAGGTTTCAAATGAAATCGAATTGACTGGTGAGATGTAAATATAATGAGATGAAGTGCTTGCTACTGGTCATAGATCAAAGGTAACACTAGACTTATTACATGAGTCCTTGTTTTCGCTCCATTCCCCCCTAACCATACCCCACAATACCCATTCCGCTTCAACTAAGTTTTAGCGGAATATGACTGTAACAATAAATAACAATTCAATTCAATGGAGCAAAACTTTAGGCTCATATCATCAGTCTAAGATAACACCTGACCGTGTTTACTAAAATGGCCGACTTGAAGTTGTTAGGCCTAATTAGCTGTACTTTTAGCTATATAATATAATACCATAGTTACGCCCTCTTCAACGGTACACTATATATAATATATAATACCATAGCACCTGACCATGTTTACTAAAATGGCCGACTTGAAGTTGCTAGGCCTAATTAGCTGTACTTTTAGCTATATAATATAATACCATAGTTACGCCCTCTTCAACGTTCTTAATATACTGCAAATGAGGAAAATAACGTTAAATATTACCTACCAATAGTGATCTTTCAAATTCCTTTCTTTTATTCGGTATCTTGGTTCCATGGAATCTTGCCCAGAAGAACAGTAGGCCTGGTCAGCAAACGGTAGCCTCCATTGCTTTCAAAAGCCAAGGAACAATTTCCAGTGTAAAAAGCATCGCAATAAGCACCAGTTTGAATTGTCCGTAACTTAACAGCAAGCATTGATTCAAGTAGCTGAACCTACTTTAAAGAAACGCCTATGCTGGGATCTGTTCCATCTCCTTAAAGGCTCTTGTCCAACCATGGTCCTTTGCGTGTTCTGTTTTATGAAAATCAACATTTTTGTGGTCTACGAAAATGGCTGCCTCAATAGAAATCTACGCGCGAAGGCTGCTGGTTGAACAAGAGCCTAGTCAGGACCTAGCAGGGCGCGATAGAAAGTATTCCTCTTGAGAGGAAATCTTTGAGAGCCTGCCTTCCTTCCCGTTTTCAAACAAAATCTTATGTTCCATTTTATATTTCCCGTGCACAATCATCTACAATTTTGTGTTCTATTTTACATTTCCCTTGCACCACCCTGTTAAACAGAGGCCTGACTACAATCATTACTACTTCTTTCCCGTACCTTTTATTTCCATTTACAGGTTTAATATTGTGTCTTTTCAGTCCCCTTTCTGCAAATATTTGCCCTTCCCTTCCCTTTTTATTCTTCCCTTTCTACTTTTATTTTCTTTCTCCCCCTAAGCCAAGTTCTTTTGGATTTCATTCACCCTTGGCAAGGTCATCAAATTTTCGAAAAACGAAGCATTTCCACAGAAGTTACTATAGCAAGATGATATTTCCAGCAAACCATTGACATCTATTTTCTTACCCCCAAGCAAGATTCTTTGAATCTCACTACCCTTGGTAAGGTCATCAAATTTTCCACAGAAGTTACTATAGCGAGATGATATTACTAGCAAACCATTAATATCTATACAGAGATTGATTTTAATTCTTCCCTTTTCTCCTTATCCCTTTTCTCCTTATATTTCCTTACCCCCCAAGCAAGAACTTTTGAGCTTCACTACCCTTGGTAAGGCCATCAAATTTTCGAAATACGAAGCATTTCCACAGAAGCTACTATAGCGAGATGATATTACTAGCAAACCATTGATATCTATACAGATGCATACAGAGTGACATTACACACTTCGAATAGGACGATAAGGATAAAATAGTACTCTTTAAACGTCTAACCGTCTATATTGCATCAGGGTTGAGTTGTATCTTGTTTATTCTTAGTACTGTCAAATCAGGACGAGTTTCTGTGAAGAAAGAAAGTGAAACAAAGATGAGATACGGAACCAACAATAGACCATTTTGACAATCAAAAACGGAGACTGGGGAGAGCGGTTTGTTCTGGTAAATGGTGGATGCAGATCTGGTAAATGGCTGCCACGAAGCTTTTACAAATGATAAATTTCCTTCTGCAGAACTGTTGGTTTTAAATTCACAGTTAAAATAAAGAAATTATCACCTAAAATATAGCCAAAAAGGTGATAATTTATTTATTTTAACTGTGAATTAAAAACCAACAGTTCTGCAGAAGGAAATTTATCATTTGTAAAAGCTTCGTGGCAGCCATTTACCAGATCTGCATCCGCCATTTACCAGAACAAACCGCTCTCCCCAGTCTCCGTTTTTGATTGTCGAAATGGTCTATTAAGTAATCTGTGTATTTTAGGTAAACCCCGAGATGGATTACCCTGGGTACCAGAGCCTAAATTAAAAAAAGAAAAATTAAAAAGCGATTATTTTTTCTTCTCTCCTTTTTTATTTTTATTTCTTATTAATTCTCTCTATTTAGGCTCTGTTATGCACGAGTCAAATCGATACCGGGCCATCCCCCCCGGGCCACCTCCGGGCATTTGACCATGTATACGATCCCAGGGGCGGGGAATTTGAACCAAATATCAGAGCGTTTTAAACCTTATTGGGCCATTATATGGCCAAATCTATATTTTAAGGCTGCAATACCGGGGCATTTGATGGGAGTTCGCTAGCCAAGGGCGGGGAATTTGACCACCAAGAATGAAAAAAAATCAAATGCCCGGGGGTGGCCCGGGGGGATGGCCAGGTATCGATTTGACTCGTGCATTACGCAGGGTAGAGATGGGTAAAAGGCACCAACAAAGAGGAAAGTTAAGGATTCGTTTAAAGATCATCATATCATCATTTATTTGTTAACGCAGGTTAAAAAGTGGCAGCCTGAAAATGGCTGATGTCGACCTGGAAAATTAAAAGTATATACATACATAAAATGATAAAATTACAAGTGATCCACGTTAAAGATGTCCTAGCAGTTCTTTTGACTTAAATTGTTACTTTTCAAATACATTTTAACATCTCTAGGTTTAAAATATTGTTAATACTATTATAGCATTATATAAGATTTACGGTTTACTATTATAGCTATGCTATTACGCTGTACTATTACGCTATATTATTATGCTATATTACTATACCTATACTATTACGCTATACTATTATAATATTATAGCATTATATAAGATAAACAGGTAAGTGTTAATTCAGATTTATGATTGATTATCAAAGGGAGGGGCTCTAGCCTTATTACTTGAGTACGTTGTTTCCCTGTGTTCTCAGACTTGAATAGTATCACTTCGGTTAAGAAAGACTCATAATATTATCTTAAAAAGTCTGGCCCTATTTAAGCCCGCACCAAATCAGAAGGAAAAATTATCTTTCTTATTCGTACTTATGATAAGTTTTGTTGATAATCTGTTTTCCAAACGTGATTTTCGTTGCATTTCATTTCTGAGGAGTGAGTTACGGTTGAAAACGCGGCTAGGCAGTGATTTGATTGATTAAAGCACAAAATAGGGCCATCTTTTTCACTGTTTCATTATGAGTCCTTATTGATTCAATTCAATTCAAATTTTTTCATAGAATAAGGGGCTAAATGCTATTACAGGTATATATAAAAAGATCTGTATCCTATACGACCAAAGTAAAGCATAGCTTATCTAGCTTTAGCCGTTAAAATAAAATGTTGTAAAAAAGAAATATATATGAGTATATATCAAATATTACAGCATTGTCGAAATAGAGGTACATAGATGAAAATTCAATTGTTCATAAAATGATAATTCTGATGTAAGGTTTTTACGATTGCTATTAATTTGTTATTTTAAACGCTTTATAGCTCGTAGTAAACTGTTTTATTTTTGATATGTTTTTTATCGATTTGGGCAGATTGTTCCAGATAATTGTGCACCCTTGTTTCTAAAAGTTTAATAAGAGTTGAGCAAGGTAAAAGTTCTAAGTAAAGTTTTATAAAAGTCGAGCAAGGTAAAAGCTTTATAAAAGTTCCATAATCGTGCACCCTTTTCTAGAATACAAAGGACTTAGGTAATCAGTCTATAGGGGCTCTTGAATATATATTTTTGAGGCTATATGTCTATTGACAGTCAATTCTCTAGCACGCTAGTTCAACCTTTTACTTTCGCTTCATCAGAAATGAAACACAGAAAAACATTGAAATATTATATTACAATATTACCTTTCCATCTTTTGTAATTCTTTCTTCTTTTCTTCTTGAAAACAATAACATTTCGTCCTTGTGGTTTTTCTAGAACCGTCGCTTCGATATGTACTTGGTCAGTGCTAAAAGAGAAACCGGGTTTATTAAAAAAATTGAAGACATTTTGTTTAGCATCGCTGATCATTTCTTCCCATCGTTATGGCGATTTTGTAACAAAGCGATTTCGTTGAAAAAGGTATCGTTTTCAGTGACCTGCTTAGAACAAGTTCAATTTTTTGTACAGAGAAAAAATATGTTGGTCATGGATTAGAAGTTCAAGCTTGATTGGAATATGAATGAAATAGAAGGCCTAAATCAGGAAATTTGCGAAACATTATTAAATTAAATCGCTCATAGTTATGGAACGGAGAGACAGATTTCAACTAAATAAATTTTCACATCTAAGTTTGTCTTTTTCCTATGAAACAAATTGTGATGTAAAACATGATTCTATTAAATCGCTCATAGTTATGGAACGGAGAGACAGGTTTCAAGCAAATCAATTCTCATATCTAACTGTGCCTTTTTCCTATGTAACAGGTTTTAAAGAAATTAATTTGAGCAATAAATTTCAGCCACATAAATCGGTAAAAGCCCCAGGCCTTTTTGAGTAACCCGGTATTATTGATGATTTCATTTTGCGATGCAAATTCTCAAAAAGGACTTCATCAAGAATCTTCTATCAAAGACTCCATAATTAAAACCACGAATACAGAAGGATTAGGTTGAAAACTAGCAAAACTTTCTGATCAATCTCTAGCTCTAAGTACATTTATAAATTTCAAGTAGTTATGCCCTCTTCAACGGTACACTATTTCTAAATTTCAAGGTGTATATGATAATGCTTACCTTAGCAATGGTTTGCCAATAAGACTAAATTCTCTTCCACCAACCATGAGGACCTTAAAATGGATAAACAGTGCTTAAAAACTACATGCACTACCTTTCGGATGGAAATTAAATAAATCTTTAACAAGCATATTTGCCTTTTAAATGTCAATTATGCAGAAACGTTCCCCTTCGAGGAATGACACAGTTAAGGGAAGGAAAGGAAATCTTTTAAAATCGGTAAAATAGAAATGTGCTCAGTGAACCAGTGGATTATTTGGGTTATCTGATTGGATGAAATTGTGTGCAGTCTTTGATGGGTTGCCTACAAGATAATACCCCTGCGTCCTCAATAATAAGATGATATTTTGTTTATCTACGAGTTTTTTGTTTTTCGTGTCCTTCCTGTGACATTTATTTGGTTAGAACTGATATAGGCAAATTTTTTCCTAAGCGTAACGGGAAGATAAAATCGGGAGGGGGGGCTGCCTGATAAAACGTCCATTGTTTATCGAATATTTTGCCCGACTTAGGGTGGATTTTTGCCCGAAAAAGGCTGATTTTGGTAAGTTTGCCCAATTTTGATGGAGGGGATTGCCGCTTTCCCACTCCCCCTGGCTCCTACGCCTATGGTTTTTTCTTTGAAACAAATACGTTTACAAATATTCCGCCAAATTGTTAGATGAAGAAAGCAATTCCGTTGATGCCTGCAAACAATGCGGGATATTTGGCAGAAAGTAAAAAATAGTGCAGGAGGGATATTCTGCAGTCAATAGGACGGGGTCACCCAACGGTCTGTGTAAAAGAGAAGTCTGGAAGATTGAGGCTTGAGCGCAGTGAAATATACTTCAAGACTTATACAGAAATCTTCGTGTTGCAACAGCGCAAATCTTCACACATGGATATATCCCTCGTTTGATGTTAGAATCTGTGACTTTGTTAAAAATCTCAATGGCAGCCTGATACCATAATATAACAATATGGTTAATTACCTTTTGAAGTTTCAGTTTTTCACCACATTTGGCCGTTGTCTTATTGATCATTATGATATCATTGGAAGTTATTTTGAACTGTCTGCCAGCTGAAAATGAACAGGGGCTTGTCATTACATCCACAAACAGCACAAATGCACAAATATTTCCACCCACAAAATTTTTAAAAAGTTCAAGAAGCTTTTAGTACTAACATCTAGGAAATTTACCTGACGAATTAAGAATTTTTGGTATGAAGGGCTGATCCAAGTTTCATGCAAACAAACCTGCAGCATTAAGGAATTTCCACCAACCATGGTCCCTTAAAACATAGGCTCAGGCAAAAGTAGATATGTTGTGTTCTTCTTGGTTATCACAAGATCCAAATCTATGACTTTGTCCCTTATTTATGAAAATTAGAAAAAAAAAGGCTAGGTATGTTTATTCACGCAATTTCTTTGCTCTTGGCATTGATGGAGGATATTAAATCCTCTGGTTTTGAGGCAGTCAGTAATTCTGACTTTCTTGCTCCATAATTCAACAACTACTAGTCAGATTTACTCAAGCTGTGTATCAAACTCTAAGTCAAAATCACTTCTGTTCACAAATCCAAAACATGGGAAAGTCGTATTCACAGCTCCTTCACAGTAGTTGTGCAAACAATGAACACTTCTTTTAGGACACCCTGTATAAGAAGCCCTAGAGTTTACTAGTAACTATTTACCTATATGTATCACAGCAAAAATCCTTCGAAATGCTTGATCTTCTGCCATTGCCTTCTTTACCTTTTCAACCAAAGTATCTTGAAAAAAAGAGGTCAATGAATGTTGAAAGAAATTTGCAGGTTATGAGCAAGATATTACAGCAAATCCTACATTGATCTTGATGGTACCCATTAAAGGAAACAGGCATGGTTGAAGCTGGCGCAGACCTAAGAGGTCCTGGCAGTTGAAAATAGAATATATTGTATTTGGCAATTCTGGCATATGTACAGTTTTATTGTGTCGCTGAGGAAACAATGGGTCTGAGCTGAGTCTGTAAGCCAGGCCTCATTTATATGTGCAAGCATGTGAGCGCCACTCGCAGGCACGAAATATCATTACACATTAGTTGCTGGCACCTTTACTGTTACTGGCATCTTTGCTTGTAGGGGCTGACAGTTCGCGGTTTCTAGCCTTATAGACAGGTTTTACGGTTTTTGGCTAGAAAATGGTTATTTTACGGTTCTTTTTTGCTCAACGGTTTGCAGATTTCTCCATTAAATACGAAGTGTGAAAAGATGTTACGATGGTTTTTGTTGAATTTAAAGGCGGCTTTTCGATTTTTCTGAAATATTTTGGCAGTTTTACACCCCCCTACGACTCCCACATGTACTTAGAGTGCTTTGACTGCAGGCAAAATTTTTCCCAACCATTTGCTCATAGGCACAGAATACTTTTAATGAGGCCTGCTGTAGGCGTTTTCATAGCATATTTACAGTATAGGGTACTCATAGTAGAATTGCAAAAACATGGTCAAAACACATGTCGAAAAATGATGTCAAAACTAACAATAAAGATTCTGTCGATCCATTTTTGTCAACTTCCATGTCAAATCATCATGCTAATGTAACCCACTATGTCAGACTACACTGATATTTGTTCCACATGTAGATACACTTATGATATGGGCTGGGACCAAGTTTCGGCTCGATATGAGTAAATTTTCCGAAAATATGACTATTTTAAGTTTACCATATTTTACTGAAATTAGTCAAGCCCGACCGCTCAAGTTGTCACTGCGGCCGAGCTTTGAATGAGATTAAAATGCTAACATAATGTCCCCTGTAGAAGAAATTTGGCACCCAGGGGTTTTCAAGGTAGAGGATCCAGAATCTGCAATCAGAATTGTAATATCTTGCCTATGAGTGCTTCTATTCCTATGCTAAAAATGAAATTATATTTCCGCAAATTACAAAAACCACTACTTACAAATTTATGAAAATCAGAATGACTATGACAGCCTATGAACTTCTGTTTGCTAATTTCGGAATTGGTACATATCAAGGAATCTGAAAATGTAAAGCTCATCAATTGCCATTGTGTAGTTCAAGATATATGCTAGTTCAAAAATTAGACATTTTCACACAAAAACTGAAAATTTTAAAGAGTTTCCATACAAAGTTACAGTCCAATTATGAAATATTTCTTGATAAAAAGTAATGAAATGAATGTCTTTTAAGCTCCTTTTTGCAGTTGACAGCATCTGGAGGCAAAAGAGACCCAGAGTATTTTAGATAATTGGGCTATAACAGAGATAAGAAATTGAGAGCCTTCAACATTTTTTTGTAACTGACAAAGTTTCATTTTGGTTGCAAGTGTTACGACAAGAAAATTCATAGATATCCAACAACAATCAATGGTAGTATGAAAAGTGTACACCAAAGCGTACATTCCAGGGGTGGCGCCAGGGGAGGGCTAGGGGGGCTACATCCCCCTCGTCGGAAGCATCTAGCCCCCCCGTCGGAGGAAGTTTTGGGTTATTGTCGGAGGAAATTTGGCAAAATGAAGTATGAAAACAGCATTTTTTTGCCATTTCAGCCCCCCTGTCGGAAGTTCCAGCCCCTCCGTCGGAAGATTCCTGACGCCATCCCTGGTACATTCTATTTATGTTCTTGGAATATTTTATCGATAGATTCTACAACTTCATCTGAGATGTCATAAGTTCGTCCAGTTGCAGTTATTGGTGCAGCAATGTTGCAAATTACGTCCCAAAAAAGAGACCCAGCAAATATCCTCTCTGACTGGTGACCTGAAATTCTTTTGTGGACCTGGGGGATGCATAAAGCTAGCTCTACAATCTTATTCCTCTTTGCTCACATCAATAACCAAACCGACCCACCATTTGCCATCATACAAACAAGCCACATAGTCATTCTTCTTAGGAAGGTACTAAGAGATTTCCTTCTCTCCTGTTCTGGCAAAGCAACCTTTGAAATCTTTATCTTCCGCCGTTCTTTTATAGAAAATCTCTTGCTCACTTGATGGTGAAAGGAAATGCTAACTTTTTTACCAGGAATTGTTCTTCCCCGGGAGAATCTTGAACACAAGGTTCAATTGTTAACATTTACACCTGAATCATGGAGCATTAATTACGCATATAATTATTTTCACGTCTCCGAATACCTCATAAGAAAGGCCAGGGAACTAAAGCGGCAGCAAGGTATCCTTGCCTTGCCAAACCAAAAGACTAGAAAGATACTGCCAGAAGATACCCTAGCACAAGTTAGGTTATTCTTTGAGGATGATGAGTACTCTCGTTTGATGCCTGGCAAAAAGGATGTCGTTAGCATTGGGAGAACTGTTCATAAGCAAACGCGTTTGTTCTTATGCAATCTAAAGGAACTTTATGCAATTTTTAAGGAGCAATACCCAAATTCCAGACTAGAATTTTCAAAGTTTTGCTCTTTACGGCCAAAATGGTGTATAACTGCTGGTTCTAATGGGGTCCATTCAGTTTGCGTGTGCTCTATCCACCAGAAGGCTATTCTTCTGGTAGATGCTGCAAATACCAGTAAAACGTACAAGGACATGATGGATATGATCGTTGGTTCTCGTGACAATAACAACTGCATGATTCATGGATACAAAGATTGTCCAGGAACCACTCCTCTTCACACTTTTCTTGAAGAGGCTTTCAGTCACTTGGAAGGTGATATATCTTTCTTACAATGGCATAGCACTGACCGCTCTGAACTGATCAGTCAAAGTCTCCCAGCGAAGAGTTTATTCATCTGCTTATTAAGAGCATAGATAAGCTCACATCTCATTCATACATAGCAAAATGCCAAGCCAGTTACTTAACAAGTAGGAAAGAAAATCTTCTTGAAAGCTCTGTAATTGTCATTGGTGATTTTGCAGAAAATTACTCCTTTGTTGTTCAAGATGAAATTCAATCTTTTCATTGGAGCAAACAATACTGCACTCTCCATCCTGTAGTTCTTTACTACAAGCAAAATGGAAACTTCCTACCTACAATTCAGGGAATTGCTAGAAAATTACTTCCCTAAAAAGTGTCAGTTGCTAAAATTGATAGCTAAAAGTTTTATCTGTGTCAATAACCACTCTAAAATAATGATAAATTCCGTTCTGATGTACAATGAAGTTACCATCCTCCTTTGCTAAGCATCTCTTATGAGGTTTTAATTCTTTACGAAGCTTTGAGTGCCGATAGATGTGAATAGCATTGCAAACAAATTTTACCCTAGATCAACTACAAATAACAAGTTCCCAGTTAGAATGCATCATTCACATTGGTGAGGGAAACAAAGAAGGTGACATTAAGAGTCTGCACAAAGATGATAATATTTGGAATAACATTAAAAGTGCTGCAGTCAAGAGAAAATCATGGCAAACTACTTCGAAGTACATCCCAGTTATCTCAAATCTTCCAGAAACATGTCTGTCACATCATGGATATCATGTCAGTTGCTATCGACGGTTCACAGCAATACCTGCCTCCCTGCAGCCAGTCGAAGCTGAGCATACTGAAACATCCAACATCATGCGAAAATCAAGTTCTCGGATCTCAGGAACAGCAAGTCAGTGCTTGCCTAGAGAATGTTTATTTTGCAAAAAGTTCCGTAAGAAAGTTGGCCGACAATTTGAAAACCTTGGCAGATGCATGACAGCAGATGCAGAAGTAGCAATAAGAAATGCTGCGGAATTGTTGAAAGATGATTCTTTGTTACTGACAGTTGGTGCAGCAGGCGACTTTATTGCAAGAGAGGTGATGTAGCATCATTCCTGTCGAAAATCCTACCTAAATCGAGCTGAGAGAATATTGAAAAGTTTGGACCAAGATCCAGACAATGCAAGAAATCTCCACGAACAGTGCTTTGAAGCTATCAAGAAGCATATTCAAAAGTCTGTTTTGGATGAAAGACGCCCAGAACTCGCTTTCTCAGTTTTTGAAAGGTATAAGGAGGAGTTTCTTAAAAGAAAAGGAAAACAAGAAGATATCGAAAGTTATACTGTTCAAAATCTCTGCAAAAGAGTAAGGAATCATTTTACCGATGACGTATTGCTGATGCAGGCAGAAAACAAAAGAAAAGGGGCAATCATTTATGACTGTGAAACACCATTTGAAGTAGCTTGTAAGGAAGCATACGATCATAAGGTGCCAAGGGAAGCACACGTTAAAGACATTGCCTTGCTCCTTCGTGAAGAGATCCTTAGATTGGAACCTTCATACTTGTCTGATCCACTGACAGTTGATTCAATAATACAAGGAGAAGTAAAGCCTCCAAGCCTGGTAGAGTCGTTTTTCAGAGTTCTTTATACTGGTTCAGATTGTGAAGAGAAGACAACACAACGGAAAGAAAGATTTGTCAAGTCAAGCAAAGCAATGCAGATGCTGTTTATGCTTGCTCTAGAGGGAAATTTTTACCAGGAAAACATCTTGCACTAGCAATGGGCATCAAATCGCTGACTGGCAGCAAGAGTGCTGTCACACTTGTCAATAAATTTGGAAACTGTGCAAGTGATGAGACAATACGCCGTCTTGATATGGAATTAGAGCTGGCTGCAGATTATGATGAAAGCTGTACACCCAAAGATGTTTTGCGAGAGCCCTACCTTTGTACTGAAACCGCATGGGACAACTTTGATATCAACATGGAAACTTTGTCCTGGTGCAGATACAGTGCATCACACCTATGGTATTTGCTATCAGAACAGTCTTGAAAATACAACCAGGGTCTCAGCAATATCTGCAAACAATGCAACTACCAGGAAATGCAAGAAAAGAAGCTTTGAGAAAGTGAGTTCAAAGGAGCAAGAGGATATATCACCTTACGCAAAGAAGCCAAAAATGTCTTCTTTCGCTTTCTCTACGACAAGCTTTGAGGAGCCATCAAGCTTTGGTGAAGCGATTGAGATGGATCTATTGTGGACAATAGCAAAAAATCTCTTGGTTAGTGCACAAGTTCCGATGTGGATAGGCTTCAATTCCCAACGATTCACTGACAGAAATCCCAAACAAATCGTTCATTACATGAATCATATTCGCTATCCACCAACCAGGAATGATGTAGTCAAAGAAACGATGGTTAGATCTCAAGCTGTCTCGAAAGAATGCAAGCAACAGTACACAGTAGTGACATACGATCTGNGTAGAATCAGCCAAGCGTGAAAATATAAATCAGCGATTATAGTTCAAGTCCTCATGAATGGTGTTCATATTTGGTCGTTTGAGTTTATTGTGTGCCTGATAATACGAGCATGAAGTAAATTCGGATATCAAAACTTCATGTTTTGGCATTTCTTGAAAAATTTCTTTTGTTCTGGATCACTGTGCTAGGTTGCTAACACACTCGAAATGAATGTCTAATTAGCAAGAGAATAACAATGTAAAAAAGTTTAAGGATACTATGAGCTGGAAAACATTACCTACGATTAATGGAGATGGATGCATTTATTACAATTAAGTGGGTCGTGAACTTCGTTTTGCGATTTTTTAGATGCTCTATGTATAAGCTTTATCAGCTTATATCAAATACTTTGGCTGTTTAAAATTTCGATCTTTTAACTTGTTTTTTTAATTTAGAAGGTGTTCTCTAGAGATCTTCTAATATTTAGTATTAAGTTTGAAATTAATCATTTGTGTAATCTTTTTCAGATAACAACGAGTGTACTCTTAGTACTCATAACTGTGATAACAAAGCAACATGCACCAATACGGATGGATCATTTACTTGTGCTTGTAAAACTGGATACAATGGAAACGGATTGACATGTGCAGGTAGGCAGAAAATTTACGAAGATGTTATGTTTAGTTACTTTTTGTATAGTATATAAGATGTTTTTTTATTTTACGATCTTTTAACTAATTTGCATTGTTCTTGGTCCTCTGTAAAGATCTTATATTGAGTAGATCAAATTTTAACTTCAGTAATTTTTGTACTAATTTTTCAGATAACAACGAGTGTACTCTAAATACTCATAATTGTGATAACCTAGCAACATGCACCAATACGGATGGATCATTTACTTGCGCTTGTAATACTGGATACACTGGAAACGGACTGACATGTGCAGGTAGGCAGAAAATTGTTTCTTTTGTTGCTTCTTTGGAATCTATGAACATTTTTACATGTTTACGATCTTACATTCATTTTTCTGAATCACTTAAATGTTCTCTGAAAATATAATTTTATTGAGTAGGTTAAATTTCAAATTTAACTATTTGCGTGATGATTTTTCAGACATCAATGAATGTACTCTTAGTACTCATAACTGTGATAACAAAGCAACATGCACCAATACGGATGGATCATTTAGAGATAGAGTAAGCAATGATAGAGTAAGCAATGTAATAATAGACGGGATGTTTCTCTTGCACACTTTGCCGACACAGTTACCAAGCACCCTCCGTGGGGTTGCCCAAAATATCTTGACGAAGGTTATGCGTATGGCTGTCGAAAGAGTAGATTTGGTCTTTGATACATACAAGTCTCCCTCGATTAAAGACATAAAACGTCAAGAGCGAGGTGAACGTAGCGCCAGGCGGTTTGTCTTCGGTCCTGGTCAAAAGACGCCAAAAGACTTCAGGACTTTATTGCGTTCTGATGAATTTAAAACAGGCTTCACAAAATTTCTAGCCGATGACTTCAAAGATGAATCACATGCCCCGCTGATCTCAGGGAAGGAGCTGTATTGTGCAGTTGATAACAAATGCACCAAATATTCTTCGGATGGTGAATTTATGTTCTCAGAAGATGTAGAAGAACTGACTGGAAATCAAGAGGAGACCGACACAAGGATTGCTTTTCATGCAAAGCATTCAAGTCAGCTAGGGACTGAGAACATTGTGGTAAGAGCCAATGATACTGATGTCCTAGTTATCTTGCTGGCAAACAATGAATCCTTTTCAGGCAGTCATCTCTGGTTAGAAATAATAATTCAAGAAGGTACATCGATGTGTCAAAGTTGTCTCAACAGCTTGGTGATTCTGTCCATGCACTTCCTGGGTTGCATGCTTTCACAGGCTGTGACTAAATCCCATTATTTTGTCGGCAGGGGAAGAAGAAACCTTTTAAAATTGCAATGAAAGACCATCAATGTATGGATGCTTTTACTGCCCTTGGGAGACTTCCTGTGTCTGAAAGTGCCGAGGAAAGAATAGAAGATTTTACTTGCAGAATTTATGGCCACAAGGGATTGAAGGATATCAACAAAGCACGTTTTCTCACTTTTTGAAACAAGCACAAGCCAGCAAAGACAAATAGTCCATTCGAAGGAATTAAGTCAATTGATCCAACAACTTTTCCACCATGCAGAAGAGTGCTTAAGCAACAAATTCAGCGATCAAATTATGTTGCAAGAATTTTGCAAGAAGCAACATCACCAAATCCAGCTATGGGTATGGAAGCAACTAATAAAGGGTGGAGAATGGAAAATGGCCGACTCAGTATAAACTGGTTTGAAGGAGAACAAGTTCCTAATGAAGAAGAGCTCTTTTGTGAAGAGGAGATTGAAGTAGTAGAGAGTGATGAGGATAGCTCCGAAGGAGAGCATGATGTTGAAGATTCAGATTCAGATACTTCTGATTTTGAGGACTATTAGGATGTTATTTGTTGAAGAAGACTGATTTTGAAGACTGTTAAGATTTTTTTTGTTGATGAGGACTCAGATAACTGGGACTGATTTTGTTGATTGTTATTAAGATTGTTATTTTGTGTTAAGTTTTACCAACAAG
Organism: Aurelia aurita; assembly: GCA_004194415.1. NCBI lineage: Eukaryota > Metazoa > Cnidaria > Scyphozoa > Semaeostomeae > Ulmaridae > Aurelia > Aurelia aurita. Next base: position 275,883 of record REGM01000268.1, on the reverse strand, counting down.
AATTTCCAGAGGAGCAGTGGATTGTCGAATTTTTTGGAAGGAAGCAAGATTAATAATTTTGCTTTAAAATTGAGGTTCCCTTTCGCTTTCAATAAACTATTAGAAAGTTGTTAGACAAATGCATGCAATTTCCCAAGTTTGCCACAAAATTAACACAAGAGGCCCCTCTGTCCCAGCCACTGCCCTTCTGCTTTTTCAAGTTTCGTATGTATAAGACAGTTAAATTTTTGTTAAACGTTGCTTGGAAAACCATAATGGAACATACAGAAAGTTTCTTCCTCGCACACAGCTCACTGTCTGATAAACAAATGAAGGCATGATTAGAAATGAGCAGACCAATTTACCTTGCTATTATTCGAAATGAACCAAAACAAAATTATAGATAACTCGTATCAACGCTCGTAGAAATTTAACATCGTCTTAAATGGCGACTGTCCTACTCCAAGCGTCTTAAATAAACATAAATGCCTCGGAGTAACTTCTACCTTATATTTGAAACAAGAATGGGCTTTGGCCGATGACTGTTGATTTACTCCAACAGCTAGGGGTAACTTTTGGGGGCGTCTTAAATGGCGACTGTCCCACCTTAATCGTCTTAAATGAATAGAAATGCTTAGATGGGGTTATTACCTTGAATTTGAAACAAGAATGGGCTTCGGCCGATGACTATTGAATTATTTCAACAACTAGGGGTAACTTTGGGGGCGTCTTAAATGGTGACTGTCCCACCTGAATCGTCTTAAATGAATGGAGATGTTTTTATTTCGATGTTATAATGCATTTGGTCAAGAAATCAAGTTTGGCCACTGGCTGTTGCAATTTTTCAACAGTCGGGGAAACTTTGGGGCCACGCCCTAGCTTCGTGTACCACTTCTGACCTTTAAGACTCTTGTTTTCGTTGTCAGGAGGTCGAACTCTATCAAACTCACCATTCAGACCTTTTGGCCTCCGACTGTTGAAATCATGGACGTCAAGAGGCCGGACAGGATACATTTCAAATTTCAGAATAGTTTCCCATTGCAACACTATAGGGAAATTTAGCAACTAATTGCAGTGTACAGTCTCAATTAGGTGAGAAATCAAATTTGTACAGCCATTGCCCGGCCTATAAGTCATTGGGATTATTTGTTCCCATTGACTTTGGTAATGTAATAGCAATTGGGGGTCTTCCACGCAGATGCTAAACTATTAAAATTGATGAGGCATTGTTAACATTTCAGATATCGATGAATGCACAGGAATTATCTGTCAAAATGGAGGTACATGCAATAATCAAATTGCCAAGTTTAACTGCAGTTGTATCCCAGGATATTTTGGTACATACTGTGAAACTGGTATGTATTTTTGGCAAATTTTGCTAAAGGATAATCTACATTTATCTTAACCCTATTACTACCGGGGGGGGGCACAAAGTGCCCGCGGCAAATATGATCCGATGTAGTGTCGTCAATTCGAAAGATAAAGAGCCAAGGTTTTGTGACTTTTCCTAAAAATTAATAGGCTAATTAAAAATTGAATTTTTTTTTCAAAATGGTAGACACTGATCACGTGACTAACATCTTCTCGACACGTGGTTGGGAGGTAAATTAAAGAAGTGAGTCTGGTTTATGCCCAGATGATCAAAGATCATCAAGAATGTCACCATTCGATAGCTCTTGATAAGAGCTTTTAGATGATGTATAATTTTATTCATTTTGGATGACGTCAGCAATTTTAAATGTGATGACGTCATAAAAGTTTATGACGTCATAAAATTAATAACAAAGGTAATATATAAACTTTTATTGTCAAATATGGTTCTTTCGATCATTATTAATGATTTTAAGGCATTTCAGAGTATTTGAATCAGTAATTAGGGCTTTTAATGAAAGAAAGAAAAACTGGTGTAACTAAATAATGAATAAATGAAATAAATAATGAGTTTAAATAGATATTATATTGCTGATTTTTACTTCTTGGTGATTTGTGATACATTCTAGAGCAATTATTGAAGGAATTATTAAATAAAACCTTAAATATTGCTAATTTTGTCAATAGTTAGAAAATATCGCATTTTTCAGCCATTATGACGTCATAGTGACGTCATGGATGTAATGAAGAATAAAAAAAGTGCCCTATTGTGTAGATTTTGTTATTGTGCACCATTGTACCAAGTCTCGCCTTCATATCTGCATTATTAACGAAGTTATGAAGGGGGGGCACTTTATGCCCCCCCCCCCGGTACTACAAGGGTCCAAAAAGCCCGGTATTAATAGGGTTAAGTCAACGTATGTGTTTAGCTCATAGATTACCTACAATCAGTTGGAAAAGTGTTGAGCCATTGTGGAAAACAAATGAATTTTTGCCCCCCCCCCCCTCCTTCCATCGCAATGTTGTTTCGGAGGAAACTTGGTTTTTCTAATCAAGGGTCATAAAGTACAACTTTTTAGACTGGTCTCAACATTGCAAAGGAAGAGGGGGGACGCAAAGCAAGAAACATCGTTTTTTTGCAATTGCTCAACACTTTTGCAACTGATTGTCTGAAAAGGTCAAAACTTCTGGGGCGCATAACTACCAAACCCGTTATCGGAATCAGCTGCAATTTTAAGGACACTTTTTCCTCTAGAATGCTTAACAGGAATTGAAGTATTGAATTTTACTGTAGACGACAACAGTTATACGGACTTACAAAACTTCAAGTAATTACTGCTGTTTTCACAGTAATTCGAGAGTTTCGAAGCAAATAGCTGGTTCATTGCACGCATGACGTAAAATATTTGACAATGCCTAGAATCTGAAAATAGCAATGTCTAACAATTCCGATGCCAGATATTGTCTGGCTTCTGAATGTCTCCATTCAAACTGACTGTTGTATTTCCTATTGTCCTAATGCGAATCACAATACATTTCATAAGGAACATGCAGCAACTCGACCAAAGCCACGATACTCAGATGGACTCGCGCAGCAAAATAAATCCCTATTAAATTCAAAATAATGTTTGAAGCTAAGTGATACACGCAAACAGTGATAGGGATGTCCAGCTTTATGTTATGATTGAAATATAGACTATTGACGGTTGCATTTAGAAGTGTAGGATCAAAATGTCTACGAAACTCATTTTTTCGACTAATAAACAACTGAACAGAACTTTTAAAATGTAAAAATGGAGTATCGTAGGGGTTTTTTATTTTCGTGGCCCAATATAGGCATATTCTTTTTGGATAAAAGAGAAATGTCTTTTAGCTCTCTTCTTTTTCATGTAAAAAATCTAAACTCCTACAATACTACGCTGCAATAAATATTTCGGCTGTTTTCACCCGCACTGCTCAAGTGAGTTTCGATGACCTTCCTCAGCTCATGGCTCTGTCTAAATCAGATTTCACAATGACATAGCCAATGCAAGTAGTGACAAGCTGAATTTGGATCTGTTTGCTTGGCTGGAACGGCTTCAAATATCAAATTTAGATGTGAGGATAGGCAAGTGAAGGATTTATCTCCTAGGAACCCGTTTGCTTAACCCTAATTTAACCGGGGGGGGGTGCTTTTCACCCCCCTGTCGGTTTTTTGCAGAGCATTTATGAACGGCATGAGCTATGACTCTCTAACTTTCTGACAATTACTAATTATCTATTAGCTAGATTTTGAAAATAAAATTTTTGAACAATGGGAGTCACGTGACAGATGACAATACCATATTTGGAAAATGGTATTGGCAAAATCAATGTTTTTGATATTTTTACAACCAGAATTAGTTTCAAATGTGGATTATTATACCATAAAACAATCAGCAATAAAAGAGCTTTCATCTGTTATCAAGAACAATTAAATTTGCTGACAGCAGCATTTCTAAATGATGACGTCACATGTGCCGCCATTTTGGTTCAATTTTGCAAAATTTGAAACATTTTCCAGCGGAAGTTGTAAAAAAATGCATAGAATTACGTTTTGCAATACATTTAAAGCATTTTTAGAAAGTTTTGTATCAGTTTTTGGTCGTAGAACCCACTTCGTGATTGTGACGTCATCAATATTTGTCATTTTCTTCAAAAATAACTGTCTAAAAACACCTTTAAGGCATTCTTTTTGAGTTAGGAATGAATAATACGGCAAATAAGATGAAAAATTGCGGATTATATGATATTTATTCCGATTTTAGAACGAATTAGCTGGAGAAACTTATATTTTGACATTTTTCAACATTATGACGTCATAGTGACGTCATCTAATGAGATGGCTACACCCAAAGCTGCCAATCAGTAAAGAATGGTTATTACTACGCCCTTGGCAGGTTTGAATGATTTCCCATTAGTCTAAGGCGATTTACAGAGGGGGGTGGAAAGCACCCCCCCCCGGCTATATTAGTTCAAAAAAAGCCCGGTTAAATTAGGGTTAAGCACGACATTTTGTTGTTAGTTGATCCATAGCCCCCTTGCCCCTCTTTGGTCCAATGTAATCTCATTAAACATTTCATCTCCTAGTTTCTTGTCATTTTCCTTTTATTGAACATTAATTTGAATGGTTTCTATGTTCCCTACTATATGTCAGAGGGGAAAAAACAATGTCAGATGAAATGTCTCATCTATGCAGCAGAGGGGGTCAACTTTGTGCAGTTATTGGCCCCTGCGTGATCCTTAGGCCTCACTAGTCCTTTTCTCGTCGCAATGTTGGTTTCAAGCTACAGAATTTGCCTTTCTCTAGTCTTTGTTGCTTAAAGGGATGCTGTAAGACGCAAAATTCGATTTTCAGTCCCTGCAAAGGGGAATAAATTTGAAAATCTGCAGAAATTACTTACAATCTTCCTTAGGCTGCCTCTAAAATTTTGCCTCTTTAAGTGAATTACTCTACAAATACAAATCCGATTTGGTCATACGAGGTCTAAAATTGCAAGTTAACCCTATTAATACCGGGCTTTTTGGACCCTTGTAGTACCGGGGGGGGGGGGCACAAAGTGCCCCCCCCTTCATAACTTCGGTAATAATGCAGATGTGAGGGCGAGACTAGGTACAATGGTGCACAATAACAAAGTCTACACAATAGGACACTTTTTTTATTCTTCATTACATCCATGACGCCACTAAGACGTCATAATGGCTGAAAAATGCGATATTTTCTAACTAGTGGCAAAATTAGCAATATTTTAGGTTTTATTTAATAATTCTTTCCATAATTGCTCTAGAATGGTGGATGGAGATTGACCAAGACGCGTTGCGTTTAATGATTGAATTTCTATAGGATCACTGTTGATTCCATTATGGAATGCACTGCATCTTGGTCAAATGCCCCCGACGCCACCTTTTCTGTAATCGTCTATTGTTATATTTTTTGGTAGATTTCAGTGATGCTTTTGTTGTTGGAAACAGTAGCGATGTGATGCCTCAGAAACTTTCTGCTCCTAAGTTAAGAGACATCCAAGAGATCACATGCCTCATTTCTCGACAAGTGTGAATAATGTCAACTTACAGTAATTTCTATCTTTTTCCTGACCTATGATCTAATTGCTTACAACTCTTACACAGAAGAACATGTTTTTCTCGAATCTCACTGATCTCCTACATGTTCAGAATACATATCCTTTGGTATATAACAGAGGTTTTCCATTTTATTAAGTCTACTGTTTGCAGACAATTTCTGAGGCTTCTGATGTTCAAAACAATGTTCGTTATAAAAAGCACTTGATACTTGCTCGTCCAGCAATACTGACCTTTTTGCACACTCTGGTGCCCTTCCCAGGTATGTTATGATGTTTCTTACTGAAAGAAAAACAGCAATTTAAGCAATTAAGGAATTCAAAGTAAGAAAGTTGAACGTAGAGTAGCATTTATACAAGGTGCAGATGAAATGATCTGTAACAGGCCTCTGGTCTATATGCAGGCAAATAGTACAAGTATAAGATTTGGTCAAGGTAGATGACACCCAATTTGGAAAACATGCGTGGTTTGGCCTATGCCTAGTAGCATGTGGTAGTGAGTAAAATAAATTGAAAGGTGCGAGCTGTGAGTAGAGTTTAAAAAGCTGCAAAAGAACATATCTTTTGCTTCCTTATGGGAGAAATTTTTATTCTAGCTGCGATCAGCGCTTTTTTGGTACAGTTTTATAATTGCGAGTGTTTCCAACCTGGGATGACATCTGCAGTCTTGCACCAGATTGGAAACTTTGCCTTGCACAGCGGATTTCTCTGCAGCGCACTTTAAATTTTAGCCAAGACTCTAGCTGTGAAACTTTCATGAAACAATAAAAGGAAACAAGAGGCCTATTGTTTAGTGACACAACTGCAGTCACACAATCCTCAGCGCATTTTGCAAACTTTCCAATCTGGATCTTGCATATACAACTTCTACATGCATGTACCTGCTGTTTTATTAGGGCTCTAGCAATCTAGCTTTGTGCACCAACCAGGCTGCTAATTTTGTCTCTCACGTGGAAGACATTCCACGCCAACACGCTATTTCATGCCAGATTGGAAAGTTTGCAGAATGCGCGGAGGATCTTTTCTTCATTCAAATCGTTTGCTCGGCTATATTTGTGTTGCTAAACAATAGGCGTATTGTTTCCTTTTGTTGTTTATGAAAATTTCGCTGCTAGAACCGCAGCTGGAATGTAAAGTGGGCGGTAGAGAAATCGGCCACCCACAGCAAACTTTCCAGTCTGGATTTCATGGGTGCATTTTTCAAAGAGAATTGAAATTTACCAAAAAATTGTAGTATTTAGCAAATGTTAAAGTAATTACTGAACAGTTTTCTGAGTCAGAAAGCTCATTCATGTATGCTTTTATCGTTTAGAAAATATGTTTTTGCAAAGCAATCTGGTGCACCAGGCTGGAAAGTTTGTTGAGTGTGCGCAAGATTATGCGCGCACAGGAACTTAGTTATATGTGGTTTTCGATCAATCGCTGATAAACAAAAGCCAGACTGCAAAGTTTGCAAAGTGCGCACGGAAGATGTGCCTTGCTATTGTTTTAAAAATAATGACTCTATTGTTCTTCCTTTGTTAATAATAATATTATACTTAAAATTGCACGCGGAAGATCTTCCACGCAACATAAAATGCAGTCTGGAACAAAAGATCTAATGTTTTAGCCTATTGTTCTTAACCCCGGAAACTACGAAATTCTCGCGCAAATCGTGCTTAGGCGACCGTCTCAAAAAAGTTTGGTTAGTGTCGTCCGACCGACCGTCTTCTAAAAATGAAAAAATCAGAATTTTGGATCGGGCGTCTAAATTTTATATAGAAAAACAACAACGAAGATTTTCAGTTTTGTGTTTTTGTATTCAATAATACATTGTCCGAACTTAAAATATTGGGAAAAATTGAAATTTGATCATATTCCCGACCGAGACCGACCGAGACCGACCGAGACCGACCGAGACCGACCGAGACCGACCGACCGACCGACCGACCGACCGACCGATAATTTGCAATCAACAAAATGACACTAACCAAACATTTTTGAGACAGTCGCCTTAGGCCATCTCAACTTGCATGTGCAAAATACAAACTTTCCAGTCTGGCTGGTGCACACAGACACCAACAAATTGAAGTGCACCAAAAAATTCAATGTAAGTACGAACTAATACGAACCATAAAAAGGTTCAGTTCAGTTCAGTTCATATTTTAAATTCCACTACTACATACAATTTATCATATAACTACAAAGGATTAAACAACAAGAATATCAACCAACTCTACAGAAAATTAATAGTAATACAATTTAGGAAATTAATAAATATCTAAAAAATAGGAAACTAATAAGATAAATTGTATGGAGGGAATTACTTAAAGGAGGGAACTCTCTCAATAGCTATGCTAATCGAGGAGAGAGCACCCCCTGTGTAAAGGTGTCTCATGTAAATTTGACTTCTTTCTAAAGATTATGACTGAGATGACTGAGAAACTTATCAATGATCAGTTCTAATAATTTAAATCAAAGAGGAAGGCTTTGAGCTTTCGGCGAAACACAACACGAGATGGTGACTTTTTTATATCCACAGGAATGTCATTCCAGATATCTTATTTCTCTTTTAAAAGTTATAATTATTTGATCCATCAAATACCCTAAAAAATTACCTCAATCAATGGAATAAATTTTAATTTAGTCTAGGCCTAGGCCCTCAATTTCTTGATTGCAAAATATTGGCAAAAAGGCAAATTGCCATACCAAATCAATTGCAGTGTGGTGCCTTGGGAAGGCGAAAACACGACAAGAAGCTTTAAAAAAGGTTAGCTAAATCATCAGGTGGATAGGCTGTTACTTACAAAGATTGCTCTGTACTTTTGTGTCGATCCCAGCTCGACAACTTGCTCTACTTATCATGCAATATGCAGAGAAAATTGTGCCAGGTCTCATTTTTGTCGCCATTTTCTTTCCACACAATCTGCAGTGAGCCTCCTGTTGAATATGAGGCTAACGTTGCTGCGAAGGACAAATGAAAGTTGCGGGGATATGGTCGGCGTCAGGAAATCAGTGGCCAGGAAGCGCCGAAGTCGGCGTTTACCAGGGAGCGCCGGCACGGCGTTAACTAAAAACCAGTCTGCAACACGCAGCGGCGGGGCCAGACCAAAAATAGTGGGGGGGGCAAAAGTCTAAAAATTTTAGACTGGGAGGGTAAAAAGGTATACCCAGACATTTTTATTGCATTTTTCAATTACAATTTTAGCCGAAATATTGGAAGTGGGGGGGAATTTGCCCCCTCATACCCCCCCTGGCCACGCCACTGGCAACACGGACGGAACATAGCACCCCAGCGGGGCATTTTGAAATAAATTGGGAGGAACTGAAATCTTTCCATTACTTTCTAATTTCATTTCATTTTCATTTTAAGAAATTCGTGTAAAGGCGTAAATTTGCCTTTAAAATTAATTTCCTTTCAGATTTATGAATATGATACGGGAAAACACGCATATCAATAGCCCCAAAGTAGCAAAGCTTTCCAAGATTGGGAGGATAAGATAGAGGCCGATAGAGTCGATAGTGCTTATTCATTAAAACCATTAAAACAGTAATTTCTTTAAAAACACGACTATGTAACGAACTACGAAGACTTGAGATTATAACAACTCTCCGTACATAGTGGCATTTTTAAAGTAATTACTGTTTTTGTTTTACTTATACAAACGACGTACAACACGCACAACAACATTGTTTTTCTTATCTATTCATTCACCTCCATCTTTCAAATCAGGGAGATTCCAATAGTGCCCTCAGGGTGTTTGCCCACGAAATATATCTCCTTTGGCATACCCCACCCCATTCATTCCTAGTTCCTGAGCAGTTGTTTTGCTGCGGCTGGGAAGCCATGTTTTATTTTCTTTTCCAAACATTTCCGTGTGTTGATCATGTGAGTTTCATGTGATCATGTGATCCCGTGTTGTGACGCATTTCCGTTTTGCAGAGCAGAAGTCTGCCCTTGGTCTAGACCTGTCTACCCAAATATGGCCTGCTATTAATTGGAACAATGCTGATTGGTCTAGCGAAGTCCATGTGAGCTTAAAGAGATGTATGTCAGGAAATTGATTGGTTTATTTTTGAATACATATTGTTTTCTTTGACAATCAAATTGGGGAAAAGCCAGCTGATTGGTTTTGATTGTGTACATGATAGACTTTTTAGAACGACGCAACAAATAACAGGTCAGTTCGTGCTGATCATCAACTGGAAGAAAAATTCAACGACAAAGATGGCGAGATTAATGCGTCCAGCAACTATCAAGCAATTCCTGAGAGGGATCTCTGTTCCCATCTCTAGATTGGCAAGCACTGAAGCTGCATCGATGGCTGAAGATGTGACCTTGAATAGGACTGACTCACTTGCTCAGCCTTTAAAGAAAAGAGATGGTGAGTTGACTTTGTTTGTTGCTTTGGTGAAATTTTTTTGTTGTCTTGTTTTTTTGGCATCGAGCCAGGTTCAAGTTGCCTTTCCGGCTTTCGATCTGTTGTAAATTTTGAGCTTGCTTTTCATGGAAATTTTAGTTTGAAATTAATCAGAACTGTTGTGGAATGAATCTCCTAAAATCTTAGCAACTTTTGTGACTAGTGTGAGCATTTTTATGCAGTTATCGTGGTTGTACTCGTAACTAAAAACAAGCTCCTCAATTTATGCACGTAAGACGAAACCAAATGAAAAGCTGAATAGGAAACCCTTCCATTCCTTCTCCAATTAAGTGCAAACGAGAGCTTTCTTCTTGGGTTTAACTTTCAACTAAAGGTCGACTAAAGGTGAAAACCGGGCAGGTTCTTATCTTAGCTTTGTGGTTAATAGTGTCCTGTTATTCGTCCTTAAGTTTCAGGTTTATTAAATGATTGTTGAATGTGGACAGCTGTTCTCAAAAAACCATTCTCTGCTGTTGTGTTGTTTTGTTGTTCGTATATATGGCGAGGGTCAATGGACGCTACGGGGCTTGCAAAGAAAAGAAAATCTGAATCTTGAAAGAAATATTCACTCCAAAAAATCTCGTATGCCTTTTGATAAAAATCCTTTTGTTTTCAAGAGAAATCCATGGAAAATCTTTGAAAATCGTTTTGTTCTGAAAAAATCTCGTGTGCCTTTTTGAAAGAGTGAAAATGCCCCTCGGTAAAAATATCGTGCTGTTTGACGCCCTTAGACGTAAGTAAGAGATTTCGTGACACTGGCTGGATGTAATGTTGCATGAGTCATGCAACATGCACTCGAAAAGACAAAGGATTTTCTTTTCCTCCCTGCCAGCGAAAAGGGGCTTTACCAATCACGATAGGCTATCTGTAAAACATGGAGTGTGAAATGATGGAATTTTTGAAAAAAATTACACCAATGTGTTCCTCAAGATCCCTTTGGTTTATTCCATCTCTACCATCTTATTCCATCTTTCCATTCCATTATTCCACATTCCATGTATTATAGATAGCCAGTCACGATAGGCATGTTCTGGCGAATGTGATAAAATAATGACAGCTGACAGTATTGTTTAACTACCCACGTGATATTATTGTTGGCTTGTGTTTCAACACAGCCATGGTTTGGTAACTGGTCACATACATTCAGATGACAGTAATAAACGGCTTCATCAAGGTCGTTTAGTTGTATTCAGTACTTTTACCTCGTATAGAGGATCATGTGATTAGTGAAATCCCTGTTGCAAGAGGAACCTAAATGGTCATGTGATCAACCAATATGTATCATGTGATCATTCATATTATCCATACTTACTAATGCTATCCCTGTTTATTAAAGGAATTGAGTCCATATAAATAGCTGAGCGTATACGCTCAGCGAAAAACTGCTGACAAACTGCTGATCGTACGTCACTACATTTAGGAAATAGCCGCTTATGATTGGTTAATAGTTGCTATGGTTAAACTGATCACATGGACATCTCCTTCGAGTGTCGAACAATCTTTAATGGCGGCCAAACGCGTGTCTCTCGGCTTGGGAGTAGAAAAAGAAGAAACAAGGCGAGTTTTAAACGATTTTTATAAATTGAGAAATGATTTGGGATATTGTTTTAATGTAGATTTGCTGGCATGGCCTTTAAGAACTGTGGAGAACAGATCAGCACAAGAGACTGACAAAACTTCGTGGAACAGTGATATCAACGATGGGCCTACGAGGCCTGGTCGAAAGTCGAGACTATAAATCGTTGATGTACTTAATTTTTTCTCCACTGTTCTGTGCGGTTTTGTTGGAAAATAAGTAAGTCACTGACTGTGACTGCAGCTGCATCTATTGTGTCCAACAGATCGATCTCTTCCGCGTTTGGAATACGAAACATCTTTTCAATCTTATCTCTTCGCTCTGGCTCACTCTCGCACCGAAAGGACAAAACATGAAGATTAGGTGCGCTTACTGATCACATGTTATTATCTCTGTCGCCACGGTAACCAAACTGATCACATGAAAAGTCATATAACCCCCAGCGAAGTCGGGATATTTATGTGGACTCAATTCCTTTAA
>REGM01000268.1:229414-262884 GCA_004194415.1 Aurelia aurita | reverse complement strand
ACCCCAGTCACCCCTGGGGACGCCATTGCATGGGCTATAAAACAATTAATGTAATTCGTACAACTGTGTTTATCTACAGTGTCGTTCTGTCCTTGGCCTAAAAGCGCCCTCGCTGCGATGCTTTCTTTGCGCCTACGGGGCAGACTGACTTCACCCCATTTACATTGTTCGTTTTGCTGTAATTAATTATTCTGTAAATGTTTTTATTAGGACGACGCTCCAGTATTGTGTAGCAAGTCTAAATTTTAAAATGAAATGAAATGAAAAATGAAATGGTACAGTGTAAACGTGGTCTTAGCCTACATACTTGAATGCTGTATTTTCTCTTCACAGGGCATTTGCTGTCTAATCCTAGGACTGAATTCAGAACTGTCCACAAATACCAAGGCAAGATAAAAGCAGTTATTCTTGATTGGGCTGGCACCGTTGTGGACTGCGGAGTCTATGCCCCTGCGGTTGTCTTTATTGAAGTGTTCCAAAATGAAGGGGTTCCAATCACAATGGAGGAGGCCAGAGAACCAATGGGTGCTCACAAAAAGGTGCACATTCGCAAAATCACACAAATTGAACCTGTCAGAAAAAGATGGTTCGAAAAGTTTGGAAAGTATCCAGATGAAGAGGATGTCGAAAGGATGTACCAAAATTTTATCCCAATGCAGGTACATGCTTTTCATAAGAAACTTTTTATAAGAAACTCAAGTCTCAGATACTAAGAAATTAAGAAACTCGAGTACTGGACAAATATTAGTTCAGAACCATTTTTTGTCCGAAGTTTTTTATTTCACCTGGAGCATGCTGTCACTTGTGTGCTGCACGTTGTTGCTCGATTCGGTAGTACTTGAGTAATGTATACGCAGAGGCGTGGTTTCGTAAACTGATTGTTCACGAAGGCACAGAAGATCCCCTACCGATAAATGCAACGTGAATTTAAGGAACCTTCTAAGAAACTGTCAAGAAAGTTTGAGTACTCAAAGTCTGATAATTAATAATAATTCTAAGAAACTTTCAGTACTGGGTAAACTTCGCAGTTTCTATACGTGTCGATGGGCTATACATTGCCTTTACCAATAAGGATAGATTCTGTAAAGCAACTCAGTTTCCTTTTATTGACACGCCAGCACGAAGCGATCAGCGATTGTAAGCTAAGGGATTTCTACAACTAATTAGGCAAGACGCAAAAGAAGCCTGGATGGCCAAGTCAATCGAGCTGCATGCAAGCCCTGACACCCCCCCCCATAATTCCGGTATCTGTAATAGGACCAGGTATTGCTGCTATTTTAACGTTCACCATACTTACTTTGCAGCTCGCAGTTTTGCGGGACTACTGCAAAATGATCGATGGTGCTGTCGATACAGCCAAGCATATTCAAAAGGATTTGGGATTGAAAATTGGTTCAACGACCGGATTCACCACTGAAATGGTAGATATCCTCAAAGACATTGGACAAGAGGCTGGATATGTTCCAGACGCATATGTTGCCGCTGATGAAGTCCCCCAATCGAGGCCGTATCCATATATGGTATGGGCTAATTTGATCAAGTTGGATGTCAACCCGATCCAGGCTGTTGTAAAAGTTGATGATACTGCGGACGGTGTCCGAGAGGGAATCCTTGCTGGATGTTGGAGTGTCGGACTGGCCCGAACTGTAAGTTCTAGATCATTTATGAAACTACAGTTTACATTACATCTCGAACTGTACAGACGTTCTATGGGAGTGATTTCGAGCGAACTTTCATTTAACACTGCCCGTTTTCTCGAACATTTGCTATTTCGAACGAATTTTCATTTTCCGTCGTAAGGGTTTCTTTATAAAATGCTGCCGGTTATCTCGAACATTCGATTTCTCGAACAGAGCTCAAATAGAGCCCGGGAGAGTTCGAAATTACAGAAGTCAGACGGAGAATAGACGGGAGAGAAATCGATCCAAAAATGTGGTATAAAATCAGTCATAATACCCGCTACCTACTGTATTTTGGTCATAGATTTGAAGATACATCGAACTTTAAGTTCTTCTAAACATTTTTTGGAGGAATAAATGAAATTTCTGAGAATAAATGAAGCTCATATAGGAGGTCGTTGCTCCCTTGCCTTTTTTCGAGGTCCCAAGCATCCATATGACGTATCAGGAAAAGTAAAGAAGCAAGACTGTTTAAAAGTATCGAATTTACTTGTGTTACATCTATGATGACAATTTTTTTTGAATAGCACCCCCTTCTTCTAAGTGCCCCCCATTGAGAAGTCAGATGTTCGCTGGGGTCCTGGTGATTGAGAAAAATAGTCAACTTTTTGCCGGGAGCTCCAATTTTGTACCAAAGACAGCATAATTTTTGTTAGGGAACTGCGTGGAAATAATTTCTCAAATTTCTTTTCCGGGGTTTGCAAAATACCGGGGACATTGACATCTTGTCCGGCGACAGATTTNAAAAATGTGGTATAAAATCAATCATAATACCCGCTACCTACTGTATTTTGGTCATAGATTTGAAGATACATCGAACTTTAAGTTCTTCTAAACATTTTTTGGAGGAATAAATGAAATTTCTGAGAATAAATGAAGCTCATATAGGAGGTCGTTACTCCCTTGCCTTTTTTCGAGGTCCCAAGCATCCATATGACGTATCAGGAAAAGTAAAGAAGCAAGACTGTTTAAAAGTATCGAATTTAATTGTGTTACATCTATGATGACAATTTTTTTGAATAGCACCCCCTTCTTCTAAGTGCCCCCCATTCAGAAGTCAGATGTTCGCTGGGGTCCTGGTGATTGAGAAAAATAGTCAACTTTTTGCCGGGAGCTCCAATTTTGTACCAAAGACAGCATAATTTTTGTTAGGGAACTGCGTGGAAATAATTTCTCAAATTTCTTTTCCGGGGTTTGCAAAATGTGCAGTCGAGGCTTCACTTATGATGTGTTTTGTACCGGGGACATTGACATCTTGTCCGGCGACAGATTTTGCTTAATTTTTCACCGGGGAAATCACAGGGAAACCAGGAAATAATTGTTGCTATAAATAAAATTTATAAATAAAAAAAGGTGTCTTTCTTTGTCCCCTGTGCGCTTCGTTATTTGAGTCCCCTGCGCAGCCTATCGATACGCAGTCTTTCGCGGAGCACAGGGGACCAAAGTACAAAAATGACTAAGCGCACAGGGAACAAAGAGAGACAATTTTTTTTTACAAATTTTATTTTTAGCAACAATTATTTCCTGGTTTCCCTGTGGGGAAATCCACGGGGTAGAATGTGGCAAGGCACATAGACGGCTGTAAAATACGCCCTAATTGAAACCCTCCTTGGCTCAGAATGAAGAAACGAACCGAGGTAGGGTACATACGACAACTGCTGGCCAATGTTTATTGTCTCACTACATAAGTTTATGAATCGATGTTGTTGTTGTTATTTCATTCAGTTCAAAAAGTGGAAACAAGGGACTTATGTCGTGAGTCTGATTCCAATTTGACATGCTTTCCTCGTTTTAGGGAAACTATGTTGCTCTGAATGAAGAAGAGATTGCCTCATTGTCAGCTGATGACTACGAAAGGCGCCTGCAAAGAGCTTACGGTATTTTGGCTAGCGCCGGGGCGCATTACGTCATTGACACTATCAACGATTTGCCTCCAGTTATTGATGACATCAACAGGAGGCTGGCTACAGGAGAAACACCATAGACTTCCCAAACAAAAACTAAAGAAGGCAGGGACCGCGGAGCATATTTTGGTTTGGGGGGGCTAGAAAGCAGTGGGCGACTCTGAGGGGGTGCGAAGCCCCCAGAAAAATTTTCTCGACGACGCCCTATACTTTGGCTATAAATGCGACCAACGCCCTTTTCATAGCTAGAAACGTCTAAGAAAAGATCTTCATTAGTAGCATATTCAACAACTAAATCTCCATAAAATCATCGGTGAATAAAGTGTACAGTATTGCAATCTTTCATCTGATGGCGAAAGGTTCATGTGCCACGGAGCGTCTTTTGGATGAAAGAAATACCCCGCTTTAATCTTTTATGTTATAAAGTTAAGAATTTCGTAATCTCGCGGAATTATTACATTTAATGTAGTAAACACAGTCATACTCGCGTAAGGCGGACTCGCATAATTCGGATATTTGCATTAGTCGGAAAAAAACGAAGAGACTTGAAAGTCCCATCCGCATTTTCTTTTTCAAATTAGTTCGCATAAGTCGGAGCTCGTGCAAGTCAGATTGTTTTTCTTGGTCAGAAGCGATCCGATTTATGCGAGTTTGGCTGTACGGAAACATAAAGCCTCTCTACTTTCAGAAATAAAGATTTTAAACTTAACAGAACCTAATAACGCGAACATTATTTCTTAAGAATAAGTTTGTATCGGCAATAGATCCAACTTTCAATCAAAATTCCCAAAATTTCTTATCTTGCTCTCATTTCTATTGATAACAATAGTTGCAACTTCGATAGTGAGGCTGTTTGCGAAATGGTTGATCATTTGTCCATCCGACACGGAATTGTTTTTGTTAATTAAGGCCAACATATCAACTGGGTACTTTTTCTTGCTGGACAGTTCGGTCTCACCGGACCAGAGTCCGCTTCTCGGCTATTTGTAATATGTATGGGACTTGACTGTTTCCTTATAATTCAAGAAATCTATCCGTGTCGGACGGACAGCTCATCGACCATTTTGCAAACAGCCTCTAGTGCTTAAGTTATGAACCCTAGGTGATATTTGCTGATATAAACATAATTTCTTAAAAAATTAAAAAGTACGACTTGAAAATTATTCCGCGGTCCCTGAAAGAAGGACATTTTAAAACTTGTTTATTCGTAGTACTTTTGTTCTGAATTTTGGTTGCATATCATTAAAGGCAATTAATGTTCGAGGTAGTTTCTATAACCCCTTAGATTTCCCTTTACTGTAGTTTTTATGACACCTTAAAATTCCTTGGTGGTAATAAAGTTCGGAAGGTTTAGTTTAGAGATTATATATTTTTGATGTGGTAAATGTTTACATCGGAAAGGGAGAGGAGCAGAAAAGGGACGGATTGTTAGGGGCATGAAGATGTGAAAACCTATTGTTTTTTACTCAAAATTGGAAGAACCCATAGTTGCCCACCACCCCACTTTTTGCTGCATCCCTGAAAAAAGCTTGGCTGAAATTTAAAAACTGCAAACAAAAATTTAGGCCAAGTAATGGGAAAGTAGGCAGGCGCTATCTTTCACTGTTTTATTCTACGATACAGTAGGTGCCCACAAATAAGGAACACACAATCAGAATTCCACTCGCACCTATATAGTGTGCAATGGCACAAGAAACTCGGATATTGAATTTTTGGAAAGTAAATGAAAACAATGATTTATTGTTTTTTAAACAATAGCCTGAAATTGAAAACAGTGTTTCTTATTCGCGGGTACGTACTGTATGTTAAATATCTCGTTTAATGAAACATGCAATGTTGAAACTTGAAAGATTTGAAACCATAATACATAAAACTACTCATTGTATGGTATCTTTTATTTATGCTTTCTATGTCAAGCTTTCTACTCTCGGAAACTGTGTTTAAACCTAGTGGCTCTTATGTGTTGCTGTTTTATTGTATACACACAGTACAACAGTAGTTCATCGTATCTGCTGTGTACAAATATTTTCCTCCACAAAATAACAACGTTTGCAATTCACTGTCCCCCGCATAGGCTCTATTTTCGAAGCAGTCTGGTTCCCTGACGCAATTTTCGACTAAGAGGCCGAGGATCCACGGAAGAGGTCTAGAATATGGAAGTTTCAATGTTTTTGTCCAGGCGTCAACAAATCGCTTCCTTGTTCCTTGGCGTTCAAAGCTCTCACCCGAATGTGGGTAAGGTGACACAGGGAACCAAAGACTGATTACATAGTCGTAATCATCGCTACTGATAGACTGATGGATGCTAAACTACCAAGTTTCAGCAAACAATTCAATTCAATTAAACGTGTAAAAAAGTATTGTTGTTGTTGCGATAACTGGGACTATGCAATGAGCATCCATGGTAATGAGTCTAAGCAAGGTTTGTCTCTGTGTTGGATGATTTTTTGTAATTATAGAATATATTGATTTATTTGGGTTTAAAAATTCAATGTCTATCTTCGAATCTTTCTTCGTAAATTTATAGTGTGTAGAATTCAGAATCCTGGACATGATATCTTATGTTTCAGCACCATCTTCTGTTTTTGTTTGAATCTCCTCCACAGCCACAGGGAGCAAGAAAGTGGGTTCTTGTGGCAATTTGTGATTTCAAAACGAGTCAGTCAGCGAAACTTTTTGAACTGGAGGAGCACTTTTAAATTGAACGAGACAGTAAACACAAAATTTCCCACCCATCACATAGACTTCACTTCGTATTTTGCTTTGCACCAGTGAGTCAAACAGGCTGAGGATAGGTACTTTGAGGTTAATATAAGGCATTTTCACTAAACTTGGAGGGACACGGTGCCGTAGTGTACCAACCCCCGGCTCCTACGTCTAAGCAAACTTGACCATAGTAAAAGCTGTAAATAAACTTTTGCGCCTGCGACCAAATTTGTCAGCAAAATGTGACTGCAGCATTAATAAAGCCTAATTTTTCCAGCTTTTGTGGGTGGTAAAAGCGTCTGGCTGGTATGGTGTATCAATGGCGTAATTAAGGCTAATTTCGAACCAGTGGAAATTTCCGATCTGGCTGAATATTCCACAATGAAAATTGACTCAACTGTAAATTTCTATTCCACATCTTAGCGAAATATTCACTCGGAAATAATAAAATTCCGCCCAATTGGAAAATTCCACTAACTGGAAACTAGCCTTAAAGGGGTTGTATAACCTAAATTTAAGAAACACCATGACTTTCTCCCCCTAATGCAGGCCAATAGCATCAGGAAATGAAGATATTTTCTATAGGTTTGAATTCCATAGAATTAGTCAGTGCAGTCAGACTGTTCATACCATCAACGGTTTTGGAGATAAAGCTGGATTCTGAGCCATAAGTTTTGGATGTGTTTAGCCTAAACATAGGAAAGCCAACTGTAGGCTTTAGAAATTCTATGACGCACGCCCTTTGCTTACTTACTAAAATCTTGTACATTCCCTTAAAAGACCCATTGCTAACCATGATCCTTTGTGCGCCGAATGAAAGCAAGACAAAGAGAATCTAGGCCAAAAACGACTCTCAGATAATACCAAAGTCGGCCTTAGCGCCACGAAGGATCATGGTTAGCGATGGGTCTTTAATAACAGCGGTGGCAATAAGAATAGCAATAAGAAAACATGTCCATGTTATTGGCATATATATACAACAATTTGTGGATGTATTTTCAAAAAGTTGTGTAAAAGACATTTCTAATCAATTCATTGCACTAAGTCAATAAATTGCATCGTGTTTAACTAAAAAAATATATTTCAAAATCATTATTTATAAACTTAGATGAACATAAGAAATTAGTGGAAGTGATGAGTATCAAAAACTTTTGATATTCATCGCCTTCGTTATCGCCCTCATCGCTTTAATCTTTTAGCAACGAGCTTCATATTTTTATTGCCTTGTCCTATACACTGCGCAATGGAATTTTTATCGTCAGTGGAAAATCGGCGATTATAATTCATCGCGTAGTGAGAAGCAGCATAGGATCCAAAGTGTAAATTCCATGACCTATTTCATTGCATTTATTGCGTTTATTGCGAGGTTGCAATGTTGACCAGTTTGTATTGCTTTCAACGTCGTATGAATTAATTGTGAAATATTGTCTTAATCTTGCGTAACGTAGAAGAAAAACACCTATAAAAGAGCATAGGTTCCAAATCTTTAAAAAACTTTAAAAAAGTTGGTGTAAAATTATACGACCTATTTATTTGAATTGAATGGCTCGAAAGAAACTTTAGCTGCTTTGTTGAGATTCTACCGTTGGAATTTTCAGAAACCTTGAATATTTTTCGAAACTGCAGCACATTTGATATTTCAACTCATTTGAGGATGTGACGTCATCAAATGTAGACAATCGTAAACCAGAAGAGTGACAACCTCGTTCCCATGACCCAAAAGGAGGCTGCTGAATCCAGCATGGCANTGATGAGTATCAAAAACTTTTGATATTCATCGCCTTCCCTATCGCCCTCGTCGCTTTAATCTTTTAGCAACGAGCTTCATAGTTTTATTGCCTTGTCCTATACACTGCGCAATGGAATTTTTATCGTCAGTGGAAAATCGGCGATTATAATTCATCGCGTAGTGAGAAGCAGCATAGGGTCCAAAGTGTAAATTCCATGACCTATTTCACTGCATTTATTGTGTTTATTGCGTTTATTGCGAGGTTGCAATGTTGACCAGTTTGTATTGCTTTCAACGCCGTATGAATTAATTGTGAAATATTGTCTTAATCTTGCGTAACGTAGAAGAACAACATCTATAAAAGAGCATAGGTTCCAAATCTTTAAAAAACTTTAAAAAAGTTGGTGTAAAATTATACGACCTATTTATTTGAATTGAATGGCTCGAAAGAAACTTTAGCTGCTTTGTTGAGATTCTACCGTTGGACTTTTCAGAAACCTTGAATATTTTTCGAAACTGCAGCACATTTGATATTTCAACTCATTTGAGGATGTGACGTCATCAAATGTATAAATCGTAAACCAGAAGAGTGACAACCTCGTTCCCATGACCCAAAAGGAGGCTGCTGAATCCAGCATGGCAGCCAGCAAGGCAGTATTGACGTAGGAAACTGGCCCCCGGAACCAGGTTGGAAGAGTGAACGACTTGTGCTTGATACCATATTGTAGACATTGATAAACTATGTTTTTTTAAAGTTATTCTATGTTTCCTCAGAAACTTTAGAAATTACGATGGTTTTAAGTTTTTTTTAAATTTTTGAAGAAGAAAAACCCTGTAATTCTGAAAATATTGAAGATTTCAGAAAAGTCCAAAGGTAGAATTATAGCAAAGTAGCGATTCAAAGAATTAGGTCATCTAATTTTACACCAACCTTTTTAAAGATTTGGAACATGTGATGTGAAAATCAGGATTTATTTTCAAATTCATCTGGATAACTCTTCACCAAATAATTGTTCATTTGTGAAAATGAGTTAGGCTCCTTCTCTCTCAGGGTAAAACTGCGCCTGAAAAAGAATAATAACTTTTTGTATCTCAAAGGCTATGATAATTTAATAAATGATATACAGGGTTTAAAAAAAACNTATTTCAACTCATTTGAGGATGTGACGTCATCAAATGTCTAAATCGTAAACCAGAAGAGTGACAACCTCGTTCCCATGACCCAAAAGGAGGCTGCTGAATCCAGCATGGCAGCCAGCAAGGCAGTATTGACGTAGGAAACTGGCCCCCGGAACCAGGTTGGAAGAGTGAACGACTTGTGCTTGATACCATATTGTAGACATTGATAAACTATGTTTTTTTTTAAGTTATTCTATGTTTCCTCAGAAACTTTAGAAATTACGATGGTTTTAACTTTTTTTCAAATTTTTGAAGAAGAAAAACCCTGTAATTCTGAAAATATTGAAGATTTCAGAAAAGTCCAAAGGTAGAATTATAGCAAAGTAGCGATTCAAAGAATTAGGTCATCTAATTTTACACCAACCTTTTTAAAGATTTGGAACATGTGATGTGAAAATCAGGATTTATTTTCAAATTCATCTGGATAACTCTTCACCAAATAATTGTTCATTTGTGAAAATGAGTTAGGCTCCTTCTCTCTCAGGGTAAAACTGCGCCTGAAAAAGAATAATAAATTTTTGTATCTCAAAGGCTATGATAATTTAATAAATGATATACAGGGTTTAAAAAAAACCCAACCCACTTTTTTTCAATATTCTTCAGAAAATAATAACACTTGAAATAATTTGACGCATACCATCTGAAAGCACAATCTATCTTCTTTCAAATGATATCCAGCTTGGGCACATTAATTGAACTATTTATCATTTAATTGACGTTTTAGCAAGTATGGTCTATTGTAGATGCAGGGAAATAGTAGGACATTTACATTGGCGAAAACTGATCTTTGTGAGAGCTTATT
This sequence comes from Aurelia aurita, assembly GCA_004194415.1. Taxonomy (NCBI): domain Eukaryota; kingdom Metazoa; phylum Cnidaria; class Scyphozoa; order Semaeostomeae; family Ulmaridae; genus Aurelia; species Aurelia aurita. The sequence continues at coordinate 252,885 of REGM01000268.1, read as the reverse complement.
TTATCATTTTTAATAAATGCATCGCATGGGAGTAAATTTGTATTCCTACCTAAGGGCATCACTTCAAGTGCTGCTAGGCCTGAAATATTTGTACAGCTGTGTTTTGTAACATGTTATGGTGAAAAAGGTCTTGATTTCGCTCTTACAGCATGCTTCATCTAAAATAGGGCATCCTTGCTAAAATATCAATTAAATGATATATTATCCCATTAATGTATCAAACTACATATCATTGGACAGAAGATAGATTTACAATCATGCGTCAAATTATCGATGTACTCCTTCAATAACTAAAAATTGGAACTATTTTGCAATCCAACGTTGCAACCTTAAACAAAAATTAGTGAAATCACAAAAAATCCGACAGGTAGAGTGAAATGTCCGACAAATGGCCTTCTAGGGGGGGGGGCGCTCCGCTCCACGCCCCCCACTGGCTTCGGCCCTGAGGCATTTGAAAAATCGTAGTACCTAAAGTACTGGATGGATTTGAATGAATCGAATTTCGCTTAACATAAAACATAAAACAAAGGTAAAATTCAACTTTACAAAATTCTTTGATTGCCAAATGGCCGAAAATGGGTCTAAAACACTCGATCAAGTCATAAGGAATCTCTCACACAGAAAAATATGCAAGGGAATTTGATCTCTTTCAAGATTTATAGGAAATTAATTTTCAAATAAATACCTAAGTTTTTCGATCCTATGGCAATAAATGTGCAGACGACATTCGTTACCCGTGAAAAATGTCCTTTTGTGTTGTTCTGTATTAGAAGTTTTGATATAGAGCCTAAGGACGTTTTTCAGGCATTTCGCAAACAAGGGATTTTCGTAAAGTTAAATTTACCTATATTTTCAGTACTCTTGAAAACACGAGAAAGATCGTAAAAATACTTCGGTCTTTTGGCTATCAGACAGAATTTATTCCAATCCAATCCATCCAGTACTCTAGGTACTATGAACCAAGGGCGTCGCCAGGGGGTGGACGTTGGGCGGTGGAAATGTCCATCCTAGTTTTCTCAGGGTTGTATTTGTTCATAAGCAAAACGGTATAAAATTGGCTGGGTATACCTTTCAGAACTTAATTCCTTCCAAAGTCCACCCCACTTTTCTAGGGCTGGCGACGCCCTTGCTTTGAACTTTCAAACCTCTGAACTATTATTGGCGAACCCGGTATTTGACATAAACAGAAAAGATGCTGTTTTCGTTGAGTCACATTTAACTATAATTTAAGTGCTCACAATAATAAAAGAAAAATCGCAAAAATAATTCGGTCTTTCAGCTATCAAGCAGAATTTGATTCATTCCAATCCATACAGTATTCTACGAGGCGGTTTATCTGGAGAGAATTATCCCGTTTCATCGAGAAACTCGCTTAGCCGGGGTAATATACTCTTTGACCTTTCATATGAGAAAATTTTCCCCGGTTAGCCAGGCTATAAAAACAATAGTGCTGGTCTCTGGCGCCAAAGGATTGGTTGCAAACAAAAGAGGCTGGCCCGCTTTGCCGGGAAAACTTAAAACCTGCTCATTTAGGAACATATTTCTTCGCCTAGGCGGGATATAGTGTGCTCAAGCGAGATCTCGGCAAGAAGGGAAACTGTTTTCTCTAGTAAACGCTTGTGCTTTGTTATGCAGTAAAAATATATGAGGCGGGGTCTCGGCTCGNTTTCATCGAGAAACTCGCTTAGCCGGGGTAATATACTCTTTGACCTTTCATATGAGAAAATTTTCCCCGGTTAGCCAGGCTATAAAAACAATAGTGCTGGTCTCTGGCGCCAAAGGATTGGTTGCAAACAAAAGAGGCTGGCCCGCTTTGCCGGGAAAACTTAAAACCTGCTCATTTAGGAACATATTTCTTCGCCTAGGCGGGATATAGTGTGCTCAAGCGAGATCTCGGCAAGAAGGGAAACTGTTTTCTCTAGTAAACGCTTGTGCTTTGTTATGCAGTAAAAATATATGAGGCGGGGTCTCGGCTCGGCATAACGGGATTCTCGCCCGTTTCACGGGGCACATGCCGGAGGTACTTTCTCCATATGAACAGGCCATCATGGGCAGTATGAATATCAAAAAAATGCCCGAACATTTTTGGCCCACTTAGCAGTCTAATACTCACTCCTCCGCGCTTCAATTCCTCAGTCATATATTGCCTGAGCAACCAAACAACCATTGTTCCATGTTTCTTTGATAACCAGCGAGAACAGCAAGAAAGTAGTGCAAATGAGGTCTTCTCGCTTTCATCTTGCAATAGTCTCTCCAGGAAGTTCTTCAAGTCATCATATTCCAAGGCTGGATTTTCAAAAACGTCATCCAACTCTGCGTAGACATCCTGAGATGACAGAAAAATTACATCTTAATAGGTGCTATTTTGAACCAGGGTATCACTTTCCAAAGGGTGATCTTTTCAAGATATTTCAGGCACATATAATGAATGTCAAATAATTGTTTAGAGTAAGATTAAGAAAGACTGTGTAATAATATAATTTCTCTTTCATATATCTCCTCCAAAGTTTGGAGCGCAGGTGTTCGTTATATGAACCTTCCTTCTGGCAGTCTTCTGGCAGTCTTAGTTATTGCTGAGACTAAATTAGATGGAACATTTGAAAATAGCCAGTTTCATATACCTGGCTTTAAACAGCCTTATAGGCTAGATGTATCGAGTAACTCAGGGGGGTTATTGGTTTATATTAATGACCAAATACCTAGCAGATTATTAACAGGGATAGATATTCCTTGTGATATCCAAGTACTACCAATCGAGCTCAATCTAAAGAAAACAAAATGGCTATTACTCCCAGCATACAGACCTCCTTGTCAGAGTGATAAGTATTTCATATGTCATCTTGAACGAATAATAGACTTTCACACAAAGTCGATAGGGAACATGTTGATATTTGGTGACCTTAATATGGAGGTATCTGAACCTGCAATGAAGTCATTATTTCAGCAATATTCATTATTTAGTATGATTAGATCATCCACATGTTTCAAAAGTCTGCAAGGCAAATGTATAGATCTTATGTTAACTAATAGGAAGCACAGCTTTTTTGGGAGTCAAACATTCGAAACGGGATTCAGTGATTTCCATCATATGATTTATACTATTCTAAAAACAACTTATACCAAGCTTCCACCAAAGATTATAAAATACAGAGATTACAAAAAATTTTCCGAGGCGGATTTCCTAACAGACCTCTCTAATGCTTTTTGTACAACAATTCCCGAGAATTATATTGAATTTGAAGGGTTAGTTGAAAAATCATTAGACAAACATGCACCATACAAAAAAGCAACTGTTAGAGGCAACAATAAACCACATGTCTCGAAAGAGATGAGAAAAGAAATCATGTGTAGAACTCGGTTAAAAAAGATCGCCACTAAAACGCGTAAGGAAGAAGACATTCGTAGGTATAAGAGGAAAAGGAATAAAATTGTTAAACTTAATAAAGTTGCAAAGAAGAAATTTTTTCGAAGTTTAGATCCCGCAACGATTGGTAGTGATAAACAGTTCTGGAAAACTTTCAAGCCGTTATTATCTAGTAAATCATCAAATACTCAAGAGAAGATCATTCTCGTTGAAAATGGTTCTAGAATCATCTGTGACAAGCAAATAGCAGAATGTTTTAACGAGTACTTCGTGAATATCACTGCTACGCTACCCATTGAGGCTCCTATGACCCCACCATCATATGTCCCTTTGCAGGACCCTGTTTTAAATGCCATCAAAAAATACGACAACCATCCTAGTTTAATGTTGATTAGAAATAATGTTGTAAATGATGAGACGTTTGAGTTTCATCCTGTCAGCCCTATTGATGTCTGGAATGAAATTAATAAGCTAGACAATTCGAAGAAAACTAGTGGATGTATTTCGGTTGATGTCCTCAAATTAATATCCGGTTTATGTCACATCGAAATAACTAAATATTTCAATACGATGCTACTCACTAGTGAGTTCCCCGATCCTCTAAAGGCCGTCGATGTATCATCATTGTATAAAAGTTCTGAATCCACCTGTAAAGTTAATTATAGACCAATTAGTGTAGCGACAGCTATGTCCAAAGTCTTCGAGCGTTTGATAGCTAAACAGATCAATTCTTTTGTGACTACTAGGATATCGCATCTGTTATGTGCTTATAGGAAAGGACACAGTGCACAACATGCCCTGATTCGGCTCATTGAAACTATTCGTAAGATATTAGATAGGAAAGGTGTTGCCGGTATGATTTTGATGGATTTATCAAAGGCATTTGATTGTATGCCACATGATCTCCTTATTGCGAAATTAAACGCGTATGGGTTTGGTCTGCAGGGCCTCAGATTAATAGCAAATTATCTCTCAGATAGAAAGCAGAGAGTAAAGGTTGGCTCAACATATAGTGATTGGTTACAAACAAAAACTGGTGTCCCCCAGGGCTCTGTGCTAGGGCCACTACTGTTCAATATTTTCCTCAACGATTTTATCTACATCATCGAACATTCGGAGGTGTGCAATTTTGCTGATGATAATACCATTTTTTCTTGTGATGACACTTTTGAAAGTGTGGCTTCAAACCTTGAAGAAGATATGTCGCGAGCAATTTCTTGGTTCAAAACGAATCAAATGGTCGCCAATCCATCAAAATTTCAAGTTATGCTGCTAGGTTTGAAGACTAATGATAGTATTGTTCTCGATATTGGAAATGATTCTATTGATGTTGTTAATAGTGTTAAGTTATTGGGGATTACCATCGACTCGAAACTGAAATTCAACCAACATGTAGCAAAATTAACCCAAAAAGCAAACAACAAGATCAGTGCCTTCTCTAGAATCTCAAATTATTTAAATGAGAAACAATCTCTTTTACTGTACAACTCATTCATAATGTCTCAGTTTAATTACTGTCCGTTGATATGGATGTTTTGCGGAAAGGTTGCCAATAATGATTTAAATCGCACCCATAAGAGAGCACTTCGAATTCTCTTAAACGATTATACATCCTCTTTTGAAGAGTTGTTGCAGAGAGCAAATGAGTGCACTATTCATAATAAAAACTTGCAAAAGTTAATGCTCGAGGTTTATAGCTGTTTAACACAACAAAATCCTTCTTTTTTGTGGGATATGTTCCAGGAAAAGGAAAATAATTATAATTTAAGATCAAAGAATCTGTTGATGTTGCCTCAAACTAAGACAAATACTTATGGCAACGATAGTTTATCTTTTCGCGGCAGCATATTATGGAATTCCCTAACAAATGACACAAAAATTGCCACCTCCGTCTGTTCCTTCAAGACATGCATAAAAAAATGGAATGGAGAGAATTGCCGTTGTAAAATATGTAAATAACGAACACTCTATGTATATTCTTGTGGCTGATTTTTGTGAATAGGGTATTTACGTTTATATTTAAAAACTGTATTTTTTGTTGTTGTAAATAGTTGGTCTTAATTAGTTCATATTAGAGCTATTCTTTTAAACCAACTTTAAAGAATTTAATAATAATAATAATAATAAAAAAACCTTCCTTCCGGCAGGCATTCTTTCAATAAAAGGAAGAACGCAATCATTCTGAAAATAATAAAGATATCAAAGATTCCCAATTAACCCTAATAAAGAAGTACTTGAAGTTCTTTTCAAGCCATAAAATCAAACGAAAGATGCATCAACCAATCGTGCAATGTTTTTTAAAGATTTGTTTCCTATGCTTTAATTTATTAAGGTGTTGTGGCGCAGTGATGTAATCCTCTAACTTTGCAGCCAGAACAGTCAGGCGGACAAGGTTCAATCCCGGGTAGAGCCCCACTACCTGAGCGTCATGAGAAGGGGTCGCGGACTCGATTATGTCTTCTCTACTTCTGCGATCCCAGCGCTTGGCGCTAAAAACCGCAACGTCACCTTCACCTTCATTTACACGTTTTGTTCTGTCATTCTTCTGTTGTTCTCTTTGCATCCTATTCTTGTATTGTTTTTGTTTCTGGCTCACAGAGTACGAAGTGAAGTCTGTGGGATAGTGGGAAAATTTCCCGTCTCCTGTGGTCATGGCATTGTTTGCCATGGCTCGAGAGTTGTATAGGAAAATGATTGAGTCGATATCGAGCCTTGCAACAATGTGAGGCCAAAATTGTCTTGCCTTGTCTAGCATGGCATTTAGTCTTATTTGTCATGGCTCGAGGGCTGTATAGGGAAGGCATGGTCATGAAGTTGTTACGGAGGCTTGGAACAATGAGAGGCCACAGTTGTCTAGCAATGTCATACATCAGAGGGTGCCTTATCTAGCATGGCATTTAGTCTTATATTGTTTCTTGCTTCAAAAGGAATGACGACAATGTAGGTCAGATGAAAACGAGCAATTAGCTGTATTTCCTTGATACGACATTGCTTTCAATTTCAATAGCCCGCCCAATTCAATTCTTTATCAGAATGCAAATAAAATCAATGAACTGAACGAACATATTGTACTTAATTGATTAAAAAAAAATTAAACCTACCGGGTGAGCCCAAAAACAATCCCCGTTTCAAAAGCCACTGCTCCCTGGATATCAAGACAATGATATTGGAAACGATATTATTTAATAGGACATGTTCAAATAGATTTTAAAATTTACCTGACTGACATCGGCCACTCCGTTCTGAAACTATGAGGGACTTTCTCGAGAAATCCCCTTCAAGAAAAATTCAAAAACGGCAAAAAATCACGATCAATTTCCCCCAATATTTCTGCCTTACAGCAATGACTCTTACATGCTTTACCACGTGTCATCCCTTTGGGAGGATGAAAGTGCCATCCCTAGGAGTATAATAAAACTATTCCGGGAGATTGCAACCTCCCAAGATCTTTAAAACGTGCTGAAACATGTCCAAGTCATCGCTGCAAAGCAGAAATATGAGGGCAAATTCATCGTCATTTGATGCCGTTTTTTGAAGGTTTCTTGACGGGGCGTACTCAAGAAAATTCCTCATAATTTCAGAACGGAGTGACTGATTTCAGTTCTATTTTTAAATTTAGTCCTAACTGTTACATTCCATCGACTCACTCAGTAGGGCAATACAAGGAATCACGTCGCAAGTTTATTAGAACATCACCTTTTCCTTGCTGCGCTCCTAGCTGACAAAAAATTGAAAATAATAATAATAATAATAATAATAATAATAATAATAATAATAGTAATGCCTTTTTAAGGTTACGGTAAACGTTTGTAGGCCGAAAAAGCCAATTTTCGGATTTCTTCAAATCTCAGAAGCCCAACTTTTAAGAAACACAAAGATACCATCTTTGGAAGTAACAGAAATGTTGAAAAAGTAGAATTCTTAATCGAAAGAAGGATACTGTGACTTCTCACGCAAAGTTTTTCTGTGTGGTTTAAATCCTTCTCCTAGCTTTTTGACCTATTAAGCCGGTCGTGTGTTAGAAAACAAACATGAAACCACATTATATGTATCGATTCCTTTGTTTAAATTCACAAATTGCTTTATAAGCGGTAATTGCTTGACCCGGATTACATTATGGATTATTTGACCTTTATATTTACATTGCAAGTGCGATCAGTAAAATCCCGTTTTTTCAGGACTCACAAATCCACTAGGTACAGGTACGAAAAAGCTATTTTGTACCCAAGGAACCTATCGAATGGCTCCAAATTTTGCACACTGCCAGAGCAGGTGTGGGGCAACCAAAACGTGTCTCAGAATTATTGTATGTCCTCTGGTCCGTCTTTTATAGCCAAATACGACTGTGCGAGGGCAGAGACGTTATTTGCAAATTTATGACAGCTTATATTTTTGAGGGGAGGAAGAATTTGAAGAATCTGAGACACATTTTGGTAGCTTAGGATGTGCGCTTCCTGTTGATATAAGTTAGATTTTGTTACGTTAAACGCAAGGGTACAACATAGCTTTTGAAGGAGGTATGCTCTCTTAAGCAATACAATTGCCTGGAAAAATTCATTTTACAATCTTTGCCAATTATTTTGATATGGTTAGAATCCTTACATTCTTATGCATCGAATGATGTATAGTTTACCTAGACCCCGCTAATAGTTTGGATTTTGGGGAGAGAAAACCCAATCTTGTGCTACAAACGTTTACCGTAACCTTAACGTTAGTTTTACAATAGTGCAAGCACTAATACATACTAACATGAAGCAATTCAAGAGATGGCATTATGGAATCTATTGACTGCGAGCGTTGCAGGCGCATTGATTTTCGAAATACCAATCTTTTATGAGTATTTTAAATTGGTTTGCATTTCGTGATGCCTTTATTTCATATGGAAGAGAATTCCAAATCTTTGGACCCAAAAAGCTAATAGAGTTTATACCATAATTTGTAGTTTTAACTTTAGGAACAAATAGAATGTAATTTTTTCGAAGATTACAGCTTGTGGGTTTTGGGAGGAAATAGTCTTTCATAAAGGCTGGATTCAAGTTGTGCAAAGTTTTGTAAACTTCAAGTGCCAACAGCCTAATAGAATGAATATGGATTGTAGTAGATTCGGCCTTGGCTAAAAGGATGAAGAATAATCTGAGTGCTAAACGTTAAGGCCCTTTCGCTGACTTTTTCGATTTTCTTTTGGCTTGCATTACTGCAGAATAACCAGATATGTATATGTCATTATCATTACCTGTAACTTGTTAACATGCTTCAGCTCCAATTCTTTGATGGCTTGCTTCAAGTTATTGGCACCTAATTTGATCGGTTGTTGATGTTTATTTTTAAGTTTCTTTGTCTCATCAGTTTGTTGAAACTTTTCTTTAGCCTGTCTGCGGGCTTCATATCTTTGTTGAGTTCTTTCCTTGCTACTATCAAATTGTGTTGTTTTTGCCCCACAGTCTGCTGTTGTTTTCAATAGTAGAAAATGAAGTTAGTCAGCATAGATTCAAAATCTTTAAAAAGGTCGTAGTAAAATTCTATGACCTGTTTCTTTTATGGCTTGAAAGGAACTTTTAGCTGTTTTGCTATAGTTCTACTGAAGATTAGCTGCTTTGCTATAATCTATGCAGGTCCGCATCAGCTTTTTAGCTGAATTTTTCTGACCTGCAGTATCAAATAAATAATGTATGTATGAAATGTATGTATGTACTGTTGAACTGTTAAGAAATCTTCCACTTTTTCAGAATTGCAGGGTTTTTCTTCTTTTTTAAGAATGCAAGAAAACTTTTGGTAACATTGTGTAATTTCTAAACTTGTCGAGGAAACATAGAATGGTTTTCAAGAAAACCATAGTTTATGAATGTATTCAATATTGTACCAACAAGCAAAATTCTTTCACTCTTCTGGTTTACAATTTAGAAATTTGATGATGTCACATCCTCAAGAGTCGAAATATAAAATACGCTGTAATTGGGAAAAATATTCAAGATTTCTGAAAAGTCAAACAGTAGAATTCTAGCAATGTAGCCAAATTTTCTTTCAAGCCATTCAGTTTGAAGAAATAGGTCATAGAATTTAAAGATTTGGAACCTATATTAAGTAAGTCTACCTGTCTGCTCATGCCTCCTATATTAAAGTTTGGTTCACACAAGGGTAAAACGCGTTAGAAATGCATTCAAAATTCAACAGAAAAAGCGTTGAACCTTATCATTGCCTCAATTTGAGATTCTGTCAGGCCTTTGAAAATGTCCCCCCAGATGTCCTAACACATTTAGATGTTTAGAGATTTACATTTAGAATTCTTATTCCCGGGAAGCTACTGTATAACTCATTGAAAATGAGTTTTAAAATGTATTATCTAATTCTAATGCGTTTTTCCTATTGTGTCAACAAAGCTTTGTGTTAAAGTATTTTCGTTAATTCAGAAGAGCCCCTATTAATGGGATTTAGCACACCTGGTTCAGCTAAAGTTAGTGCAAGTTAATGCCTAATATGAGAACCGAAGAAATAGTTGTTTGCAAAAAGGGCAGGGACACCGGATGGGGCACATTTTTAGGGGGGGCCGGTTTAGGATTTAGAAATTTGATGACATCACAGCCTCAAATATAATAAATGCCACCATTTTGAAAATAATCAAGATATCAAAACATTTCTAAGGCAGATTTACAACAAAGTACCTGAAGTTTCGTTCAAGCCATTCAATTGTGATGAAAAATGTAATAGAATTTTGCACCCACCTTTTTAAAGATTTGAACCCCATGCTTGCGTTCTTAACTCTTATGTTAACAGAACCTAATTGATTTACGTTTTTCATGTAATGGCCATGGGGTAGAGTTATAGTCTTCTGCTCCCTGTGGTATCATTCTTGTAGTATCTTAATCTAGACTGTAAGTAGTGTAATCAGTAATATGTCTTGTAAATTTTAAATGGAATACAAATAAATGGAATTGGGCGATTCACCATTGGATGCAAAATGGATCATGGTAAACAATAAACAATTACAGATGCCATCCTTGGCGAATTTGTCTTTGCTATTCTTACGGTGTCTTATTGCTAATAGTAAATACAGTACAAGCCTTGCGCACAACAATGTTTTCCTATCTAAGAACTCTTGTTTGAAAATTTTTACTGTCTTTCATACCACACAAGAATTCTTATCAAAAAGTCAAGAATTCTTATCAGAATGTCAAGAATTCTTATCAGAAGGTCAAGAATTCTTATCAGAATGTCAAGAACTCTTGAAAATTCTCAAGAATTCTTATGAATCCTTGAGAATTCTTTTCAAGTTAATGTGTCAATGTACTGTTTATTTTTACCTTTCCCTGAAGGATATTTAATGTTTTCGACATCAATGCCATAACTAGAGATGAATTCTTCGAAGATAAACTGGCTTTTTTGTTCTGCTGTCAAACCCATTTTCACACCTGGTGAGGTAAAATGTTTTATCAATCCTTTCTATTACATCTTATGAAATAAAATAAAAGGTTCTACAGTAAGTATGACCAAAGAGTGATTCATCTGGACTGATTACAATTAGCTTTGGTTCTCCACCTGATCCATTTCATGCAAACGAATTTTTAGATGTTTTCTCGTGGAATTTTAGATGTTGTTATTAGAATTTCAGCAGGGCTATAGGAAGCAACTGCTGATTGGGGGGCTTTTGCTCCTAAAACAATACAGAGAAAAATACATCTAATTTATGATTGTGACGTAGCACCATTGTTTTCAAAATTATTGGGGGGGCTGCATCCTCCCTGTGCCCTGCTTCCTGCAGCCTATGGGAACAGGCGCAGTCTATCTGCACAGCTTTATGATAAAAATGTTACAAAATAAAAAATGTCCTTTATCTATGTCTTCAAAGGGTAAATACATAAGGACCATAAGGTACTGGAAAATACCTGGGGAAAAAGTCAAAATTACCACTAAAAAAATATCTTATTACCACTAAAAAATTAAAGAATGTCTCCGAAATTAAAAATACTAAAGTACCCGTCTCACGGAGTATGTTTACTCCGTGAAATTTTACCCTGGGTACAGAATAAGTCTGGTACACCACAGATGAAATATTGGGAAGCCTCGCTGTGGGGCTGTGTGTGATTCAAAAGATGGCCTAAGTTTTGGAAAATTCTGGAAAAACCATCGACAGCAAAACGCCTTCAAAGAAAGGTTTTCTTGGCTTGTAGATGGGAAATTAAACTATCAATACGAAGGGAAATGTTTCTTTGATTCATGTGTTAAAAATTCCGCAATTCTTGAGAAGAATGCTTCTTGCTCTGGGTGGGGGGCGGAGCAGGAAAGCAGATCTGACGAGACTGATCACAACTTTTTGGCAAAAAGCAGGGTAATGAAATCAAAACTTTAAATAAACTCACCCTGTTTTATCTTATTCCTTGGGTTTCCTCTCTTCTCTTCGTTTTGCAGATGCAGACTGTTCCTCTTTGATTCCTCTGCAAAAAACTTGCCTCCTGGCCTGGCCTAGCCTGCGTGCAGACTCTCACGAAAATTGAAAGTACTTTCAATTTTCATGAGAGTCTGCACGCAGGCTAGGCCTGGTAGGCCTGGCCTGGATCCGTTCAATTTTCCTGTTTCGCGTTACTTGGAAACGAAACCAGACGAAAAGAAGCAAGCTTGGACCAGGCCTTGTGGGGCCTTGTGGAAAACGCGGAACGAAGAATGAAGAACGGGAATCAAATAAACGAGGTCATTTTAGAATTATTCTTTGTTGGTAACATTTTGCGTTCATGATACTCCTATTTGAAGTATTCAGTGCGGATCTTTGTATGAATTCCTGCACTCTGTGTTCTCCAGAAAAAAAGGATCCACTTTCGGCAGGCCATGATAAAGCTCACACAAGGCCGATTTTTCGATCTCGTTACTTTCTTGCATTTAAAAAGATTTCTTGAAAATTTTAAATCTAGAAACAGCCCAAATCGATCGAAAACATCGATAAAAGACAAGATAATTAGAAAACTTTTGGAAACGACTTGGGAATCAAGAATGCAATTGGTTATGAACAGTTGCCCGAGCAGTCCCTCCATCCTTGCACAATCCTGGCCAAAATAAATTGGGACATAGGCAAATTTTAGTGCTGTTGTGAAGTTTCCTAAAATATCGAAACGAAAACGTACATTTAGGACCGACCTTCTGATCCCCCTCCCCCTAATTCAATGTTGCCTAGGGCGAGTGGCATTTGATTCAAGCAACATTGAAGCGGGGGGGGGGGGCACGGAATCAAAGGCCGAAGTAGTGCAGTTTGTGATATGTCCCAAGTATTTCGACCAAGACTGTAGCAATCAGGACCGTCGAGAGGGGGGGGTAGCCAGGGTAGTTACCAGGGGNGAAAGTGCCATCCCTAGGAGTATAAAAGAAACTATTCCGGGAGATTGCAACCTCCCAAGATCTTTAAAACGTGCTGAAACATGTCCAAGTCATCGCTGCAAAGCAGAAACATGAGGGCAAATTCATCGTCATTTTATGCCGTTTTTAAGGTTTCTTGACGGGGCGTACTCAAGAAAATTCCTCATAATTTCAGAACGGAGTGACTGATTTCAGTTCTATTTTTAAATTTAGTCTTAACTGTTACATTCCATCGACTCACTCAGTAGGGCAATACAAGGAATCACGTCGCAAGTCTATTGGAACATCACCTTTTCCTTGCTGCGCTCCTAGCTGACAAAAAATTTATATATGTCATTATCATTACCTGTAACTTTTGAACATGATCACGTTCCACTTCTTCAATGGCTTGCTTCAAGTTATTGGCACCCAATTTGATCGGTTGTTGATGTTCATTTTTAAGTCTCTTTGTCTCATCAGTTTGTTGAAACTTTTCTTTAGCCTGTGCCGAAGGTCCCCTGCGGGGTCCATCTCCTTGTTGAGTTCTTTCCTTGCTACTATCAAATTTTGTTGTTTTTGCCCCACAGTCTGCTGTTGTTTTCAATAGTAGAAAATGAAGTTAGTCAGCATAGATTCCAAAGCTTTAAAAAGGTAGTAGTAAAATTATATGACCTATTTCTTTTATGGCTTGAAAGGAACTATTAGCTGCTTTGCTATAGTTCTAAGCAGGTCCACATCAGCTTTTTAGCTGAATTTTTCTGACCTGCAGTATCAACTAAATAATGTATGTATGCAATGTATATATGTATGTACTGTTGCATTGGACTTTTCAAAAGTCTTCCACTTTTTCAGAATTAGAGGGTTTTTCTTCTTTTTTAAGAATTCAAGAAAACTTTTGGTAACATCGTAATTTCAAAACTTTTTGAGGAAACATAGAATAGTTTTCAAGAAAACCATAGTTTATGAATGTCTTCGATATGGTATCAACAAGCAAAATTCTTTCACTCTTCTGGTTTACGATTTAGAAATTTGATGACGTCACATCCTCAAGAGTCGAAATATAAAATACGCTGAATTGCGAAAAATATTCAAGATTTCTGAAAAGTGAAACAGTAGAATTATAGCAATGTAGCCAAATTTTCTTTCAAACCATTCAGTTTGAAGAAATAGGTCAAAGAATTTTACATTGAACTTCATAAAAGTCTTTTAAAGATTTGGAACCTATGTTAAGTAAGTCTACCAGTCTGCTTATGCCTCCTATATTAAAGTTTGGTTCACACCAGAGGCGCCGGAAGGAGAACGAGGCGGCGGGGGCAGGCACTTCAAAAGGGGCACTACAAAATAGGAGAACTGACACATTGCATTCTTCTCAGAAATGTTATTTGTCATAGGTATGGTTGCGAGCAGCAGTGGAAGAGTGGAAATTAGTTGGGGCCTGGGTGAACTTAGGGTTTTAGCGCTGCAAGAATCTAAATTCACAAGGAAAAATTAGTGTGTGCGTATGTGCAATTCTGTGCAATTCTTCGAGAAGTGCACTGTATTGTTTATACAATTTGTAGGTGTCAGCGGTGTGGCCAGAACAAATTAACTAGGGGGGGGGTTAAACGAGGAGGTCTTGGGGAGAAGGCACCAGGCAAATTTTTTGAGGATACGCCCTCTACTTTGGCTTAAAACGCTTCTCTCGATCAAATGTTTACCGGTATGAACATAGAATTCTTTACCATTCTGTGAAATTTGTTTTAAAAGTTAGCATCCTCAGGAAAATTTTCGATTAAACATTATTTTCTTTTGCTTAGAATCCATATCTCCATCCCATCTTTATCAACTGGAAACTTTGACAATTTTGTAACAGTTTTCTATGAATCACCATCTTTGGGAAAATTTTTGAGCAAAAGCTGTATACTTTGTCTTAGAACGCTTCTCACAATCCAATGTTTGCTTGACCCTGAAATGGAAGCCTTGAAAATTCTGCGAGAGTACGTCTGGGAACATTTAAAATGCAAACCTTTACTTTGGCTTAGAATGACTCTCCTAGTCACTTTCCAGCATTTCTTGGAAACGTTCTTACGCACCCTACCTATACCGAGCTACTTTCTCCTCGTTTTTGAACGAATCTCGAGGACCGTCATTGGGACTTTGGAGAATTTCTTCAAGCTAAGAATCCATCAATGTAGCTCAGTCTTGCGAGCGAAGCGAGTGGAAATTTTTAAATGCAATGTAGTAAAATTGAAGCATCTTTTCTTGAGTTGGTAAAGCAACTTATCAGTTTGCTTGAGCTTGTCAATGGGATCAATTGTTGCAACTTGTCCAACGAAAACTAAAAATATGGTCCATAAAAGGCTTGAAACAAAGATATTTTATCATTTTGAGGACACGGCCCCCTGAAAAGCAATCCAATCGGACTGACGGGGCTACCGTGTATAACCAAATTAAAATAGAAAATAGAAACCATTCGAAAAGTTACTCATCGATTGCCCCGATTACCCTTCTTATCACGAAATCAAGATGAAAACGAAGGCAAGTTGAAGCAGAGAAGGGTTTTGTAACGATGTTAGGGCAACATTGTTAAGCACTGAAAATCTAATGTTGTAGCACGAGGAACAACACTGCTCCAACTAGTAATGTCTTAGTATTTTGTCAGCGAATATGTCTATCAGCTTAAGGTTAAATGTTTTAGTTGTATGCAGGAAAAATTCTTACTTTATTGTCAGCATCTTCAAATCAGACAAGAGGCATTGATATAGTGGCCTTTCCTTTTCGCATTTGCTTAGTTGTATGCCCTAACAGTAACATTCGTCGACTTTTGCCTAAATGAGAATTGGATCAAGAGAAGTACTGAACACCACCCAGTGGGTAAAGGGTTTCGAAATTTAAAAGGATATTGGAGAAATGTTTTTTGGAAAGGGCACTAGCTGCCCCCGTGCTGCCCCCGTACCATCAGGGCAACGGGGGCAGCTGCCCCCGCTGCCCCCGTGCCTCCGGCGCCCTTGGTTCACACAAGGGTAAAACGCATTAGAAATGCATTCAAAATGCAACGGAAAAAGCGTTGAACCTTATCAATTTGACTCAATTTGAGATTCTTTCAGGCCTTTGAAAATGTCCCCCCAGATGTCCTAACACATTTAGATGGAATCAAAGAATTCTTATTCCCAGGAAGCTACTGTATAACTCATTGAAAATGAGTTTTAAAATGTATTATCTAATTCTAATGCGTTTTTCCTATTGTGTCAACAAAGCTTTGCGTTAAAGTATTTTCGTTAATTCAGAACAGCCCCTATTAATGGGATTTAGCACACCTAGTTCAGCTAAAGTTAGTGCAAGTTAATGCCTAATAATATGAGAACAAAGAATTAGTTGCTTACAAAAAGTGCAGGGACGCCGGACGGGGCACATTTTTAGGGGGGCAGTTTAGGATTTAGAAATTTGATGACATCACAGCCTCAAATATAATAAATGCCACCATTTTGAAAATAATCAAGATATCAAACCATTTCTAAGGCAGATTTACAGCAAAGTACCTGAAGTTTCGTTCAAGCCATTCAATTGTAATGAAGAATGTAATAGAATTTTACATCCACCTTTTTAAAGACTTGAACCCCATGCTTGCGTTCTTACTCTTATGTTAACAGAAGCTAACTGATTTACGTTTTTCATGTAATGGCCATGGGGTAGAGTTATAGTCTTCTGCTCCGTGGTATCATTCTTGTAGTATTTTAATTTAGACTGTAAGTAGTGTAATCAGTAATATGTCTTGTAAATTTTTAATGGAATACAAATAAATGGAATTGGGCGATTCACCATTGGATGCAAAATGGATCATGGTAAACAATAAACAATTACAGATGCCATCCTTGGCGCAATTGTCTATTGCTATTTTTACGGTGTCTTATTGCTAATAGTAAATACAGTACAAGCCTTGCGCACAACAATGTTTTCCAACCTAAGAATTCTTGTTTCAAAATTTCTACTTCATGCCACGCAAGAATTCTTACCAGAATGTCAAGAATTCTTGAAAATTCTCAAAAATTCTTATGAATCCTTGACAGTGGCAGACACTAGGGGGGGGGGGGGGCGAGGGGGTGCGGTCACCCCCAATGTTGGAAAGAACAATGAACTTCTGTTTGAAAACAATAGAAATAAACCAAAACAATAGCATCACCCCCCCAATATTTGGCAAAAGTGTCTGCCACTGAGATCCTTGAGAATTATTTTCGCGTTAATATGCCAATGTACATAGGTTTATTCTTACCTTCCCCTGAAGGATATTTAATGGAAAGGTTTTCGACATCAATGCCATAACTAGAGATGAATTCTTCAAAGATAAACTGGCTTTTTTGCTCTGCTGTCAAACCCATTTTCACACCTGGTGAAGTAAAAATGTTTTATCATCCTTTCTATCAGCGGCGGGGCCAGACCAAAAATAGTGGGGGGGCAAAAGTCTAAAAATTTTAGACTGGGAGGGTAAAAAGGTATACCCAGACATTTTTATTGCATTTTTTTCAATTACAATTTTAGCCGAAATATTGGAAGTGGGGGGGCATTTGCCCCCTCATACCCCCCCTGGCCACGCCACTGCTTTCTATTACATACATCTGAATCTTATGAAATAAAATAAAAGTTCTAAGTATGATCAAAGAGTGATTCATCTGGACTGATTACATTTAGCTTTGGTTTTCCACCTGATCCATTTCATGCAAACAATTTTTGTTGAATAACTTTCAGACAAAATATTTTCAGAAAGGAATTTTTAGATGTTTTCTTGTGGAATTTTAGATGTTGTTATTAGAATTTCAGCAGGGCCATAGGAAGCAACTGCTGATTGGGGGGCTTTTGTTCTTAAAACAATATAGAGAAAAGTACATCTAATTTATGCTGGTGACGTAGCACCAATGTTTTCAAAATCATTGGGAGGGGCCTCCCTACGCCCTGCTTCCTACAGCCTATGGGAACAGGCGCAGTCTATCTGCACAGCTTTATGATACAAATGTTACAAAATAAAATATGTCCCTTAAATTGTGTCTTCAAAGGTAACATAAATAAAGACCACAACACAAGGTACTGGAAAATACCTGGGGAAAAAGTAACCCTAAAAATGCTGAGTACTGATTTTGAATTTCACCCCCCCCCAAAAATACCTGGATGGAACTAAAAATTACCACTAAAAAAATACAACGAATGTCTCCGAAATTGAAAGATAATAAGTACCCGTCTCACGGGGTATGTTTACTATGTTTACTCCGTGAAATTTTACCCTGGGTACAGAATAAGTCTGGTACCATGATTCAAAAGATGGCCTAAGTTTTGGAAAATTCTGGAAAAACCATTGACAGCAAAACGCCTTCAAGGAAAGGTTTTCTTGGCTTGTAGATAGGAAACTAAACTATCAATACGAAGGGCAATGTTTCTTTGACTCATGTGTTAAAATTCCGCAATTCTTGAGAAGAAATCCTTCTTTCTCTGGGGTCTCTTCTTGGTGGGGGTGGGGAAGGGAAAGCAGATCAGATCACAACTTTTTGGCAAAAAGCAGGGTAATGAAATCAAAACTTAAAATAAACTCACCCTTTTTTATCGTATTCCTTGGGTTTCCTCTCTTCTCTTCGTTTTGCAGGTGCAGTCTGTTCCGCTTTGATTCCTCTGCAAAAAACTTGCCTCTTGGTTCCGTTCAACTTTCCTGTTTGGCTTTATTTGGAAACGAAACCAGATGAAAAGAAGCAAGCTTGGACCAGGCCTTGTGGAAAACGCGGAACGAAGAATGAAGAACGGGAATCAAAGCAAAGAGGGGCTTTTAGAATTATTCTTTGTTGGTAACATTTTGTGTTCATGATACTTCTATTTGAAGTATTCAGTGCGGATCTTTGTATGATTTTAGGATTTTTCAGTCCCCTCGATTCCTATTCCTGCACTCTGTGTTCTTTAGAAAAAAGCATCCACTTTCGGTAGGCCATGATAAAGCCCAAGCCCTCACAAGGCCGATTTTTCGATCTCGTGACTTTCTTGCATTTAAAAAGATTTCTTGAAAATTTTAAATCTAGAAACAGCCCAAATCGATCGAAAACATCGATCAAAGACAAGATAATTAGAAAACTTTTGGAAACGACTTGGGAATCAAGAATGCAATTGGTTATGAACAGTTGCACGAGCAGTCCCTCCATCCTTGCACAATCCTGGCCAAAATAAATTGGGACATAGGCAAATTTCAGTGTTGTTGTGATGTTTCCTAAAATGTTGAAATGAAAATGTACATTTAGGACCTTCTGATAGGGCGAGTGGCATTTGATTCAGACAACATTGAAACGGGGGGAGCGGGGGGCACGGAATCAAAGGCCGAAGTAGTGCAATGTGTGATTTGTCCCAAGTATTTCGACCAAGACTGTAGCAATAACATTAGTGAGTGCTGCGTATTAGTTTTACTCGGAAAGGTTGTTCGAAAACGTTTCCATGGTGAGGTTCGTTTCCTGTTTGCGATGTTTACGTTCATTGAATTGCGTTGCGTGGATAAATCGGTATATTGGCTTTTCGGTGATTAACAACAACATAAGTGCACAATTGTTCTGTTTCAAGATACAATATCTAATGATACATGGTTGGGACGTCTCCTTTGGTGATGTCCTATTACGAATATGCTATATCTAAAAAGGAGAATGGACAGGGGAGTCAACCTCGTCCCCAGGGCCTTTTGTCATAACAAAAGGCCCTGGGGACGAGGTTGCAGAGGAATAGAATGAAGGAATCATTGGTAAATCTAAAAGTTATGCAGGATATATTAAAAAGAGCCAATTATAGCATTGGAGATTACTGCTCTAGAGCTATCTTTTCATAAGAAGCTAGTCAATAACAGTTATACTTTTGTTACAAATTATGAAAAAAGTTATACATTTTCAAACAATGGGGAATCAAATGGGGGAATAGTTTTTGGGGAATATTGAAACTACGAGTTAGTTCAAGGTACTATTCGAAGCCCCTTCTTCTCATCTATCCAAATTTACCATTTTCGCATCGATACATTGGACTGTTATTCCATAAACATAACACAAAACTCAAATAACAGTTTCTTTAGATTTGAATAGGCTNCAGGATATAAAAGAGCCAATTATAGCATTGGAGATTACTACTCTAGAGCAATCCTTTCATCAAGAAGCTAGTCAATAACAGTTATACTTTTGTTACGAATTATGAAAAAAGTTATACATTTTCAAACAATGGGGAATCGAATGGAGGAATAGTTTTTGGGGAATATTGAAACTACAAGTTAGTTCAAAGTACTATTCGAAGCCCTTTCTTCTCAGCTATCCAAATTTACCATTTTCGCATCGATACATTGGACTGTTACTCCATAAAGTAAACGTAACGCAAAACTCAAATGACAGTTTCTTGAGATTTGGATAGGCATCATCAGGCAGATTAGCAACGCATTCCTCAACAAAGAGTTTTCTTATGTCTGTGAATACCACTTTGTGTCGAAGTATAGGCCTACAGGTGTCAGATTTGATGTGTATTTGCAAAGTTTTTTACCATCAGTTTTCGTGGAAGTCTTCATGTACTTTACGGTGCCATTGTTGTTTGAAAAACAATAGGAACATAACACTGGTTTCAAGGCAAGAGACCATTATAAAGTAGACTTGCCCAAGTCTATTTCCCGAAGTCCGTCTGACCGATCCCTATCCCATAGTTTCCAAATTCCGCCATTCTAGCATTCCATAAAGAATGTTGGAACAGCGGATCCGGGAACTATGGGAAAGGGATCGGTTAGACGGACTGGCCCACCTCCATATGAACAGGCTTTAAAGCGATGTATCTGCTACCAAAGAAAGATTAAACAACTCCTCAAATGCTAGGGTAAAAAAATTCTATGCTACCATACGAATTACATACGCTGAATCCGTACAAGCTTCTAATAAATTTCAAATTCACCTGAAAAGTTATTTACCAAAAATTTGTTAATTCATAACTTTCTTCCAATAAGTTCAAACTTGGTTGCCATTTGCTGCAGGGTCATAAAACGTCTCCTGAAAGAGCACAAAAATGTTTCAATTACAAAAAAAATCAAAGAGCAGCCCAAGAGTCACTTCCTCTTTGCAGGAAAATCATACATAAGAATGACATTCCGGGTGCGCCAGAAAAAAGCACCCACTTTCGAGAGGCCATGATAAATCGTACACTACCGGGTGAGTAAAAAAGAATCCCCGTTTGACTGCCTCCTGGATATCAAGACAATGAAATTGGAAACTATTTTATTTGATAGTGGATCGTAATCTACAAAAGCTAATGGTCGAGATATATGAATCCACAAATGTCATTAGCCCTTCCTTTTTGTCGGAGTTGTTGATGAAAACGTCGTTTTGAAGATAAATCCTTGTACTTCACAGAGGAACAAACCAAACATTCATATCGTTTACGATTGCTCAGATATAAGTGGATTTTTAACGGTCACTTTTTGGTGGCTTGGGTGAAGCCACCAAACAAACTGCAGAAAATAATGGGCACGTGCCTAGAACAATGGTGTTTAGAGTTTTGTTTACAGCTTTGCGGCGTTTGGCGACAGTTTGGCCCCTTTAAGAAATGCCAAAGAATGAATGTACTCACCGCTTCGCCAGTGAACTCTCTGGCAACAAATGGCCGCATGTAATGCCAAACAAAATGTGTTCCAAGTTTCTTTGCTAATGACGCTGCGCTGCAGGCAACTAGTGCAAAAGCAGAGGTTTCGCGGTCACTTTCGTTTTCCAATAATTTCTTCAGGAATATTGCAAAGTCATCATATTCGAGGTCCGGAGAATTCTCAAAAAGATTCTCCAACTCCGAGTTGAGAACCTAAAATAATAAAAAAAATAAACGCTCAAATATCTTAGGGTGTTTTTGATTGGTACCAATTCTGAAAACGGTTGGCTTGGTAGACTTAGAATTTGTGTTTGATTGACTCCGAAATTCTCAAAACGGTAGGTTTGGTAGGTTTGGAAGGCCTTCTGAACCTTCTGCTCCAAAAGGCAGAAGGCTTGGCAGACTTTGGAGAGATTCTCGTTGTTATAAGCAAACCCTTGGTGGCGAATCCGAAACCTACGGTTTCAAAATTTTTGTGTTTGATTGGGAAATCTTTTTCCGTCTCTGCAAAGTCTAAGCTAAAACATGTTGTATTTGCGGTGAATTAAAATAATTTTACTTTCTCAACTGAATGCACGAGCGAGGGACTTTCAAATTTGCATTTTTTAAGAAACTTGGCTCTGGGTTTTGAAGTAGGATTTCTTATGTTTTGGATTAATTTTATAGTTACGGTTTTTGTAGTGTTTCTTATTCCTTATAAAATTGAATTTCTAAAAAAACGGTACATAACGGGTGGGCCAAAAAAAGTAACCGCCAAGATGAAAACATTTCTGGAAAACTTTCTGAATGGAAGATTTTGATGAAATTTATACCGCACTAAGTACAACTTAAGATACACCTATTGAGTGAAAATTAGTTCATTATCAGCTGTAATTACAGAAAAACGAGCAGTTGAAAACAGATGGTCGCGAAAACCACTGTAACAAAATCACTAATATCAACAATAATCCACCAACTTATTTTTTGATTATTGAATAATTTCTGTGAAAACACCGTTTTCCTAATTTCTCATGGCAAGGAGAGGGATTTTTAAATTGATCTTTGTAATGTTGAAAGAACTGAGTGTATCCTTTTAGTGGGATACCATAACGTGGTCCGTAAGTATCAGAATGTTATGGTAAAAATGCAAATTTTCCTAAATTTGACATGTTCGATCATTATTTTTCAATGCTTTCATTTTTAGCAGTATCTTGTAATGTAGTGATTTTTTTTACCAAAAAGATGCGAGTAGAGGTGGAAACAATGTCAGTGACAGGAAAACTGCCTTTATTGGAAACTTTGTTTGTTAAAGTTGTGCTTTTGATGATTAGCGATTTCGTTACAGTGGTTTTCACGACCGTCTCTTTTCAAAAGATCATTTCTCTGTAAATACAGCTTATAATGAACTGATTTTCATTCAATAGCTGTATCTTATGTTGCACTGAGTGCCATATAAATTTGATCAAAATCTTTTATTCAGAAAATTTTCCAGAATTTTATTTACCTTGGGGGCTACTTTTTTGGCCCACCCGTTATATCATAAAGGACCAATAATATAGCTTTGATAACAAATAATTACAAGAAAGAACCAAATCACAAAAAAATTATAATAAACTTTTCGTTTAAAACACTTTGCAACTCATGACCAACTAGTAGGGTTAAGAGTTTCTTAATTTTTTGCAAGAAGCTAACACAGGTTTCTTGTAAGTGGTTCCTCATAAAAAAATGAGTGTACCTCTAATTTGTCACCATGCTTGTTCTGCAACGCATCGCCAACAGTCCGTAGCCCATTAGCTGCTGCTTTGATCGCTTCTTTGTTTTCATTTCTTAATCTCTGTGCCTCCTCATTTTTTTGCACATAAGCAGCTGTTGCAGCTTGTTGTTGTTTCTGTGTTACTCGCCCATCAAATTGTGCTTTCTCTCTCTCTGTTTTAAAACCTCCTGACGTCAATAAGAAGAAGCATACAGTATCTTATCACAGAAAAATTATTGCTGCTATTGGGTGTCCCAAAAAAATACTCCTGTTTGAAAATTCACCAAAATTTGATTACTTGGCCGATCTTTAACAAAGACCAAATTATTTTCCCAGGAATAGCTGATCTTGTGATTGGTTTTAGCTCTTTTTAGGGCTGCATGGTTTTGAGGCATACTGCGAAAAGCACTAATGATTACCAGATTAATATATTTTTGCATATCAAGCTTCTAGTTTGGTCAT
>REGM01000268.1:203797-224842 GCA_004194415.1 Aurelia aurita | reverse complement strand
ACATTGCCCAAAATGGCTCCTGCTGTTATAAGCCAAATCAAGAATAGAATTTTTGGTTGGGCAATTTGCTAGACGACTGCAGCTATTTTCCTGTCTAGTAGCCCTCTTTCAAATGGTTTGAATAT
Organism: Aurelia aurita; assembly: GCA_004194415.1. NCBI lineage: Eukaryota > Metazoa > Cnidaria > Scyphozoa > Semaeostomeae > Ulmaridae > Aurelia > Aurelia aurita. The sequence continues at coordinate 224,717 of REGM01000268.1, read as the reverse complement.
TGCAGTCACCCAGAATAACAAAATGTACTTACAGCCTCTTCTGTAAATTGGTCACTCAAATATCGCTTGAGATAGCTTCCAAAAGAAAAGCCAAGCTTCCATATCAGTAGAGCGCATAGATGCATTGCAAACAGGAAGGTCCTAAGATCCCTATCCTGTGGCAAGATCTGTGAGAAAATTGTTGAGAATGCTTCATAGGACACATTTGCACCTTTACTGTTGACAGAATCAACAACTTGTTCTCCGGCTTTCTAAAAGAGATCAGAAAGAGAAGTGAATATCAATGGGGCCATTTGCAGGATACTTTAGAAAACTAACTGAACTTTTCATAAGAAACTTTGATCAGCCCATATGTATGTGCATGATCATGACTTAGCCATTACGTTCAACAAGAAATAAGTTACTTGATAATGGAAAATAAATGCCCATCAATCTTTGTCTAGTTTTTGCAGTTGTCATGGGGAAATCTGTCCCAAAAAACAAGAAACAAGAATCTTTCCATACACAATCACGTCCCAAGTAAAAGATCAAAGAAATGCACAATACCTCAAGCCTTGTCTTATATTCATCATCTAATTCATCACCCATGCAAGCAATATTGACTGCCGTTTCATGGATTAACTCTTCCGTTGGTCCTTCATCCTCTTGCTCCACACCACCAACAGCACCAAGCAAGTCTGCAATTTCTGGATCAGATCCCCTTGATACAGCCCTACCAGATGCAAGTGAATTTCCCTGTGCTAGAAATTTTCTCTCAGAAGGGGGTGTTGCATCAGATACTAATGAATCATTCCTATCAATTAACGGTGGTGTTCTTGATTGTATTGTATGGGTTTCCCTGGTGAAGCTTCCAGAATACCGTTTATTAACTGAGTCTGAAACGACCACATCACCTGCAATCAAACAAATAAACAACCCTTTTAATAACTGTAAAACCTTGAACTACCCTTCCTGGAATGAGCGTCCCCACAGGGGCGCTGGAGGTGCAGAGGGGTGATGCACCCCACATAGCCCTGTGACATTTGATAAAGACTCCCATTTTCATTTCCTCCAACTTTAAGCTAGCTGGCCAGGTTAGCCGAAATCTCGTCTGCTGCCTACCAGGCTAGCCTGGCAGAACAGGCTGGAAATTACACCTTCTTCTCATGTAATCGATTCAAGACCGGGCAGACCCGGCAAAGCAGGCTGAGAATTCTGCAATGCAGCGCTTTATGAACAGATTATACGATTAAGGCGCCAAATATTTTACAGCCTGAGCTGGAATTCTCCATGCAATTGTTTAGGCAAGCCAGCCCGCTTAAAGGGGCATTTGCAACCGGCATACCTTGCATGTGCCATCACTTTGTTGTCAGCAATTTTAGTATACCATTAAAATGGCGACGAGTGGACCATTAAAATGGCGACAACAAACAAAGCACAAAAGGATGTATTTACAAAGCATGCCGGTTGCAAAGGCCGCTTTAACTGCGTTAGCCCACCCCATGTAATTAGGGCCTTAGGTCCCTATATTTCCTGGAGATTCCTGGATATAATAGTGGTGCACCACAGCAATCAAAAGCTTGATCTTGTTATCAAAAGAGAAATTCAAGCTAAGGAGATATGTGGTATCATATATCTTGCTTTTTCTCTTTGTAGAAATAACAGGATTAAGGAAAATCCAAAGATCAAGGGATAACCTGGGGTCACTGAGTTTAAAGCTTGATGAATGTGTTTCTCTTTAAAATTTGTTCTTGTTAGTACTCCTCAAACTAGTACATACTAGAATTTCTTAATATTTTTGCTATGACTGAAGTTATAAACAAGTTCTTTTTGAAAAATGTGTATTTTGAAGGAAACTTATTTGTAGAATTATTACAGCTTACATTATCCTGAAAAATAAGAAACCGCTAACACTAAAACATGGGATCTTCTTACAAATTAAAAAAAATGTTGACAAATATCTTAAATACTAAAAATTGGATGTTGTATAACATCTTTTTATGCGCTATCCAAATTCTTACCTCTGTGCCCAAAAGTTGACTGTTTCAATTCAGGATAAAACTTCATGATTTGCAGCTTGTTTTATATTTTCCCTGGTTCTGAACTCAAATGTAACTGATTGTGAACTAACGAATAACCAATACACAGCAGTGCCTATTTGCTCTGTGAATCCACCATATTTTAACCATGCATTTATATAGCATAATTTGATACTTGTGGGTGGTGTTGGAAGGGTTGGATTGGAAAATTAAAGTATGAATTAACAGCTGGACTTCCTCAACTAATGAGACTTGTGAACCAGAGCAATCACTCACGTAAGCTACCTGGAAAGTTCTGACCTCTCTTTTGTCTCGATTGTTCTATTTTTAACTCGACTGCTGTTAAAGGGCATGTAGGCAAATCTTAGTGTCCGTACTCTGAAAAGTGCCCCCTAACAAATTAGTCACACATCGATATTTTCACATGAGTATCCAATCAGGCGATGAGAAACTTGGTTTCGATCTGGTGCGGCGCGGGGAATGAGGAAATGTAAACCCAAGGGTAATCGCTGACACACCGTGATACATTCAACCAAACTTCCGCATAACATGCGGCCGGCTCACTTCTGGTGTAACGGGCGGGCTCGCTGGATTGCCCATTTATGGAACGCAAAAGAATAAACACAGCTAAAATAACATGCGATCTTACGGATCTTGTTACAGTTTGTTTTAAAACCTCACCTCATACAGTGAATCACAGTCAAGTTTGCGTTGGCGTCGGTTAGGCCTTCGTATAGTATTGGTTCCTTCAGATAAAGATGTCTGCAAGGTGTATTCGTGTTTAGAAAGCTCCGAATGATCAGAGGCTTATTTTACGCTCCTCTTTTTTGAGAGCAGAGACTATGCGAACAACATTTGAATAGGCAGAGCAGACATTGAATTTAGTAGTCCTACCTTCCAGGCTTCTTCTGTTCTTCGCAACCAATATGGGTACCGCTGCTGGTGCCGCATGTTGAACGGATTTGTGCGGCTGTCGCTTCTTCTGAGCCACATCGAAGAAGTCATCGAAAAGCAGCTCAGCTTGCTTTTTCTTGGACAATCTCCCTATCTGTCTTTTGATCATTGCTTTGGCTGGCGAATCGATGTGGCGAAGAGCTTCGAAGTGAGCCAAGCTTGTGATTTGGTGTGCGCTGAAAAACCGGGCCTAAAAAAGCACACAGCCAAGTTGTTTCTCGTATCTGTTACCAGCAATGGCGATTTCCGATCAGTGTACCTTATTTGAATCTTAGATAGTTGCAGTACTTAAACTAATTATCATGCGGTATTAGATTAGGATATAAGCAGGATTTTACCAAAATAACATTTTGATCTTTTGCAACAACTGGCTTTGATTTTCACCTCGTTTGTTTTCCTTGCTTTCATTATAATGGCAATATGGGCATGCGCAATGAGATTTCGTCATTCTTGGAAGCACGCCAGATCCCAGGCCTTTTTGTCGTGCCCAGACTCTTTTGTTGCATGCTAAACCTTTTGTTTTGCGACAAATACTTTTGGGACAATAAGTTCGGGACAAAACAATTTTGGAGTTAGGAACAGAAATTTCTGGTGAAGTTTGAGATTGATGAAATCCATCTGTACGAAAACTTGGGACATCTCGAAAACTCGAATAAGTTGGAATTTTCATAAGTCGGACGAAAAGTTTCAGTGCCATATTGGCATAAATGATTTGAAAATAGTGCACAGTGGTCACAGTATTGCTTCTTGTTTCTTCTCATTCCGATCTTATCTGTCTAGGGTATCACAACTTTTGGAGAGGCCACTAAAATCTCCCGAGCTATCTAAAAAAGGTTGCATAGGCAGTTCAGTCTTCAGAATATTTGATCGGTACTTTTTTGTGTTCGATTCCTTCTATTCTTGCTGTTTCGAAGGCGGTCTTCAATCCCATTTTCCAAGTCATATTTGTGGTAAATGTCAGTAACATTTTCGCAGGCATACAGTCAGTTACCATATCCCATTCCCAGTCTATTCTTTTGGACATTCGCATTCCCAGTTCATCAAAGCCCAGGCCCCCCAGACCCTCCCAGCGCAAAAATCCTATTCCCAGAGTGTCCTTTTACGCAGATCCCAGGTCCCATGTTACCCTTTTAGGACCCTCTTTAGAAATTTGACTTATCAATCACCCGAGGGGGGGGGGGGTAACTTCAATAGGGAGATGACGGGGGTGTGCCATTTTGACATGTGAAATCACACCCTAAAATTTAAAGACTTTCCAAAAAGCATACCCCAAAATTTACAGGATATGCAAAATGCATACCCTAAAATTTAATATTATGGGTCAAAAATCCCAAAAGTTCACCCCAAAGAATTATTTTTGAACATGATACCCTAAAATTTATGATCATACCAAAAATGATACCCCAAAATTCATTTTCTGTCTGAAAAAAGGCACCCCAAACAATGGCACACCCCGTACCAGTATATATGGAAGTAACCCCCCGGATCAATCAGCAAAATGTTACCCAATTTTCCAGTACTCCACAGTACCAAAAACTCTCTCTCCACTCATACAGCAAATCTTGGATTGAGGTAAGAGCGACTCTGTGTTAGCTTGATAAGTTATTATTTATAACTAACCACTTGTCATATCATTCTGTACGAAATGCCTATTATAGGTTTTGTACAATAATGTAAGAAGAAGGATATTATAATATCCTACAAGAAAGAACACACACAGAGAAGACACACAAATTTGAGCATAAGCGTACGGGAAGTAAAAATCTATGGGGGCTGCCTGATGAAAAGTCTATTGTTTACGAAATTTTTTGCCCGATTATTGCCCGAAATAAGCAGATTTTTCTAAATTTTTCGAATGTTGGGGGGGGGTGCCGCCCCCAGCCCCCCCGGCTCGTACGCTTATGAATTTGAGTATGGATTGCTCAAATATCTACCAAATTTCTTGTTAACATCTTTTTTTAAACGACAGATAAAGTTGTATCTTCCTATGGGGACTGGGCAAGACACGGCAAGAAAAAAGTTAATTTCGACCTAATTTCTATCTAGAGGTTTATGGAGGTTTCCTTTAGTTTTCAAATTTGAAATTTTACTTCACTAATTTCACAATAGTTTCCTATGTGGGAGATTTACATCGTTAATCTTCAAAACTTTTCTCTGACATAGAACCCCCGTCTAAAAATAGGGGATGGGGACAATTTTCAGAATGGGTCCAACTCTCATCTTTGTCAGCTTGGCAAAGTGTCTATGTCTGCCAAATCTCATTCTTTTATCACAATGTGCACGGTGCATTTTGTTATCGGCTGGACTACAGGGGAACTTTTAATCTTCATTGTGTTCAAGGTTTTAAGAGTTTTACTTGAAGGCTAATACGCAACCTCTTGTTTGACAGCTTGATGACATCGGCCTATTGTTCGTCTGTGGTGACGACCTAGGGTCCCTTTCATCTTTGGTACTTAAGGGTCCTATAGGTCTCAGGAGTCCTAGGGTCTTAGGGTCCGGTTTTTACAACATGCCACTTCTGACAGATTTGGAATCTGGGCACTAAATTGTGGTTGTGGTTGCACACTATTTTGTTGTTGTTGACGTTCAAATAGGAGAACATTGTTTAAATTTCTTTACAAGGAGGAGTTTCGAAAGTTCCGTAGAGTTTCGTACTCTATTTATTCTCAGGAAGGATATGCTTGATGATGATAGAAGCTGTTTGGTTTGGTTGAGGAAGAAGTGATTGCTAATTCTGGCGAGAAGCGGTTGAGACTCACTTTGCAGTTAGTTTTTACAGGCCGAAAAGAATAGGCCATCTGCAGGGAAGAAAACCGGCCTACTAGATGATGGTGAAGGCACTTCGTGGTATGTAGAGTTGTGTCTGGTGATTAGAGACCTAACCAATAATGGCGGCAGCACAGACCATTGATTCACACACACAGAATGATCTAAGCACACTCCCTCCAGTACCACGCAACAATAACTTGACAATGCAGAAATCAAGTGCCCAGCAACATTTGCTTGGAGAATATCATGCAGAAGGTGATACCACACACAGCCCAAAAAGATCAACCTCAATAAAAAGGCAACCAAGGGTAGGACAGCGACCATCAAATCAAAAATTGATACTTGATGGAATGGAGCGGATGAGACAAGAAACGAAACTTGTGGTGCTAGAATATCTTAGCAGCCTCCCCTCTGTAGAAATCAGTGCTAGGTATAAGTGCCAAAAAGAAAGAGGCAACAGTGTTGTTAAAGCAAAAACAATTCATTCTTGTGAAAGACCCTTCGTTGAAGTTATTGAGAAGGTTGCAAAGAAGAAAAGTGAACATTTACCATTAAAAAGAAGAAAGAGTGAACAATATGATAAAAAAGTTAGAGAAAAACTTCAGCAGATGGCTTATCCCATCAAGAAAAGAGTTAGCCCTGAAGTTTTGGAAGACATTAAACAATTTGATAAAGGAAAACTCAAGGATGTTCCTAGAAGGAAAAACCGACAATCTCTTCCCTTTCTCAGGTATAATTTTGAGAATCCTTTTTGGTTCAGTTATATGTGGAAAAAAAAACAAAGAGAAAAGCATGCCAACAAGTGTCCATAGGAACTTTCATTCAGAACGATGAAATTAAGGCGAAATCGGACGATTAACAAATTTTCCACAAAAAAGTGCCATCCATAAGATCAATAGAAAGGTTGATATGAATTGGTTACAAAACGAAAGAGGACAATTTTAGTTTGTAGAGTTTATCTGAATGCATGCTGAAGATTTTGAGAATACATTTCCGTTATAATATGTTTTGCAAAACATGATTCTAGAAACTACTCTCTACGCTTCCAAGAAATCTCAAAATCTATCCTAATCTATATAACTGAAGGCTGAGCGGCGACATCAAAGCCAGCAACAAACTGCTTTGGCAGCAGCTCTAGGTGCACAATCAATCTTTGTGTGTGTGTTAACAATGAGCTCAGCTAGAAAAAACAGATGAAGTAATAATCTAAATTATACTTTGAATAGAGTATATTATTTGCACAATGTTTCAAGCTAAGCTCATTATGAAGTGAAGTGATAACATGTTTTTATATGCAAAATAAAAGCGCTGGAGCTAGTCAGCAAACACTTCATATGGTGCCTTCGTAGAGGGAAGAGACGCAAGTTCATTGAGCTCCCTCTATAAGTGGCACTTACAATATATTTGATACTGCATTGCCACACTAGAGCAAAATAAAAGATGAGGAGCAAACAAAGAATAAAGAAACAAATGATGAAACAAACAAATAACAAAAATGAACAAACAAAATAAGGGGGTAGAAAATAAAAAGCAATACATGCTACTGTAAAACAAATAACATGGTCAGCTAGAAAGGTTGTGAAACACCCTACTCTGTTCAAAGTGTGATATATATATATAAATTTCTTTATTTGTTTATTATCAGCTCTGGGTATCAAATTCTGATGCTTTTAAATCATTTCATTTCATTCAACAGATTTCAGGCTGCGTCAGCTAATGATGTAGTACTGGACACTCCAGTGACTTGTGTTGCACTGCGTCTTGAGGAAATGAGTGAAGACATAATGAAAGATTATCCTGAACTTCTAGATGAGCAGTTGAATGAGCTTTTAACCCCTCTTGAATCAGATGAGAAGAAATTGACCTATGAGGACTTCGCTAAGGTTGCAAAGCCTGTTTTTGAAAAGCAGTTAGCAAGATTTACTGGGTCTATTTGGACCAAAGTAGCATTGGTTTTTTATCTGGTAAAGGAAGTGTTGTATTCTGGAAATTTAACTGACATCCAGGTTGAGCTGCTGGTGGAATATGCAACCCGTTTTGTCACAGAAACATCATTTGATAAAATCAAGAAAGAAGGTGGCTGGGTAAGCAAAAAATCTGTTTCTGGTTATCTTCTCCTGAGCAAATTATTGAGTAAGTTTCCTTGCAACCCTTATTTAAAGTGCTCGTAGTGTTGAAGTTATTGGGAATATGCAAGCCGTTTTGTCACAGAAACATCATTTGATAAAATCAAGAAAGAAGGTGGCTGGGTAAGCAACAATCTGTTTCTGGTTATTTGTTACTGAGCAAATTATTGATTAAGATTCCTTGCAACCCTTATTTAAAGTGCTCGTAGTGTTGAAGTTATTGGCAATAGAGCCAAACCTAAAACATTGTCACCCTGGTCACACATGTATGAGAAACTTTGTTGGAGCAGTTGGATCCTTGAACTAAAACTTTTGATTTTTAAGGACGTTTTCCTATTTCATTGGTGAAGGTTCCTTTAATTCCTTCTCCAGGGCAAAATAAAAAAGATATATTCTAAGATCCTGAAATATTTTTTCCATACAAAATGACAGTTTGGTAGAATTCTATAACCCATAAAATATGCTGATATTTGTAAATGAATTAGATAGCAAAGCAAAGCAAAGAGAGACCATTGTGGAAATGAGGAGGGACTGCTATTAAAACAAGGTCAAATCGACCTTTTTAATGCTATTCCTGCCTGCCATTATAACCTAGGAGTGTTTCAGATTAATTTGTCAGGCTTTTATAGAGAAATTATCAAGTAGATGTCATAATGTCTCTTTTTGCTTAAATTTATATAATTGTAATTATGTAATATTTATGCTAAAAATCACACAAGTTTCNCTTTTTTCTTAAATTTATATAATTGTAATTATGTATATAATATTTATGCTAAAAATCACACAAGTTTCTTGCAGTTACAACCACATTAACAGAGTTTGGCTTTTTAAAGTACTGTAGTTCCTCATAAAAGCAGCATTGTCATATCAGATTCTCAGGTACACACTTCGTGTAGCATCAAGATATCATTGTAGCATGTATACAGACAGGCTCCTACGGTTATTTTTCAGGTTGCTTTAGACTCTCAGCATGATGGCCTTATAGACCCATATGGATTTGGTGGTAGCCTATATGATCCACTCGGTGATGACACGGAGTTTGATACTGTAGATGGTCCTTCAAGCTGTAGTAATTTAGACGAGTCTACAGAGAATGTAGAAGAAGAGCCTGCAGGATATATAGATGCTGTGAAAGACACTTTCAGGAAATGGACAACATATAGTGCCGCAGCATTAGCTGTAGGTATTGGTTTTGCTTATGCATATCTGAAACAGCAATAACATGCAACTTAGCAACTAACGTATTGTCTACATAAATTCCAGGGATGTGCAGCCCTCTTGTAAAAATATATAGAGCCCTTCTTGTAAAGCATTTAGGCATCAAATCTTTAAAAACAGATTGGACTATTGGTTAATGCATATTCCACTTGATTTAATGGCTTGAAAGGAACTTGAGGTAATTTGCTATAATTGTTCAGTGGCAATCTTTGATATCTTGATTATTTTTTAAATTAAAGCGTTTTTCTAGGTTTAAAGCAGTTTTGAGGTTGTGACATCATCAAATTGCTAAATCGCACACTAGAAAAGCTACAGATTTCTGCGTACCGCCATATTATAGACCTTCATAATCTATGATGGTTGTCTTGAAGATTGTACCGTTTTTCCTCTATCTATTTATTTAGGTTTACGATGATTTTAATTTTTTTCAAAGCTTTTCATGAATTCATTTCAATAAAGAGAAAAGTCTATGTATGTTCTTCTGCAAGTAATTCTGAAAATAATAAAGATATCAAAGATTGCCAATAAACAATTATAGCAAAGTACCCATTAAATAAAACGAAAGATGCATTAACCATTCGAGCAATCTTTTTTGAAGATGTGATGCCTATTCTTTCGTGTCACCAATGGGACCAGCTAATAATTTAGTCAAATCGGTCAAACAGTGGTGGGCAATTCTTTTGGAAGTTTTTTTGCAAAGCCATAGAACAAATTGTGACTCATTGTAATTCGAGCAAAAGGGACAATGCAACATTTATTATATTACATGGCCGGTGGAGGAGATAAATTTTTGCAAAAAAACCAACTGCCCTGTAACCCTTGCCTAAAAAATGTATCTGCCCCGTATTCCAGAGCATTAGATCTAATATACTACATATGAATTAGCAAATGTCTCTTTAAGAACTCCTCGTCTTGCATGATTTACAGTTTTGTTCTCAAAATGAACAATTCTATGTTTCAAACTTCATCTTGAGCTCATACAAAAGTTACTGCCCTGTACACATTTGCTTTATAAACAGTGTTGACCCGTCCTGCATAGTCTTAAAAAAAGTAGTTGCCCCGTTACGTTTTGCACCGGCCATGTAATAAAATAAATTTTGCACCGTCCCTAAGTCATGAGCTTGCATTTCAGGAAACGTAGATGCTTTTTTCGCTCATCCAGTACAAATATGTCTTCATTTAACGTATATTGAACAAGTTACATGTAGTTTTGTGTTTAGGATCTCGATTTATGGGTGCTTAGTTTACTTAAAGGGGCCTTTGCAACTGCAACCAAGATACCTTGCACGTGCCATCTCTTTGTTGGCGGCCATTTTCGTGAACCATGAAAATGGCGACAACAAGAGACCACAAAAGGATGTATTCACAAAGCATGCCAGTTATTAAGATGAGATAATAGATACGTGTACTTAAACTTATGACGACTAGCTTCGGATTCTTAAATTAGTACCGGGTGAGTCAGAACAATGTTTAGACATTTAGAAGCCTGTAGCTTTCAAACCATTTATCAGATTCCTATGAAGTGATACTACCTGTGTAGCTAATATGTCAACTTAGATTAGAAAATTTAATTTGTCAAAATCTGTAGATTCTTTCTTAAGTTATAAGCGATTTATAAAAAATGCGTCACCTTAAAATCCTTCAAAGCAAGCCTAAAATCCTTGATCAAATTTACTAGCAATCTGGCCATGACAACAAATGATAGATGATATTTTGGAGGGCCCCTTGAAAATCAACATTGCTGAAGGGCTACCCTCCTTAAACATGTGAAATAAATAAATAAATAGGCAAAAAAGAGCTGAATTACAGTCCCAAGTGTAAGCTGCCTGACCTCTTTATATACCCAGTAAAGGTTTTCTGAGCAATAGGGTAGACTGATATAGTTTGATTATGGTAGCTGTGTGGCTACATTCATCACATTGTCAGTAAATTTGATCAAGGCTCTTTGGCCTGTTTTAGAGGATATTGAGCTGAAACATTTTTTATGAAATCGCATGTAATTTGAGAACGATGTGACCGATTATGACCAACTAAATTTTTGTATCTACGTTGATATGTTAGCTACCAAACGAATACCAGTCTAAAGGAATCTAACAAATGGTTTGGAAGCTACAGGCTTTTAAAAGTCCAAACGTTTTTCTGACTAACCCGGTATCACACACCCCTGTGTAAATGACTTGACATTCTATGAAGTCTCCGTGAGGAAAATCACATAGATTTTGCCTATAATAAAACTCAGTTCTTGCTGGTGATAGTTGATAAGAATAATAACCAGGTTAATGATTCAATCCCAGCTTGAAGAAAACAAACGAACTGCAAGGGAAACTTTTAAAGACCCGGAATTGCAAAGGGAGGATGTTGAGCAAGACTGGTCAATGAGCGATTGCTTACCAAAGATTTTAGTTTGCTCTTGTTGGTTTTCGACTCTAACGCCCGAGGGGAAGGGGGTAGTAGTCCTGGATACATACGGAGGCCTGCCACCAGAACATTTTTCTCGCACCCAATTTTGGACTAAAATGTGTGAATATGTATACCCTGTTTTTTAGAAAACTTAAAAAGTTAAAAGTATACCTTGCTTGGTCAAAATCTTGGTCGAAATTGAAATATGAAATAAATATATGAAAATATGACTGGAAGGACGAGAGAGTGGATTCAATGTATACTCCACGGTAACTTTACTTCATTTGCGTTGTTGGGTCACTTATGCAAGGGTGTTTTCACGAAGCTGTAGGTTTTAACTTGATACTGTCGACGTTAGCTTGGCATGGTGTGTATGTTATTTGAATTCAAGAAATTAGATGAATATCGACTGTTCTAAGTTGAATTATTTGTTTCTTCTCTGAAAATTGCTTGGAAAGCTTGCCAGTTCTCAGCGCAGAGCATCTCTAATCCAGCCGCTCCTAAAAGACAGCCTGTCCTTGCAACATCATTTCACTGGAGCTCATTTTGGCGGGAATTTTCCTTGGTCCAGGCTCCAATGCAAGGTCTGTCAAAAAACCGTAAGAATTGTTAAGGCAGGAACAAAAGTTTTGGCGAGAATTTTCCTCGGCCAAGGCTTCTTTACATGGTCCANATAAATATATGAAAATATGACTGGAAGGACGAGAGAGTGGATTCAATGTATACTCCACGGTAACTTTACTTCATTTGCGTTGTTGGGTCACTTATGCAAGGGTGTTTTCACGAAGCTGTAGGTTTTAACTTGATACTGTCGACGTTAGCTTGGCATGGTGTGTATATTATTTGAATTCAAGAAATTAGATGAATATCGACTGTTCTAAGTTGAATTATTTGTTTCTTCTCTGAAAATTTCTTGGAAAGCTTGCCAGTTCTCAGCGCAGAGCATCTCTAATCCAGCCGCTCCTAAAAGACAGCCTGTCCTTGCAACATCATTTCACTGGAGCTCATTTTGGCGGGAATTTTCCTTGGTCCAGGCCCCAATGCAAGGTCTGTCAAAAAACCGTAAGAATTGTTAAGGCAGGAACAAAAGTTTTGGCGAGAATTTTCCTCGGCCAAGGCTTCTTTACATGGTCCATCAAAACCGAAAACAAGTGTGAACGCAGGAACACATGTTTTGGCAGGAGTTTTCCTCGGCCCAGGCTCCTTTACAAGTTTGTCAAAACAAAAACAAGCGTGGACAAGTGACGTGTAGACGCAGGAAGATAATCTTTACATTCTACGCGAAATTATTCTGTCCAGCTTCTCCAACAAGACAACGAAACCTGGTAACATCTTTTCCTTTCAGCATTCTCGCGGAAATTCTCCTCGGCCCAGGCTCCATTACATGATAGATCATAACCAGCCAAGTCAACCGTTCCCGAGTGCTGGTGAATGATCAGTCCCAAGGTTACGGTCCCAAGCGCAACTCCCTTCGTTACGTTGAGCGAGCGATTCCTTGTGTATTTCAAAGAGCAGTTCCTAGAAAGACTGCTCCAAAAGAGGATGTTGTTCGCTGCCTGTGATAACCATTAAAATACCCCTGGTCAGTAGCTCCCGTGCCATCGGGAGGGGTATCGTTTTCACGATTTTGGTACAAGGAACGGTTTCGATTTTGACCATTTTGGTATAAAGAACGGTGTTGAATTTCGTAATTTTGGTATTAGGAACAAATAAATAGGCCATTTTTTAAAACTAAATAAGTGCCTTCTACACTGCTCGGCCAAATTGCAATATCTATACTTGGCTGAGGAGTGTTGGGGCTGCACGCAGGCTATTATTATCATCTGACTGATTAGAGGCTTCATGTTCCGCAATTTTCAAATGATTCGAGGGCGGTATTTTCGTTATCATAACTCCGCAATCGAAATAATTGTTTATCTTAAAGCAACAAAACAATTAACTTTCTATAGAAGGTGGTTGCACAAAGAGGTCGAAACTCATCAAGGAAAACAAATTGAACAATAAATGCTCAAGCTCAACGCTAGGCCTAGCCAATCTGGCAAGTGTCGAAAAGCTAGGAGAGAGAAGAGAGAGAAGGAAGTCTACAGCGAAAGCAAAAAGTTGCTGAGAAACTTTGAAGATAATTGCTTCGACTTTCGTGAACGAAGTGACAACAAAAACGAGAAAGTAAAAAGTTTGAAACAACAGACGACAACAAAAACAAGAAAGAAAGAAGTTTGAAACAACAAACGACANTATCTTAAAGCAACAAAACAATTAACTTTCTATAGAAGGTGGTTGCACAAAGAGGTCGAAACTCATCAAGGAAAACAAATTGAACAATAAATGCTCAAGCTCAACGCTAGGCCTAGCCAATCTGGCAAGTGTCGAAAAGCTAGGAGAGAGAAGAGAGAGAAGGAAGTCTACAGCGAAAGCAAAAAGTTGCTGGGAAACTTTGAAGATAATTGCTTCGACTTTCGTGAACGAAGTGACAACAAAAACGAGAAAGTAAAAAGTTTGAAACAACAGACGACAACAAAAACAAGAAGTTTGAAACAACAAACGACCAACACTGAACAAAGCAAAGAAATGGATCGAATGAAAGAAGAAACAAAATTTGTCGTGCTCGAGTACCTGAGCAGTCTCCCTCCAGAAAAGAGCAGGGCAAGGAACCGCCATTGCTCAATGCCAGTAAATGCTAAATTGAGTCGCTCATGGCCAAATGCTGGTCGAGTAGTACGTAGAGGTAGTGACTTACACGACAAAAAAGTCAGGGAGAGACTCACCAACATGTTGGGTCCACTGAGAATAAAGCTGTCTCAAGATTTGCTGGCTGATATTACCAAGTTTGATAAAAAACGACTTAAAAGCGCTTCGGATGATGATGGGTGTCAACTACCTTGTCTTCGGTAAGGGTTTACAGAAATCGTTAAATGGGCAAATGGGATGGGATAGGAAAGTGATGGGAACAGCGCCGAGTAGGTGGGAGTGCTGGGAGGGGCAAGCTCCCAAGTCACTGCATGCACTCTTGCCTTGGAGAAGAAACTCTGCTTGGCGTCCCTTTCTTGAGGAGATTTTGATTCCCAGACTGTGCAAAAGACTTTATCCATTTTGCATATTTTTATCCATTTCTTCAAACAGACTGCAATCCGTGCATAGGTGCCACTTGTTCTTGAAACTTTGAGTGCCAACGATGGGAAGGAGCCCCACAAGGCTAGGAATCTGGTACTCTTAGGACACTGGACTCGCCATGAACCAAGGGTAGGAATCTTGGAATCTGTGAATTTTGTTTTCAAGTTACACTCATTTTTTTTATAAGAAACTAAGGTCCGGGGTTGGTAGGCAGTTTCTTAAATTTTAGGGCCGTTTTGCTATCAATAGTTTCTTATTTGTTTCTAACATCTGTTAATGCCCTTAGTATAGAGCCAATAAATTTTTGTTAGCAGGGCTTCCAAATTACATGGTAAGATCTCAAAACATGTTATAGCATAATTCGCACTCACAACAAAACATTTTCGAGTGACTTGGGAAAATTAAAGCTACAAATTACAAAAGTTTCTTAGCTTTTTTAATTCAAGTAGGGTAGTTTCTTAAGTTTTAAAAATTGAGCCTATCGTTTCTTATAAGCTGTTTCTTATGTTTCTTATAAAAAAAAATGACTGTAATTGACTGAGTTAAAAGTGGCTTAAGTGCACCTCTAGTGCAGGGTTATTGTAATAGAAGAGGATGCTTGCCCACGTTGAAAAAGAGATATAAGCTTGATTCACATCAGGTCGTTGCAGTTGCTGGAGTGGAGTCTTTGGAACAAAAGACAATAACTACCCAAAAGACTAAATGTGAACGATGAAAATAAACTCCTCTACGACCCTAACAACACCAACGACTTAGTTTTTGCTGTTCACTTCAAATCTTCTGGGTCTTTTGAGTCGTTTGTTCCCACCGATTCTAACGACTAAGCGACTGCAACGACCTAAGTGCGAACCAGGATTAATGAAAAGTTTTTCTTCCATAGGTTTGGCACTATAGAGAATGAATTAACAATCCCAGAAACTCCAGTAACCTGTGTAACACTGCGCCTTGAGCAGCTGAGTCAAAGTATCATGGAAGATTTTCCTGGAATTTTGGACAAACAATTTTGTGAACTGATGACTCCACTCGAGTCAACGAAGAAACAGATCAGCTACGAACAATTTTCTGCAGTGGCAACATCAGTGTTCGAAAATAACTGGGCAAAGATAACCAAGTCGATATGGGCAAAAGTGGCACTTGTTTTCTATTTAGTGAAAGAAATGGCGTTCTCAGGAGTACTTTCTGAAATTCAAATTGATTTACTGGTTGATTACGCAAGTCGATATGTGGCTGAAAATTCCTTTGATTGTATCAACAAGGCAGGAGGTTGGGTAAGTTGTCATTATCATTATCATCAATTTGTTGGTACCTGAATGACACGCAATACGTCCACTTGTTGGCACTTGCAACACAACACAAACAATATTTGCTTCCCCCAGGAGATGGGTTACCTCATTGTTTTAGTATGATAGATAGATGCTCTAGAGCCTAGAGCCCAGAAGGCAACTTTTGCTTGATAGATCAGGTCTCCCTACACCACGCCGTCAGGTTTCCCAACACCACGTGGCACATTTTTGCTACAGGATGCTCTGGAAGTGTTGCGAAATCAAGATTTTTGGTTATAGTTTATGGTGAACATTGATTCATAGCCATTGAAAATAAAGTAAATTTATAGAGTGCATTCGAGATTTCGAAACAAGTATAGATGGATTTATTTTCTGCTTACATTTTTGTTGATGTGAAGAAAAATTCCTCTGAATTATGCGGATAAATGGTTTTCTAAATTGTAAGTTAAACATTAGAATAAACTGGTAAAAAAAGCCAATATAGTTGAACTAATTACGAAACACAGAGTAAGAAGAAAACATGGCGAGGAAGACAGTACATAGAGCATGAATTTGCTCGTCTGAAGTATTAACTCCGGTTAAATTGCACTTACACACGTTTGGTTACATGGCCTTACATCAGGCCCCCGTCTACTCCAATCAATAGGAATTCGCATATTTTATGCTTCTGTTATTGTGAGATATAGATAACTATGAAGAATGTTGCAAATCTATAACTAACAGTATGTGCTGAGTTTTTGATAGAATAGAATAGTAGAATAGTCTGTTCAAACTCAGCCATTTCTTCCTAAAAGTCCTGTAATTCTCAGCGGCAAACCTGTTTACGGTTCGAGCTTACAGCTTGTTCTTTGCTGATCATATTCCCGTTGTTTCTCATGAAAGAAAATTTCGGAATTCGGAAAAAGGCGAACAAGCAGGGGTAAGTCACCCCCAAAAAGTATACGAGAGTATTAATCACAAGAGATTACTTACACTGCGACTTACACTGCAAAAGTTACAAAATCGCGCTGCCAGAATTGTGACCAATAGCAGTTATGATGCACCTGCTGATGCCCTGATACAGAAGCTAAAGTGGCCAACTATCGCTGAAATTATCAAACGAGACAGCGAGCATCGTTTTCAAATCCATAAATGGTCTTGCACCTACTTATCTCTCGAATATTTTTTCAAAAAACTCTTCACGGGACACTGTCAAGTTAAGAAACTCTGAGACTGACTTACGCGTCCCTCTTATGAAAACGACAAATGGGCAGAAATCGTTCTCGTATCGTGGTGCGCACCTTTGGAATAATCTTGAACCGGAGGTCAAGCAAGCACCCTCTCTTTATGCTTTTAAACGTCGATTATGAGTATGACCATAATGTATTTATTTCTAGATTCTAGTTTTGTAATTAGGTTATTAACGTTTTAGCTTCATATGTATTAAATTGTAAATTGTAAAGTTTTTGGCACGGCCCCCTGAAAAGCAGCCTTAGCTGACGGGGTTACCGTGGTTAAAGAATATAAAATCAAATCAATAAAATCAATCAAATTACTTCATGATTAGTTTGATTATTTTTTTATTATTTTGAAAGTGTACGAGAGTGCCGGGTGTCTAAAAAAAGTATCCCCTTTTGAGTGGAAAAAGGAAAAAAACGATAAGATATTGGGACTTTCCGACTGCACATCTAAATTTGGCACGTACCTTGCATTTATAAATCTTCCACCAAACACCGGAGATACGAGCTCCCAAAGTCAAAATTTAGAGTGAACCTGAAACCAGAGGTTTTGAGAAAGGGCCTAAGCATGATTTGATATCATGGGCATTTTCCAAAGGGATTTGGAACTTTTATCTTTAGTTTTAGCGAAGACTTTGACCAGATGAGCCTAAATTTCTGAGAGAAAAAACCTTTCTTTTCAGACTGCATTGGAGTGTCACAGCGATCCTCTCATTGGCCCTGATGAGTTCACAGGAGAACTTTATGATCCATTAGGAGGCACAGCACTTACGGACTCTGAAAGAACGCAAGTTAGAAGCACGCATGGACACGCTGAGGCAGTGAACAATACATCGAAAACTATATTTATGAAGTTGACTTCTTACTCCTGTACTGCTGCAGTTCTAGCTGTAGGGATTGGGTTTGCCTATATCTATTTAAAATGTCAGTGAAAGTAGCATTTAAGGGGCCTTTGCAACCGGCATGCTTTGTGAATACATCTTTTTGTGGTCTCTTTGTTGTCTTCATTTTCATGGTCCACGAAAATGGCCACCAACAAAGAGATGGCACGTGCAAGATATGCTGGTTGCAAATGCCCCTTTAAATTCACCATAAATTAGTTTGATTCGGGATTCGGAGAGTCTCTGCTCTTTAATAATCTTTACCGTAAAAGCTCTGTTAAGCCCACGAGGGCTTATTTAATTTCAGAGACTTGAGAGGGGGCTTGAAGGAGAGGGGGCTTGTTAGAGAGGGGGGCTTATTCGTAAACTCAAATGACAAGGCTATAAATGATAGATTTTTAGGTACAGTGCCATCAGGAATATACCATATTTCGAAGAAAAGCTCATGCGCGTATTTTCTTTTGTAGGAAACTAAGAAATTGACCCGGAGCTTAAAGTTTCTTAAAATTATCAAATTTAGAGTACTGAAAGTTTGTTAACAGTTTCTTAGAAGGTTCCTCGGATTCACGTTGTATTTATCGGTGGAAGATCTTCTGTGCCTTCGTGAACATTTCATAGCTAGTTTGGTGGAGCCACACCCCTGTTTATACATTCCTAAAGTAGTACCAAGCAATAAAGTACAACAAACAAGCGAAAGTATGCTTCAGACCAAGGGTAGACTTGCCCCAAGTCTATTTCATGAAGTCCATCTGACCGATCTCTTTCCCATCGTTCCTGGATCCGCCATTCCAACATTCCGTAACCGAACAACCACTTTGTTCCTTTACGGAATGTTGGAATAGCGGATCCCGGAACTATGAGAAAGGGATCGGTCAGACGGACTTTATGGAATCGACTTGGGGCAAGTCTAGACCAAGGGTGTCAGGCCCGTGTCAGGACAGCCACGCTTTGATTAAGTATTCATTTGCCTTGTTTTGATTGTTGTTGTGTTCTTTGCTTTTCTCTCCCTGCCTTGGTCTTCGAGCAACATATAGCCTAACTGTTTCAGTTCGGTCATTAGAATCTAACTCTCTTGTATTCCTGTGTGTTAGTGCGCCTTTTCTTCTACGAAGGCGCATTAATAAACAGGAATACAAGGGAGTTAGATTCGAATGACCGAACTGAAACGGTTAGGCCAAATTTGGCTCGAAGACAAAGCCAAGGAGAGAGAAAAAAAGATTACAACAACAATCAAAACAAGGTAAATGAATATTTAATCAAAGCATGGGTGTCCTGACACTCTTGTTCAGCCGAAATAAAAAAGCTTCAGACGAAATAAAAACGTTTCTCAAGTAACATTTGTCCAGTACTCGAGTGTCTTAATTTCGGTGATCGGAGAGTCAAGTTTCTTATAAAGAGTTTCTTATGAAAATAAGTTTACCACCCTGAACAATAAAAGCATTATTCCTGTTATAAATCAGCAATGTTGAATTAAATTAAATAACGTAAACACTATTTATCTTTTTTGATAAGATTACTTAAAATTGGATCAGCAGGCATTCACTATTTGATAATAAACTTAGAAGAATTGCGTGAGAAAGTAGCTGCCACGCCCTTTTATATTATTAGTAAGAAATAAAATTTCATAATGCTATGGTTGTAAATTTATTTAATTCTTATCAATCTGCTTTTGAAAACTTTAAAGTTTGAAACGAACAGCTTCGGACGGAAAATCGTTGATGACAAATTTTGCAGTTTAGAAATTATACAGTGAAATAAAAACATGTAGGCGAAACCAGGCGTGCCGTAAAACCCGAGCCAGACTATCAACATGAACGTGGGAAGCCAGGAAGTATCCTTTGGGAAAATCTTAGTCATCCTTCGTCGTAGATATCGCCTACATGTAGCGTAATATGATGCATTCCCAAGGCAAAATTACAGTAAACCCAACCTCCGCCTCAGAGTCGTTCAATCTATATTGCCCTTTATAATAATGAAACTGGACTGGAGGACGCTCAAGCTGGGTGACTCAATGCAGGACATAGGAGGAAATGCGCGCTCATTTTCATATGCAAATTAGGCCGCATGTTCAGGACGCACGATCCTAGTGGTGAAATTCCTTGTTATCACAAGAAAACTTGAAATAAAAACGATTAACATGGCCCAATCTTTGCACTTTGAAAACAAAATAAATCTACAACATCACTGCTTACCATATATTGCTTTCAGATTATGGAGGAAATTCTTCAAATATCCGCCTTTTTGATGTAAAGTTCTCAACTGATGTAAACACAGCCATAATCTCTCTTGCTAACTTCCGCTCGATCTCGACTCGCAGCAAGATTTCGACGTTTTGTCGCTACCATGTTGCTCTAGCCTCTTTACTTGACATTGCAGCCTCTTTTTCAGGTCTTTTTACATATTTGGCGCGAAAATTTGGAATTTTTGCGCATAGGGAACCTTCCGCCTTTTTCACTCAAAGTTTTGCAACGCATCTAACGAGTCATAATTCGAGAATCGAGAGTTTCAATAGTGTTTCGTTTTTTTGAATATATCATTTGTACATAATAATAATATAATAATTCATCTATTTTTTCTATTTTAAACATTCTTGTAAGTAATAAGGTAATCATTTTTGCTGGGAAAGTGGTTGATATTTGTGTCATGATGGCAGCTTTTGAGCAGCTTTTCATCCTGCTGGTCATTGTGAGCTTTATGCTTTTCTCGACGACTTTTGTTGTATCAAATCAGAAAATGCCAAATCTTCTGCCAACAGAAGAGATTGAAAGTCGATTTTCTTCCCGGCACTTCTTTTCCCGCAGCTCTCCGCCATTTTTGTTGACACAAAACACTTAGGACGCGTCCTGAAAACGAGGCTGCTATGTTTGGCCAATCATATGCGAGCAATATGAGATATTACGCAATGCATAAAATGATCATTTTCTGGCCAAATTTCCTGTTATG
>REGM01000268.1:167697-203669 GCA_004194415.1 Aurelia aurita | reverse complement strand
GTAAATCCTGATAATTTATAAAAACTAGTTCTTCAGGAATGAAAACATAGTTATTCAGTTTCTATATACACAAGTTTATATATGTATTGGGAAGGGGGTTGAAAATATTTTCTGCAATGTTGGAAGGGGGACGAAAATTGTCGCGTAAATCAGAGAGGGGGGACGAAAATTCCATCAAATATTTGCAAATGTCTTCCACCCCCTCCCCGGCAAGTATTAATGACCCGTCCCTTATCGGTGGAAGATCTTCTGTGCCTTCGTGAACATTTCATAGCTAGTTTGACGGAACCACGCCCATGTTTAATTTCTAAAGTAGTACCAAGCAATAAAGTACAACAAACAAGCGAAAGTATGCTTCAGACCAATGGTAGACTTGCCCCAAGTCTATTTCATGAAGTCCATCTGACCGATCTCTTTCCCATCGTTCCTGGATCCGCCATTCCAGCATTCCGTAACCGAACAACCACTTTGTTCCTTTACGGAATGTTGGAATAGCGGATCCCGGAACTATGAGAAAGGGATCGGTCAGACGGACTTTATGGAATCGACTTCGGGCAAGTCTAGACCAAGGGTGTCAGGCCCGTGTCAGGACAGCCACGCTTTGATTAAGTATTCATTTGCCTTGTTTTGATTGTTGTTGTGTTCTTTGTTTTTCTCTCCCTGCCTTGGTCTTCGAGCAACATATAGCCTAACCGTTTCAGTTCGGTCATTAGAATCTAACTCTCTTGTATTCCTGTGTGTTAGTGCGCCTTTTCTTCTGCGAAGGCGCACTAATAAACAGGAATACAAGGGAGTTCGATTCGAATGACCGAACTGAAACGGTTAGGCCAAATTTGGCTCGAAGACAAAGCCAAGGAGAGAGAAAAAAAGATTACAACAACAATCAAAACAAGGTAAATGAATATTTAATCAAAGCATGGGTGTCCTGACACTCTTGTTCAAACGAAATAGAAAAGCTTCAGACGAAATAAAAAAGTTTCTCAAGTAACATTTGTCCAGTACTCGAGTATCTTAATTTCGGTGATCGGAGAGTCGAGTTTCTTATAAAGAGTTTCTTATTAAAATAAGTTTACCACCCTGAACAATAAAAGCATTATTCCCGTTATAAATCAGCAATGTTGAATTAACTTAAATAACGTAAACACTATTTATCTTTTTTGATAAGATTACTTAAAATTGGATCAGCAGGCATTCACTATTTGATAATAAACTTAGAAGAATTGCGTGAGAAAGTAGCTGCCACGCCTTTTTATATTATTAGTAAGAAATAAAATTTCATAATGCTATGGTTGTAAATTTATTTAATTCTTATCAATCTGCTTTTGAAAACTTTAAAATTTGAAACGAACAGCTTCGGACGGAAAATCGTTGATGACAAATTTTGCAGTTTAGAAATTATACAGTGAAATAAAAACATGTAGGCGAAACCAGGCGTGCCGTAAAACCCGAGCCAGACTATCAACATGAACGTGGGAAGCCAGGAAGTATCCTTTGGGAAAATCTTAGTCATCCTTCGTGGTAGATATCGCCTACATGTAGCGTAATATGATGCATTCCCAAGGCAAAATTACAGTAAACCCAACCTCCGCCTCAGAGTCGTTCAATCTATATTGCCCTTTATAATAATGAAACTGGACTGGAGGACGCTCAAGCTGGGTGACTCAATGCAGGAGTCATTTCAGCGTCATTCTTTGCATCGCACCATGGGCTTTAAGAACTGCGGTAGTTGTTATAATAATAATAATACCTTTTTTAATGTTAGTTTTACAATAGTGTGGACACTAATATACACTAACATGAAGCAATTTTAGAGATTGCATTATGGAACTTATTGACTGCAAGCGTTGCAGGCGCATTGGTTATCGAAATACCAATCTTTTATGAGAATTTTGAATTGATTTGCATTTTTGGATGACTTTATCTCATTTGGAAGAGAATTCCAAATCTTTGGACCCAAAAAGCTAATAGATTTTATACCATAATTTGTAGTTTTGATTTTAGGAACGAACAGAACGTCATTTCTTCGAAGATTATACCCAGTAGATTTTGGAAGAAAATAGTCTTTCATAAAAGCTGGATTCAAGTTGTGGAAAGTTTTGTAAATTTCAAGCGCCAATAGCCTAATAGAATGAATATGAATTGTAGTAGATTCGGCCTTGACGAGAAGACTACTGTACGATGAAGTATAATCTGATAGTGCTAGTCGTAAGGCCCTCTCGTTGATTTTCTCGAGTTTCTTTTGGCTTGCATTACTGCAAAATAACCAAATAAGTGGACAGTAATTGAAGTGACAAAGGATGAATGAATTTACAATTACTTGTCTCTCTTTGTTACCCATAAATCGAGCTAGTCTTTTGATTGCGTTAAGCTGCATGGCAGCTTTTTTGCAGATTTTATCAATATGTGAGTCAAATTTTAGTTGATCATCGATTTGAATTCCAAGTAGAGTTACTTCATTACTCACGTTTATTTTAAAGTCATTGTTTATTCGGAATTCTTTAATATGATTATCGTTTTTTCCAACAATTAGTGACTGAAATTTAGATGGGTTGGCTGTCATATGATTTGAATTAAACCAATCAATGCATTTATTGGTGTTAAGTTGTACTAATCTATGGAGTTCATCGGCATTCTCGGCAGAGATCGAGATTGTGTTATCATCTGCAAAGTTACATAAGGAGCCCTCCTGGATAAAGAGGAAGAGATCATTTATAAAGAGGTTGAAGAGTAATGGTCCAAGTATTGAGCCCTGAGGCACTCCTTGATTAAGTGGTCCCCATGAACTAAAGTACCCACTGACCTTCACCATTTGTTTTCTGTCTGTGAGATAACTTTTTAATAGTCTGTCGTTGTTGTTGCTTCAACAGTTTACAGGGCACAGGAATACTAGGGACAGAGACGTAGGAACCGAGGGGGCACTGGGGGCACGTACCCCCCCAAGATTTTGCAATCAACGAAAAGTGCCTTTTTTGTTTCAGGAATTGCCCCTTTGGCTTAATGAAAACAGTGCCCTTGCAGTGTCGTGCCCCTCCAAGTTTAAGATGCTTCCTACGTTCCTCAAGTCTCTCGTCCCTGACAAGGGATACAGGGCACAGAGACACAAGGAGGAAAAAAACTGCTGTACGAACAATAACTGTAGACTCAATACATAGTCGTAGTTTCGCACTTAGACTGAATTGATACCGCTACAACTACGACTCACTTCCCTACGCTTCCAGAGACGCTTCTAACTACGACGCATTTCTCACTGAAACGACAACAACAACATCAGTTCAATGAGACGAGTGAAATTTGAGGGCCTTGTGGAGTAAGGCTACAACAACTACCGCGTTTCTTAAATCCCATGGCCACTCAATCGGACATTTTGTATAAGATGTATAAAAATGTCGCTCGATCCAGACTCTTTTCCAAGACAAAGTCGTTTCCCCCGGGATGAGCGGAGGCAGGATAAAAAAGCCGCAGAATGGTTTACTTGATGGTCAAAGATGCCCCATGGAATTGATTCAACTAACAACTGAAGAATACGGAAAGATCATTGTGGGTTTTTTTCATTGAAGATCTTTGTCCTTTTCAAAAAGTTACGGTGTCTGGTTATTTTTTGAAAAAGTTTGCAAACATCAAAGTTATTTGCCCTCACTGTGACTGATGCGCGAAAATAAAAGACTTTGTTTAGTGAAATTTGAGTCCACACTGTGATTTGATTCAATGAGACGGACTGGCCTGCAGGCCGAGTGGGAGCAAATTAATTTAGTGTTAGTCAGACAGCTACAAGTACATAATAGAGAATATATATATAAGCTTCATTCTTTACAAGTGGAAATTGGAATCAGAAGAAATTTAGAGAAACTTTCAGCCTTGAAATCGGATAAAGATTAAGCAGAAAGATTTAACTTTAATTACTGTAAATTTTGAAAGAAGATCTAGTGACGAAAAGTTTTCACGAAAGAGTCGTGACGCAGCATTGGAGTAAAATTGGACAGAATTCTATTTGAGGAAATTTTCAGACTTGAAAATCGGATAAAGATTTAACTTTAATTACAGTAAATTCTTATTTTGTGACGACATTTTTTCACACACGAGCAAAATTGGAGAGAATTCTATTTGAGGACATATTCAGACTTGAAAATCGGATAAAGATTAGCAGAAGGATTTTTAACTTTAATTCTAGTAAACTCTAAAAGAAGATTCAGTGACGAAGGTTTTTCACGAAAGACACGTGACGCTGATTTACGACACTGAAAGAAAAACTTGGAGAGAATTTGTTTTCATCAAAGTACAAACCACATCCAGGAACTAGGATTACACAGAATCAGAGAAAGGTGAAGAACTTTCGTGTTATATTGATAGTTGTGACGTAGTTGTGTAGCAGTGTCAGCTAAAAATTTCCACTCATTCGATCGACACATGGGGGAGAGGATGATCAGGTTTCGCAGCTGTTTGAACTGTTTTGTCTATGGACGTTAATGGAACAGAACTCATATTCAGCCCATGGGGAAAAGTACACTGCGGGAGAAATATTGACGCGTTATTTATATATCTATCCGTGCATTTATTTATTATAAATTATCAACAGAGAGAAGTTCAAATTTCAAATCGAGAAGTCGTATGCACTAAGAAGAGTGAAGCTCAGAATCTCAGAGATTATTGTTCAGCGGCAAAGAAGGGAAAGTACANTGACGTAGTTGTGTAGCAGTGTCAGCTAAAAATTTCCACTCATTCGATCGACACATGGGGGAGAGGATGATCAGGTTTCGCAGCTGTTTGAACTGTTTTGTCTATGGACGTTAATGGAACAGAACTCATATTCAGCCCATGGGGAAAAGTACACTGCGGGAGAAATATTGACGCGTTATTTATATATCTATCCGTGCATTTATTTATTATAAATTATCAACAGAGAGAAGTTCAAATTTCAAATCGAGAAGTCGTATGCACTAAGAAGAGTGAAGCTCAGAATCTCAGAGATTTTTGTTCAGCGGCAAAGAAGGGAAAGTACACTGCGGGAGAAATATTGACGCGTTATTTATATATCTATCCGTGCATTTATTTATTATAAATTATCAACAGAGAGAAGTCCAAATCAAGAAGTCATATACTCAAAATCTCAGAGATTTCTGTTCAGCGACAAAGAAGGGAAAGTACACTGCGGGAGCAATATCCACCAGTTATTTATTTAGCGACGACCAAGGGGGAGTAAAACTACAGGAGAAACATTGATGAGTTATTTGCATATTTATTCGTGCATTCATTTATTACAAAGTATCAACAGAGAGAAGTTCAAATCAAGAAGGCATAGCACTAAAAGGAGTGAAGGTCAGAATCTCAGAGATTTCTGTTCAGCGACAAAGGAGGGAAAGAATTATTGATGAGTTATTTGCATTCTCTGTACATTTATTTATTATAAACTATTAACTGTGAGACGCTAAAATCAAGAAACCACATGAACTCCAAGTGGAGAGAAGTCTACATCGAGGAACAATAAGATCTCAGAGATTTCTCTGGATCCTCACACACTTATTTACCACAGTTTACAAGCTGATTCATTTCAGAGATCATTATCAAACTTCATAACAAGATGCTAACGGAGAGCCAGTACATCCATCGTGCTTGCCACGAAATTCGCAAGAAATACGACGAAAAGAAGAAAGTAATCGTTGCGCCTTGTCGCTGCAAACTTTACATTTCAAGATGTTCGAAAGTTATCGATTTCGAAGGGAAAACATCTCCAGATTGGGTCTACTTCGCTAGTGGACTGACAACCCTGGTTTATGATTCGCATAGCAACGATTTAATGCTAACGCTATTTGATGTAACAGATTTACGGTTGTTGTGGATGTTCAAAATGTCCGATATGAGTCATGTGTACGCACCGAACTCCAGCTTTCATGTTATCAACACACGAGATGACCTGAGTGAACATGTTGGGTTTTTGTATGAAAACAGGGACGTCGCCGCATTGTTACTAAACACGTTGTCGATCTTTATAAAGAAGCAAGCCTGCGCGGCGTTCAGTTTAACTGCATCGCAGGCAGAGATCTCAACCAGGGTCTTGAAGACTAAATCGCTCCCCAGAACCAAACCAATTAATCCCACCACCATCATTGCTGAAAGCAAACAAGATTCAAGCAATTTTAAGGAAGAAAAGAAGGCTTTAGATTCTCCTAAAAAGAGGAGAAGCAAGATTTTACGCTCGTTTTCATTTCACATGAAAAGGCCTTCCAAGAATTCTGGGAAAAATACTAACCCGGAAATGAAAAGTTCCGGATCGGAGCAAAATATGGCAACGCATTCAGAAGACGTTCAAAGAACTGGAATACTGATTCAAGGAATTCGTTAGAAAATTTGAACGACAATTGCAATGACTGTAAGAAGCGCTCGGAAAAACGACGGAAGCGGTCAAGCGGACGAAGTAAAACTCTCGGCCCGGAATCGATCCCACGGATTGCCAAGTTACGGAACGGTTGCTCTGAAGACAGTTTTAGGCAGGACATTGACAAACGGAGCTCATTTCCAGCATTTTTAGTTGGAAAAGTCGAGGATATCTTCCCGTCAAGGGAGAGGATTCCGTATGACGATGTGGACTTTCGTGCGAGCTGTTGCGGAGAGGAAAATGGGCTGGAGAAAAGTGGCCTAAGGAAACAAGGACGATCTAAACCTATCGGGGAGTCGACGTTGGTTCAGACAACGGAAGGGGCACATAAAAGCGAGCTTGCAGAAGATATCTGCCCGAAGGAGAACACTAAACGTGGCTCAATATTTAAAAGAACAGGCCGAAAGATCAGTCGCAGTTTGAGTGAGAAATGGGCCGGTGTTAGGCCCACTGTGTATTTACGGGATGAGCATCAAACTGACGCAAAAGGTGAAGCGAAACTGCGAAACAAGGACGGGTGTCAGAGTCAAGAGAAACCGCGTGCAACAAGTGACAGTCTTTTGCTCAAAGGAAGTGCGATAACATGCATGGTGGAGACAGGGCATATGGCTAAGTACCAACGGGAAAGAAAACAATGGATGTCAATTCTAGAAAGCGAAACAGTTATGACCACTGACTTGTGTGTTACTGAACTTTAACCGTTGATTAGCAGATTAAAGTAATTTCTCCTTTTTGCAGGCGAAAGGCGTCAATCTGCTTCATCCTAGGGACAAATTGATCCCAAAAAATTACTTACACTCTCCGCAAGAATTTTTTGGAAAGCTGCTTTGAAAAATGAAACATTGTAGCTCGACAGACCTTAAAATATATTAGGCCCTCGACTTAGCTATATCCCCAGATTTCAATAGTTCTCATAGACGTAAGAGCATAGGTGGTTAGACACTGCATGTGTGCTTTTATGGAGGAGTGCCGCAACTAATATGCTTCTGCGGAGGATTTCTTTTTATCTATATCCTCCTTAACAACAGCACTTTCAAAATGGCGGCTGACACAAGGATAGGAAACAGAATCACTCTTATCATGAAGGCAATGTAAGTACAACTGCGGTGTCTAACTACCCATGGTAAGAGCCAGAGGGGGCACAGGGGCATTATGCCTCTCCAAATTTTTCAAAAGTAACCTATTGTAGCCGTAACGTAGGCTGATTACAACATCGTAGTTATCGCTATTGAAAGGCCAGCCGGACGCTCTAACTACGACTCGACCCATTATCATTATAACTCGTTAAGTACTGTGCAGTGATGGCCGCGACAGAAAACCAAAACAGATCGGAAAATTAGTCCAGTTTTTATGCATGTAAAGTTAGGAGTCCTAGCTTGAGCGATGAGGGGGTAATAGTTAAGGTAGAAGTAGCGATAACCAGGGCGAACATCATAATCTAACCCTAAAGTGCTCGTTTTCTCAGCCTTCTTAAGTTTCAAAGTGTCCCTCCAGTTCCAAAAGGTGGCGCTTTCTGTGCCCCTCCTAGTGAGAACTGCTTCCTACGTCCCTGATATTTCTGTCCCCATACCTGATTGTGTTAATCATCGAATTCGTCCGATTCGGACACACCTTTGAGTTGTTAATTCTTTAGTTATTTGATAGATGATAAATGATGTT
This sequence comes from Aurelia aurita, assembly GCA_004194415.1. Lineage (NCBI taxonomy): Eukaryota > Metazoa > Cnidaria > Scyphozoa > Semaeostomeae > Ulmaridae > Aurelia > Aurelia aurita. Next base: position 195,640 of record REGM01000268.1, on the reverse strand, counting down.
GAAATTCAAACATTTACAGTGTTGCCATTATGCGAACATCTGCAGTAAAAGAAAGGTTGATATAGCTCGAGTTTCATGATGCACGAGCTCAGATGGGTACTATGGGAGCGAATCTTACTTGGGGCTATAAGTTTCGCTCTAATCCCTGTTAAAGACTCATAGCTAACGATGATCCTTTGTGACCCTAAAGTCGACTTTCGTACGAAATGATGCATTTCATTCGGCGCGCAAAGGATCATGGTTAGCAATGGGTCTTTAAATCGACAGAGTTTGAGTCCGTCATCAAATAAGTCAGAACGGCCGAAACACTCTCAAAAGTACAGTAGTTGCTCTAAAAAGATTGGCAAACAGTGTGTTAAAAAAGATTTGGCTTTCNTCATGGTTAGCAATGGGTCTTTAAATCGACAGAGTTTGAGTCCGTTATCAAATAAGTCAGTACGGCCGAAACACTCTCAAAAGTACAGTAGTTGCTCTAAAAAGATTGGCAAACAGTGTGTTAAAAAAGATTTGGCTTTCAGTAAAAACAATTTTGATATAAACTTTCTTGGATAAACATACTAAAAACATACCGCCCATCGCTGCCTTTTTTTAGAAAGAAAAATAAGGTTACCACAACAAAGCTCTGCTGCGCAGAAATAAGCGGGAGTGGGAAGAAAGTGGGCTACCTTCTCCTCCTACATCCAAAGTTCACCGAAAGCCCTGTCCAGCCTCGTTTCGAAGTCCCAAAATGAGTCTGCGGCTGAGCAGAGGAGTTATTGCAGAGAACACTTCATATACATTTGTAGCCTTTTACCCTGATGTCTGTTTAAAAGGCTCACGAAGTCTAAACGAGATTTCAGGCAAAACGCACGCAAAAAGCGACAACTTGAACCCTAGTAAAGAGTATTCTGGAAATGTTGGCAAACTTCCATAGGCAAAGGGAGACCGTGCCTCTCTGATTTTATTGAAAGTGCCTAGTGGCCTAGCTCAACCCCAAAGCACCCTTTTTCTCTACCTTTTTTAAGTTCAACTGTGCCCCTCCAGTTCTACAAAATACCCTTCTGAAAGTTGTGCCCCTCTAAGTAACAATAACTTCCTTTGGTCCATGCAGACTTCAATAACCGATTGTGCAATATAAAACCATAGTTTGAGGCTATATGGATTAAAGAGTGGCCGGAACAGTATTCTAATGTTTTCCTCCAGGCTTTCCAGAAATTCTTTGTGATACGTTATGGGAAAAAGTTAAATGTTGCTCCAATCAAGTTCTCCAGACAATGACACAAAACTAACGTTATTCTTTACTTCAGAAATCGGAAGGCTCTAGATATAACAGACAACTATCTTTTTTCTTGGTGTGTTCTGTTTACCAATTAAAGTAAATCTATATTTCCGAGGTAAAAAAAATGTGGTATCCGCTATGAAGCTTGTTCGTCTAACTTGAAATACCAAGACTATGTGTCATTCTCCGTCACTGTAGCAACACAACATACATACTTTTCTGTACGAGACTGAAGCCTAGGGCATATGGCATTTTGTATAGATAGCGACAAATTGAAAGCAGAAGACCAAAGCTTTTTCCAGATTCACGCTTGTTTTAATGAAACCCTGGTTTATGAAACCATGGGCAATAGGATAATTCTTGAAAGAAGCTGCAGGTCAATATAAAAAATAATTAAGAAACTGTGATACTGTACTCTGGTTAAATCAAAACATCTAAAGACCCACTGCTAACCATGATCCTTTGCGAGCCGAATGAAAAGCAGAACNAATAATTAAGAAACTGTGATACTGTACTCTGGTTAAATCAAAACATCTAAAGACCTACTGCTAACCATGATCCTTTGCAAGCCGAATGAAAAGCAGAACAGATAGAACTTAGGCCAGAAACGACTTTCGCATGCTATGGAAGTCCACTTTGGGCCTGCAAAGGATCATGTTAAGAAACTTTTGCAAGTTGCATCTTTGATTTGCCAAGTCGTTCAAAAACGTAAATTGTTGAGTTCAGAAAGTAAAAAAAAATTACCAATCAGACTGCGTAAATTTCGATCCCATAAGTATTACAGTTTCTTATGAGCGGAATCTTATAAAAAAAATGAGTGTAGTGAAGAGAGCTCGGCGCATTTCTTCCAACCCCTGGATACACTTTCAATCTTGTGCACTGATAACCCACTCACACTTAACAAGTTAAACCAGCTTATAAAATGTTGCGTTCTAATTGGTCAATCCAGCAAATAGAATTCATTTGATTGGTTGAAATTTAACCTTGTTTAAACGAAGCTGGTTTAACTGTGTCAGTGTGAATGAGGCATAACACAGCATAGGTTCCAAATCTTTAAATGGGTCGGTGTAATATTCTGTGACTTATTTCTTGAATGGAATGGCTTGAAAGAAACTTTAGCTACTTTTTAATAATTCTACCGTTGGACTTTTCAGAATCTTCAATATTTTCAGAATTAGAGTGCTTTTCTTCTTTTTTAAGAATTCAAGAAAAATGTTGAAAAAAACTTAAAACCATCGTAAATTCTAAACCTTTTGAGGAAACATAAAATAATTTTCCAGAAAAACATAGTTTATGAACGTCTACAATATGTTATCAAGCAAAAGTTTTTCACTCTTCTGGTTTGCGATTTAGAAATTTGATGACGTCACATCCTCAAATGAGTTGAAATATGAAATACGCTGTAATTTCAAAAATATTCAAGATTTCTGAAAAGTCCAACGGTAGGGTTATAGAAGTAGCTAAAGTTTCTTTCAAGCCATTCGACTCAAAGAAATAGGTCACTGAATTTTACACCGACCTTTTTACGCCAACTGAAAGATTTGGAACCTATGCTGCATAACACAGGCTGTTTGTCGATTGTTTTAACAACTTTGTTTCATTCAATTTGTGCCACAGCCTAACTTATTAAAGTAGTTACATTCTGAAAGCCACGAGGGTTCTAACAACCTACAGATAAAACTAATACGGAAATGATTAAATCCCCCTTTGTAACTGAAACATTCATACGATGAAACTACCATTCATTATCCGTAAAGACAAATTGCTTTCATGGGTTTTAACGACGCCTTATAAGCACAGTTCTTTTGTTGATTGTTAACAGTATCTATGCTTTTGCATTTGACTAGTAGTAGTCAATGAGAGTGCCGACGGTGGCATAGGCGTCAAAACTAAAAAAAAAATCAACAAACAGTTAGTGTTAGTGCAGAAGGTTTAGAGTGTATCCAGAGTTCGAAAGAAATAAGTACTCTTCACTGCACTCACTTTTTTGTAAGATTCCCCTAATAAGAAAACAGGAAACTACAGCACTTACCAGGACTCAAATGATGAGAATTTTTAAGAAACTTTCAGTACTCGGTCAAATTCTTATAAACAAATATGTGTACCTTTATAAAATTCTGGGCTATTTTTCAAGGAAGCTGCTTCTAAATAAGCTTGAACAAGGGTTGTAGAACGATGAATTGCACCATTTATCCACTAACAAAGTGAAATTTGTCGTCCCGACTACATTTTGCGAAAATGGATCCGTATTTGTCATTTGTTTGTGTTCTTGCAAACCAAGGCCGTATACAGCATAGGGGCAGCAGGGGCAGTTGCCCCCCTAAAAATCCCAAGGAAACAATCAAGTTTACTGTAAATTTGACCTAATTTGAGAAAATAGTCCCTCTTCGCCCCCCTAAGTATTTTGAGCTGTGTACGGCCATGTTGCAAACTGACCACTTGTGGCTGTTAAACAGCAGCCCTTCCCCGTAAAAATTGGAGGAGCCTCGGTGAACTCCAACAGGAGCTTTTCGAGCCTCCTCGTAGCATCGATCCCCCATTCGTTCCATTGCCAACCGTGAGCCAGAAACAAAGGGAAATGTTACATTACAATGTCGCAATGTTCATTTTTAGGAGACACCCGAGTATGTGTCGTACGAGTACGTAACGTATTTTAAACCATTATGTGATTCTGGTGACAAAATCAAAGGGCAATACAAATTGACCCTGACAATAGTTGTACTCCTCCCAAAAAAGCGGGGTAAGGTAAAAACTTCCCCATTCATTTCCTTTGATACAAAAGCTTCTGAAAAATTTACTTTTAGCAGCCCTTTCTGCGAGTAGCCAGAGAGAAACAACGGGAAATGTTACAATGAGTAAATGGTTTCATAAACCACATAAGTTGTGGGAGTGATCTTGTAACGTTTTGTTGAGATTCCATAAATTCTTTCGACGCTAATAAGCAAAGGTAAATGAAATTACAGATTTGGAAACAGTTTCTGTTTATATTTGGCACACTGGAAAAAATTAATCATTTTTTTACAGAAATATTTCATGAATGCGAAAGCTCGAAAGCAAAGTTTAGAATGTCAAGTTTGTTTTGCTATATAAGGAAAAATAAACGAACAACTCAAGGAGATATCCCTTATAAGTATGAAAGAGGAAATTTGATAAGCATTGTTACTAAAAGCGAGAACCGGGAATGAAGGAACAGAATCGGGAAATCAGGAACTGCAAACTGTGCACAAATACCATGAAGCTGCATTCACGTTTTAAGCGTCGTTCTCGACGCATTCCGGATAGTTCAAAACGGGGCGACGCATTGCCAATGCGAAAAAGTTGGGTTGATTGAGCCACATCGCATCGCATCGCAGAAAATGAGCGAATCTCGGAGCAACAATCCATAATGATTAATCCCTTGAAAAAACCTAGCTGGACTAGTGGTCAGGAGGCGTCCTAACGACCTTGGGACCGCGCGATTAGATGGTGAATTCCATGCCCCATTCTCAGAGTAGAACAAAGGAAGGGCACGCGCCACTTATTTTCCAATTGTTCGACCATCTATAGAGAACATCAGATACAATAGGCTCTATTTAGATTGCCAGTCCCCCTTGATAAGGGAACTTTTAACTCCGTTGATTATACTTTATGAACGATATCCTCAACTTGTTGAACGCTTGATCAAAATATTCATTTTGCAATAGAAAACAACGCTAAAGATGGCGGTTCCAAACACTCTGTTGTGTTTTGCTGCATAGGAAAAATGTTCATGTCGTTAGGTGGTCGTCAGGGAGCTTTTTACCAGCATCCACCATCTTTAGCCTTATTGTCTTAAGTTAGGTGCAATCAATTAAAAAAAAGCCACTCCTGTGGGTGAGAGGTAAATATGCATCTACTATGTGAAAAGTCATATTGAAAAATTCCTAAAGCCAACTCGTGAATTTTTCTAATTTAGCCTTGATTTTTATAAATTAACTATAACGAGATATTTCCCTTGACAATCCTAAAACAAGTACTTTCCGGTTTGATTCAGGTTTTAGTTCAAAAGGTATATTCAGGCTAGCATTGATCGTGGCAACTAAAATCTTAAAATTTANTGTCAATTCACAATTTGTATTTTCAGTGCGTGCAATGACAGATTTTCGTCATTTTAAAGAACGACACATTACCAATTACCAATATAAGTAACCGACATCTTATTACCAAATCTTATGAGTACTTACTAGGCCCGCGGCCTCCGCGTTCCTTTTAGCTTCGCTGTAGTTTGTCTAAGTAACAGTACTTAGGTAGAAATTCTTATCTGCACATAGTGTCCTCAGTTGCCGTAACCGGATTTTCCACACTACTGAAGCTCGTTAAAACTTGAAATCTTGAAAATACAGTTCATGTTCCTTTAGGGACATGTAAACAAAGGAGCGGAGATACAGCGATCTAGTTTAACACTACGTTGTATTCAAGAGGGGTACATATCGTAACTGATAGCTCATTAAGCTTTTCGCCTAAACCAGAGGCTTGCCTTTAGTAGCGAATATGGAAAGGGATGAGCAGAGGGTGCGGAAACTCAGTCAAGCTTAACAGGCCAGTGCGTTTGCTAGTGGATAGTAGATGGCAGAAAATGAGCGAATCTCGGAGCAACAATCCATAATGATTAATCCCTTGAAAAAACCTAGCTGGACTAGTGGTCAGGAGGCGTCCTAACGACCTTGGGACCGCGCGATTAGATGGTGAATTCCATGCCCCATTCTCAGAGTAGAACAAAGGAAGGGCACGCGCCACTTATTTTCCAATTGTTCGACCATCTATAGAGAACATCAGATACAATAGGCTCTATTTAGATTGCCAGTCCCCCTTGATAAGGGAACTTTTAACTCCGTTGATTATACTTTATGAACGATATCCTCAACTTGTTGAACGCTTGATCAAAATATTCATTTTGCAATAGAAAACAACGCTAAAGATGGCGGTTCCAAACACTCTGTTGTGTTTTGCTGCATAGGAAAAATGTTCATGTCGTTAGGTGGTCGTCAGGGAGCTTTTTACCAGCATCCACCATCTTTAGCCTTATTGTCTTAAGTTAGGTGCAATCAATTAAAAAAAAGCCACTCCTGTGGGTGAGAGGTAAATATGCATCTACTATGTGAAAAGTCATATTGAAAAATTCCTAAAGCCAACTCGTGAATTTTTCTAATTTAGCCTTGATTTTTATAAATTAACTATAACGAGATATTTCCCTTGACAATCCTAAAACAAGTACTTTCCGGTTTGATTCAGGTTTTAGTTCAAAAGGTATATTCAGGCTAGCATTGATCGTGGCAACTAAAATCTTAAAATTTAGCAGAAGCCTTAGGCAGATAATAGAGGCCGAATTTCTCAAATTGGCAATCAAGTTTTTGAAGTATGATTTGAAAACAGTAACAACATTTTTCTGACTCAGGAAAATCTATTCTCAAAATAGTGCAACTAAATTCTCAAATTTAGCTGGCATTTATAAAATTGGCTGTGAAATTTTTGCAGTATGATTTCTCAAACAGTGAATACATTTTTCTTACTCACCCGACGTTTGTAAAAGTCAAAATTATGATGATTTTTGAACAGTTTTCTTGCCACCAGCTTTGCCAAGACCTTCATTCATGTTTAAAAACATATTTGGAATGCTGTTGCCATAGTAAACCTTATTGTTTGTTGAAATTGCTTGAATTCTGAGGACTTCCAAATATTCTGGTGTCAGTTTCCCCTACGAAATAAATTAAGAATAATAATAATCTTACAATTGAGAATCCTAGGCAGATTTACGATGTCTTCTAAATGGGGTTTTAAGCTATCATTTAAAGTATTTTGCATAATTGTGCATAATTTTTATTATTGCAAAAAAAATTGGCCTTTGATGCAACAAAAAAGAAGAACTTCAAAGAAAAGTAGCAAAACCAAATTTTGCGAAATTTTCAAATGTCGATACATCATTTTGGGACACCCATTGGTAGTTGGATAAAAGCTACAACACCTAAGAACTTCAGTATGTCTCGGATAAACTAAACACTAAGCACATTGACAAGATAAGATCAAAAGCTAAGGTCCTGGAACTCGGTGAAATGTTAGAGCTGCTCCGAACTGGGAAGATGTATTTTGTGCTTCTAATTTTGAGAGCCCAAGTATAACTTTCACGGTGAACTTTGGAGTTAAAGAGTTTTTAAACTACATCCAGAAATCGTTTGTTTAAAATAACACGCGGATGATATTAAAATTGGATAGCTGGGGCCAAATATTCAAAGGAAAGCTGCTTAACAAAATAAGCCAAGCCTTTTTGGCCTAGCGTACCAACCTGATTTGCCTCGGCCTCTTTGGATGTTTTGTAGAATTGCGCATCAGCCAATGCCTTTTCTCTAGCAAGATGCGTCAAATCTACAAAGAAAGCAGCAATAATATATATAGAGCAGAAGGCCTGAAGATCTGATTTCAGTGCTTAGACCATTCCAAAGCTTGGCACTCAGGAAGGAGAAGCATTTTTATCCCGTTGATGATTTTAAAAGTAGCACCCTACGATTTACGTTAGCGTTCCTAAGACGGCAAGCGGTAGAGCTGTTGACTCTCGGGAAAATGTCCTGCATACATGATGGCACCTCACCATTAATGTGATGGTGCTTTTGTGATAATGTTACACAATTCGGTGGAAAACGCACTTTAATCATGAAATGGAGACTGAGGCAAGCGACGACAATCATTATGCAAATCTTCATTTTATTGACATTCTATGTATGAATTACTTGACAAATTCATAGTTGAAATTTAGTATTAGACATAAACAGTTAGTTAAGTAAATCAACAGAGTTGTTATTGTTGTCATCTTATTTTAATTCGATCATTTATTCTAGCTACAATACAAATAAATGCTGTAACTAATCTAAATCGGATACGAAAATTAATCAATTTCATTTTCATTTTTAATTCTTTATACAGGGTAAAAAACATCAATATATATAAATACTGCTTTACAGCTTGCCCTGTTAACTAAACCAAAAGAAAACCTAAACTAACTAGTTACAATGTTTCATATATAAAGTAAACAAACGTAAAGTCGAAATATTATCGTGGATCACGTAACAGCTTTCTTAAAAGCAGAGAAGCTACTTGTAGTTTTGGCTTCAGATGCTAGTTTGTTCCATAGTTTGGCTCCCCTGAAAGAAAAGCTCTTTTGACCAAGGGATGTTTTCAACAGCGGAAGGTTCAAATCCAATTTGGAATTGCGTAATTCCCTGACGCATGTATCAGAGACTCTTGTGAACAGACCTTGCAGATAAACAGGCACTTCATTGTGCAGTGACTTGTGAACAATTTTTGTTGTTTCGAAGTCTATCATTTGTTGTACATCTAGCCAGCCAAGCTGTTTAATAAGAGGCTGCGAGGATTAAACGCTAAATTAAACGCTAAATAAATATAGTTAAAAGTAGCTTAGCTAGGGGGACTAGGTCAATATAAGAATAACCTATTCTACTTGATGTTCTCGATCGATGAAAACAAAGGAACATAAGTGGCACGTGTTTTTCTTTTGTGCTATGTTTAGACTAGATCGCTATATCTCCGTTCAGTTACTTTCAGACATTTCAAGTGTAAAAAATTATTAAGACAAACATGTTTTCGAATGTTTCGAACCAATAATAATAATAACACGTGGCAAATTCATACCAAATAACAAATAAAACGCGGTAAACAAGCGTGAGTTACATTTCCTATGCGCAGTGGGACCCGAGGCCAACGCCCCGAGTGGATAAATGGGGAACAAAATCAGAGGAGAACCAGAAACTGGCAAATTTAAATAAGTAGCAAAATTTTCTAAAGTACCTTCGATTTCGGAAATCTTTTGCATACTCTCTTTCTCCATGATTTTTTGCTTGTACTGGATTGCAGCAACACTGGCAACTTTCTCCGCCTCTGTGAAAGAAGTACGGTTTTTGATCTTGTCCTATTCATATAATGCAAAGGTGAAGTTGAGGCTTTAGCGCCAAGTGCTGGAATCGCAGAAGTAGAGAAGACATAATCGAATCCTCTACCCCTTGTTAAGTTATGGGGCTCGAACCCCGTCCACCTGACTGTTCTCGTGCAATGTCAGAGGATTACACCACTGCGCCACAAAAACTTCATATACTGTAAAAGCCATACATAGACCACGCTTATATTCCAGGAAGCTCTAGGCCCAAAAACAACTTTATTTACAGTTGGTACCAAGTTCTACTTCTGCATTAGAATAATGGGAACTAAATTAACCGAAACATTTGGTAGAAAAAGAAACCTATGATATAATATGATATAATATGCTAAAATCAATATATTCAATATTCACAAATTTTGCAACTGCATTTTTCCCCAATCCAATTTTTCTAAGCTAAGTTTTAGCTAATACACCACTTCAATTAAGCAGCCTCGTTTTGGAAATTGATCAAAATTTCTCCCTATTCTTCATATGAAAATTTCGAGCCCAGATTCGGATTTAGCATCCAAACTTTAGTCTTGTTACGTGTTTTGAAACTGCTGGCGCTTGTGATGTTGATTTTATGACGATGTAAAAGTTGAAAAATTTATAAGGGATTTGACCGTGAAAAATCGTTCGGGGTGAAACTTTACGCCCCGAGTCATTTTTCACGGTCAAATCCCTTATAGATTTTCAAACTTTACATCGCCATAAAATCAACATTACGACCACTAGCAGCATAAAAACTTGCAGTTAGACTAAATTTTGGGTGCTAAATCCGAATATGGCCTCTAAACTTTTGTATGAAAGAATTTTGAATAATTTCCAAAACGAGGCTGTTAATTGAAGTGGTGTATTGCAGAAAAAATAACTTACCAATAAGTGCCTTCTTCCTCTCTGTCTCAGCTTCTTTCTCCACAACTTTTTGGTGCTGGTTTGTAATCAGGAGCTTAGTCTTCTCTCCTTCCCTTGAAGAAACATGAATAAATTTTTCTACAAAAAGTTACCCAGAGGTAGTTTGAGTCCGTTCAGTGACATCGCTGCATGGAGGTGTGGGCTATCTCACATTTAGAAAGTTAGAAATTGAAGCAAACGGTAAAAATTCAATGGTCAATTTTGAGAATAATTGTGCAGAGAACAGATTGATCAAGTCATGTGACAGGTCTCACGGACAAATACTTACATTAGTTCGTAATTTCGCCGTATGGTTTCAGGAATCTTCGGTTTTGTCACACGAACTGCCTGAATAAAATAGAATATGAAAATATGAAAAAGAAATTAACGATAGGGTAGCACGCATCCAATGACAAAGTCGCAAATTTAGCACGATTTCTGTCTATGTATGATTATGAGTTATAGTTAGAGCATCCGGCAGGTACATCCTCACAGAGCCCGATAAAGTGTGGGAACAGGGAACGCCGTTCCCAGGAAGTTTTGGCAGGAAATTTAGGCCACGGAATTTTCAAAAAGTGGATAAGAAGTTTTCATGAAGCTGCCAGGCTGCAATATAAAACATATCTGCAAGAGTAACACTTCGCAGACCCTCACAGTACCAATTCTTTTTAACAAGATCAGTAAGAGAAAGGACACAATTGCTGGAACGTTTGAAAACCAGGCAATCAAAAAATACAAAATTTTGAATGTTTCTTTAATTGCAAGCCGGCAACCCATCAGAATATAGTGTCCAATGAAAATTTTTCACAGGAAGTGTTGACCAAGTCTTTTACGTCCCTATGAAGATGAAAATTTTATCGGCCTCTGCATCATCAGTCTAGTGTAGTACTCCAAGGCGTTAAATAGGCCTGCCAGTAATTCTTTTCTGGTTTGATAATTACCTGAATATTCAAGCCAGGTGCCATTAAAACAAGATCTAGTTGCAGGGCTGTCTTCAGATTCTCATCTATTTGATCTACAAAAGGAAACATCAATTTATAAAGTTGCAGCACGTGTTATCCTCTTGCGAGGATGAAATCGCACAGAATAATTTGTTATGCCCCTAGGGATAGCATTTCTATCGTTCCAAAGGGATAACACGCGTTAAAGCATGTGCAAGTCATTTTTGTAAGGCAAAAATATTATGGAAATTTGATTATGATTTTAGGTGATTTTGGATGGTTTCTTGAAGGGGCTTTTTCGCGAAAATCCCTCATAATTTCAGAACGGAGTGGCCAATTTCAGTCAGGTAAATTTTTAAATCTATTTGAACATGTCCATCATTATATAATACATTTGGAAATATTATTATTATGCATTATTATGCACTAGACATATTTGTTAATAAAAACTGAAACTGAAACTATCCCGAGGGAGGAATTACAATTGGTCTTTAAAATCCTATGAAATATTTTTACAATCACTACTCACCGAACAAATCAATGTAGACTTCTTGCAGTGTATGTACGCTACAAAACTGAAAAGAAACGGCAGTGACAGAATATTTTTGCAAATAACGGGTGAGTTTCAGAAGTTTAAGGTCGATAGAAATAGAAATCTTGCACATAAACAAATTTGAAATAACACCAAAAACAGCGCTAACACAAAAAAGGCTAAATACGTTTTTTTTCTATATTGCTACCTAGCATCCGAAGGTAGTCTTTTAGGACACTGAGAAGCTAAGCTTATCGAAGCAGTGTCCTGGTCCTTCCTCTCGATGTGACCACACCTCGTGATTCCTTTAGCCTGGAATTACAGAGAGTTTGCGACTCTCCCCACTCTACGTAGCAGGTTCGACAGGGCGGGGACTCGAACCACCAACCCTCAGGTTGGTAGTCAAGCGCGCTACCGTTGAGCCATCCCCGCTAAATACGTTTCAATGATGCAAAGCATTTTGTTCCATTCATTAGCTCTGTTTGTTAGATCCAAAAGGTTTCGTCTTGGGCTTCATTCTTTGGAGTCAATCAATTCAGAATCGTCAATCAGAATGAGAATAAAGGCTGATTTCCAGCCAGTGGAATTTTCCGAGCAGGCGGAATTTTACACAATAAAAGGTTTACTCAGGCTTAACTTTCTATTCAAATTCAAAGCAACATTTTCTCTCATAAACAATAGAATTCTTGTCCGCTCGGAAAATTCCACTGACTGGAAATCAGCCTTAACGGTGCAGCACTCTCTTATTTATCCTTCCATCTATTAGTTGTCCGCCAGCGAGCGCTTACAAAAAGAGAAAAATTACAGACAGCCTAGAATGACGAGAAAGAATGAAGCTAAAGCACTAAAATAAAAAAGCAAATCAAATTGTTTACAAATATTGCTGCATACCTGGTTAAGTTCATGATGAATTTTATTGAAGATAAGTGTCTTGTCGTAATCAGCTGTGTAATTCTTCACGATGTTGAAAACTGAAAGAATCAGACGTTCTCTTGCTTATGAGATGCTTCAGGCCGAGAAAACATTGTTGTGGGAAGATTGATTCTCAATGTTGCTCAGACGGGCAAAGAGAGAGATGCAAAACATCTTGCTTTGCTAAAGGGCGTGCAAACTGGGGAGTGTTTAATGCAAAATGTAAAGATCACGCATGAATTCTTTAAACTGAGCAAGTGCTAAACTGCCCTATAAGAGATAACATTGCTGCCAAGGCCAGCAAACGAGGTGATACCTCTGCTGTGGAAACAAAATTGCGTCCAGGAAGCAAGAACAAATTGTAAAACATTTGCTGCTCCCAAGATGCAAAATTAGCATTAGTTGCATTGATGTGCAAACAAAGAAACATTCGGGAAACAATCAAAGACAATGATCGCTTCCACAACAATTTTTTGTCGTTTTCCTTTAGTGTTTAGTGTGGGGTGAGTGGCCGAGCGGCTTATACAGTCTTCCGTTAGGTAACTGAAGTTAAGCTTGGTCACGTGAGGTCAAAATTCGGATGGGCGACCTTGATGGTGAATTTGGGTTCGCTAGGAAAGCGTTCCAATTTGGGATCGATCCCGTTTGGGATCGATCCCGTCTCGTGTAAACGGGTGCAAATGACAGGATCGATCCCAAATTGGTACGGATAGGAAATGGTGCTAATCCCTTTGTTTGTCAGCGTTTGTTTGGCTTTAGGAATTCCTTTTATTTCTGCGCTCTTTGTTTTTTAGACAAAGAGGTGAAAACAAAGTGCATTGCTTGCGTTGTACTACGTAGGTGGAAATAAAAGCGGATCCATTTGGGTCCGATCCCGTGTAAACGCAACATATTTTGGGATCGGTCCCATGTAAACGCCTGCAAAATTTTGGGATCGATCCCAAACTGGATCGATCCCATTCTGGATCGATCCCATTTTGCTCGTGTAAACGGGGTCTAAGCTGCCTCAGTTGACAGAATTTCAATAGGCAAGCAATTCAATTGAAATGAATCTAACAATAGTCCAACTGTTTATCAAACAATCCCATGGAATGTGTTTACGTTTCACTATTTCAACACTCTTGTAAACGCGGCCTAAAATAAGTTTGAATTTTCTGAAAAAGATCCATCATTGGCTAGAGTTTGCAGCTTCTTACTACTGGTCAGAGTAGGGGCATAAACTGCACGAAAAGTGAGTATCAGGCCAAAATAAAATCTCAACCTTGCACTGTAAAATTCAGCATCTTCCTTGTCGAGTTCTGTCAACGAGCACAGCAACTTTACGGAAATGCTACCGTCTTTCCAGAAGGTAAGGAAAATTGCCTTCAAAATTCACGACATTGAACTTTCAGTATTAACTCTCACGCACATTCGATCGCTTCTACTTCGCTTCTCTGCCTTTCCTTTGAGGCTTCCATAACGATCTCGATNAGCAACTTACGGAAATGCTACCGTCTTTCCAGAAGGTAAGGAAAATTGCCTTCAAAATTCACGACATTGAACTTTCAGTATTAACTCTCACGCACATTCGATCGCTTCTACTTCGCTTCTCTGCCTTTCCTTTGAGGCTTCCATAACGATCTCGATAGGAAGGACCTTCGACAATTCAATCGACTTCGCTTGAAGTTTGCCGCACAACAACTAAACTTGTAACAAACAATAGTAAATGCTTGTTCTGAACGTCGCATCTGTGCGTACGCATATGAAAAATCGAGCTTTGCGTCGGTGGTGTGTGTTTTGCATCTCAATGCGTAAATTTGAACATAAGCCAGCATATCGCAGTTTAACCATTGTTTATCTATTGTTTAGCCTTATCAATGTTCAACCATCCGCGCTATACCTTGAGCTTGTTTTGGAGGGTATTTTAAAGATTAGCTGCTGCTCCGCAGCGCAAATCAATAACTTGACGAAGCAATTAAGCAAACATGAAATCGACATACCCTGCTCTACATGTAGTTGATTGACAACTTCTATTCTGTCAAAGTAGATCACTACACCACCACTAAAATGATAAATATAATTTACTGGTTTCAGATTATTGGCAATGCAAGGAGATAGGTATGGTCTTTTCATTTACAGGTGGACTTGCACAAATCATTTTGAAAGAAAGGGAAGAATAACTTTTTCTAAACAGCTCACAGCTGGATAGCCAGATGATTTTAAGTCTGGCAGGAGGCTTTTCTGATCTTGATTTCTGACCAATAGCAATTAAGATATTAAATTGCTTGTTGGTGCGTCCAATTACAAGCATCCGGCCACACACGACTCATGAATAATTAATGAGGAGCTGTTCAGGACAAGTCATCCTTTCCTTTTCTTCCAAGACGACTTGTGCAAGTCCAATTTACAGGAGGGTGTTGGAATCTGTAATAATAAAAGAATGAAAAACAGATGCTGTGTAGACAAAAACAGTTAGACTCACTGCAATCATCCGAGTTTTGTTGCTGTTATATGTCTGATTATACAGTCTGATTCTTGTAAAACAATACAAAATTTGCATTCCAAGAACAAAGATTCACAGAGGAGTTTGCATAGCAGGCCTTGACAAAAGGACATAGCATACCTTGTTCCACATGGTACGTTTTTGATTTGGTCTGTCTGTAGTGTAGTCTACAAGTAGAAATATCAAAGACACACATAATTACTCAAGTGACATATAAAATTAGACTTGAAAACAAAGAGCTCAACAAGCTGCAAAATGACAAACCAAGCATATTTTTATAGGATGTTCTTGATTGGCTGATTTCAAGCATTTTAGGTTTTTACCTGTACTGTCTTGTATGATGTAATGAATGGTATCATAACATGATAACCTGCTCCACTTGTTGATGTCAGCAAAGCACCACCCTGTCAAATGATATCAAATCAAAATTGTTGAAGGTGGAAGAGTCTGCTGGCTCAACACTTACAGTCGTGTAGAATAGACGATTGCGCTAAAGATGGCATCAGGGAATTTTTTACAAAATCATTTTTTTCATCTGAAAGAATTTCGATTTATTTGATTGATGGTAGATAAATATTGGAGCACAAAGGATTATGGTGACAAATTCCCTGTTGCCAGTACAGTCATCTATTGCTATAATATTATGCAGGCCTCATTAAAAGTAAGTATTCTGTGCCTGCGAAAAAATGGTTGGGAAAAATGTGCCTGCAATCAAAGCACTCCAAGTACAGTAAAGATGCCAGCAACCAAATGTGCAACGATATTTCGTGCCTTTGAGCGGCGCTCGCGCACATTAATGAGGCCTGATATTATGGCTGAATAAATGTCTCAAAATCCTACAGAAATTAAGATTAACCAATTACAGCAATCTACTGTAGAAGCAATCACCTCAAAGCAGAGCTGGATATACGGGTGTACGAGGATGTGGCCCTTGGGTCCACAAGCAGGGGGTCCATTAATAACATGAGAAAAAACAATATAGGGTGTTTATTTCTGGTTCTGACCATGAAATCACACCACAGACACACTTCGCCTGACGTTTGCTTTCATGGGCAAAGCCCTTTTGAATTCAAATTCTTTAAATTGTTGTAATTTCAAAATAAAGACAGAGATGAATGTAAAAATTTGTTTCTATGCTAAATTTCATATGCAGAACAACAACCTGGACTCAAAATGCAAACTTTCAAACAATAAAAAACTTCCACCTTGGTGCTCTTATCTTGAAAATGTTGATTGGTCCTCACATTCTCTAAACAAATGCAACAATTTGAATACTTACCCTATAATAGACTCCAACATGACCTAAAATTAAAAGCAGAAATTCCATGAATCCGCATTCGAACAATATGATCCAATGATTTCCCTTACTCATACAGTACAGGCTTTGAGCACATTAACATGGTTTTCCTGAAGAATTCTTGAGAATATTTTTAGTTCCTTAAGAATTCTTCTTTAAAAAAATTTACAGACTTTCCTATGGCTCAAGAATTCTTATCACAATGGGAAGACTGCTTGAAAATTCTTAAGAATACTTGTCGTGTTAATGCACACAAGGCCTCTACTGTACATACTGTATATCGGGTTAAACAATAACTTTTGTACTATGTAATTTTATTTTAGTTTTGCTGCATAGAAAACAGGGTTAGTTTATGTCTCGTTCAATTCCGACCCTGGCCATCCCCCGGGTAGCCCAGGGGTCAGCAAAAATTGCTTGCACAAATGCCCAGGGGCGAGGCAAATTTTTCTGGTGAATGCCCGGGGGCCGGGCACTGAAAATATACCATATTCCCAGTAACTGTATAATGCAAATCTCCTGGTGTTGTCTAATGCCCTGGGGGCTGGGGAAAAATTTACTGTCAAATGCCGGGGGCAGTGAAAATTTTTGAGCAAATACCTGGGGGTGTCCCAGGGGGATGGTCAGAGTAGGAATTGAACAAGACAATAGACATGAAAATCTATTGTTTAAATTTATCTTTCCCTGACAACCACATCAGCCAGGAATTATATTGTTGAAAATATTCTGAAAGAATGCACTTTCGGGCCATATTGTAGTGAATTTATAACATGTCCACAGACTGGAGGTCATGGCTGCCGACTGGAGAGACAACAATGCAAAGAAGCACCAAGATTTCCATGTTAAAGAAATTCATTACAATTTCATTTAGATATTTTGACAGAACTTGTTTTAAACTACTTTTGTGATGAGATGTGGGTTTGTGTGTAATTTCTAAGTGGTGATAATTACCAGTTTAATGATAGTGTCCGCAGACTGGAGAGTCAACGGCTAGTAGTGGGCTAACTAGAGAACTTTATATTGCTGTGGGTAGTTCCAGAAAACTGACAAAACTGGAACTACACCATGTTATGTATTGCAAACCAGTCTGCAGAGTATGGCAGCTCTTGACAAGATCTCGTGCGTGCAGACCAATGAAGCAGTGGTGTGCTGGTGTGCAGGGTCTTTGGTTCCTTTGTTTTTAAAGTAGAGAACAAAAGACCTCGTTCAAAATTTCGCAAAAGATCTTGTGCGTGCAGTTGCCACACTCAGTCAGCAGACTGGATTGCAAACGAAACTTTAGCACAACAAGATCTATCTACACAGTCCTGAATTGTGACTAATTTGTTTGACTTCCTGTATAATTACATAAAGGGTTGAAAGCAATTTTTATCAATCCATATTATTACTTGTTCTTGCAGTTTATGATGAAACTCTTCCCTGACCCTGATGTGAATGATTGATGTGATGATGGATGGGCCTAAATCTAAAAGATAAGGTCCTCCAGGTTCAAGGCATGTTGTGGACCTTCATACATACCTTCGTCGATTTTATGAATTGAGATGCTAATGATGACACCAGTGACAACAAGTGCCACTAAGAATTGTCCTACTTGAGGCATCTTTTGACTTCTTTCCAACTTTATCTGCTTTCTCGACGCCCTTTCTTTCTCTTTCTTTCTCTTCTTCTAACAGGCCTCGTAGGCCTCGTGTCTTTGTTTAGGCCTATTTATAGAAACGAGGCCAAATGCTGCGAGGAGCCAGCGAATTAGCGAATTATCCAGTTACACGTATTTATTCTGAGAACATGTCGAAAAATTGNTGGATTGCAAACGAAACTTTAGCACAACAAGATCTATCTACACAGTCCTGAATTGTGACTAATTTGTTTGACTTCCTGTATAATTACATAAAGGGTTGAAAGCAATTTTTATCAATCCATATTATTACTTGTTCTTGCAGTTTATGATGAAACTCTTCCCTGACCCTGATGTGAATGATTGATGTGATGATGGATGGGCCTAAATCTAAAAGATAAGGTCCTCCAGGTTCAAGGCATGTTGTGGACCTTCATACATACCTTCGTCGATTTTATGAATTGAGATGCTAATGATGACACCAGTGACAACAAGTGCCACTAAGAATTGTCCTACTTGAGGCATCTTTTGACTTCTTTCCAACTTTATCTGCTTTCTCGACGCCCTTTCTTTCTCTTTCTTTCTCTTCTTCTAACAGGCCTCGTAGGCCTCGTGTCTTTGTTTAGGCCTATTTATAGAAACGAGGCCAAATGCTGCGAGGAGCCAGCGAATTAGCGAATTATCCAGTTACACGTATTTATTCTGAGAACATGTCGAAAAATTGCTTAACATTTCATCAGAATGTTTCCTGGTTTTAGTGTTAGGAATTTATTCATTCGTGAAATCAGCATAAAGGAAAATATTGGGATTTATTTATCGTTTGATTGTCAAGACTATGCAGAAAAGTCGGTTTGGAATGAGAGTCTGGGATGTGAAGGCAGTGTGATTAATCAAAGTATAGCACGTAGCAATGATAACTAAACAGCAAAATAATCACTAAACAAACGTTAACATTTGCAATATGCTAACATGCGTGAAACATGCCTTGGGATGAATTTGTTCTTTCTGTTTCACACGCATGCAAACTCAAAAAGAATTTATAAAACTTTTTCCGCGTTGAACCAGAAGTATGGAGCTTGCAGCTGTGTGTCTTTCAACAATAAACTGTTTCAAAAATTATCTGGGAAGTCTGGAACATCACGGACAAATATGCTTCCTTTGTTAGGTTGTGGTTTGTAAGGAGCTCTTGCTTTCTTTGCAGGCTGAATATTCTGTGTTGCTCGTTTTGGTTCATGCGATGCGATGCGCAGCGGGGATGCGTACGAGGTATATTCAAAACAATCTTCCTTTTCTGAATTCTTCTGCTTGGCTCCACCTCTTACGGTCTGAGGCTGTGTTCGTTGTCCATATGCCTAAAAACAAACATTGATTCTTCTCAATAACAAATATTTGCAATAGGATGGGAACGGATATATTGCAAACAAAAATTTTGAGGTGGTAAGATTTTAGAATGAATTAACCATCCCAAGCTTTTAACGTTCCAATTGTCTGGCCCTCTGATAACGTTATGATAAAAAAATGCCCAGTTTCTTCCACGAGGAATTTGAGAACAAGTATAGACTTTACAAAATTGGATCGAGCCGAACTCTTAGTTATTTTTAAATATTTCCAGTAATAGCTTCCTAGCAAAAATAGTATTACAGATTTTAATGAAGTAATTCTTCATATCCTAGATGACCGTCCTATTATGAAATAATAAGCCATCTATCTGTCTTGACAGGGCGCTAGCCCGAACCATTTATGACACAATATGCCCAACGGCAAATACTCACCACAGCACCCCACTGCTAGCCCCAGCAATTTAATTTAAGATTATCTGAAATTTGAAAATTTTACGTTTTACTTAAACTTGTTGCTGTACTGATAAAGGCAGGAAACTTCTGAAAATTTGGTAGCATTGCAGTACGCCATAGCTTGTTGAAAGTTGTTGAAATATCACGATTATACATCTAGGACCAGACAGTAAGCGCTTTGGCAAGAAATCTCAATAAAGGTCTTCCAGGTCTGCAGTTCTACACTACTTCTAGCATTCAGAAAGGATTATAAGGAAAGCAATTTACCGTTCTCTTGACCGCTTTTGAAGTTTTCTTGGCGTCACTTGCTTGAAGTACAGACAATAAGTTCTCAGCTATTCCAGTTTTGAAGCTAAGAGGATTGAGCAAGTTTGATGTTGGAAGCTGTTGAAGGAACGAGCCATCATTAAATTCTGGGTTGAATATTGTACTGTAGTATCTTTTAAAATTGGTTAATGAAGATTCAAGTCCTATTGAATAACGCGGAAATTTATCCGAATGACCATAATTTGTAGTGATCTGATTACAGGTATACGTAATTTACAGGCGAAAGCTGAAAATGTACCTAAATACACCCCAGGTAGTCTAAAAACACCCCAGGTTAAAAATGTCAGGATAGCATTAAAAGGGTCAATACGATCTTGTTTCCATAATGGTCCCTCGAAATGTGAAATGTGTTGATAAAGTAAGTTATACCTCGAGCAAAAGTGAGTCAACTTCTTTTTGAACTGAATCTGATTGCTTTTGTATACATAAGCTATTTGCCAACGGCAATAATATATCATTGTCTGCAACACATTTCAAAAGCATCCCGCAACTTTCAGAAGGCAGTAGAATGCAGAAAGTTTTTGTAGAGGTTGGCTGGGATTCTTCACTTTCTAGCAGCATGCACATCTCCTAAAAGAAGGATCCTCTTGAATATATAAAGCTATACTCATTACATAAGTCTCAGTATCAGTCAGTGAATTGGATGGTTATCGCTCAAACTGAGACTTATGACCAAACACATCAAAAATGGGGACTAATTTCAGCAAGCGATTGAGAGTCAAGAAAAATCAAGCAGAACGTTTTTGATATGAAGATGGATCGCAAGTTAGAAAGAGACTTTTGAAACTTTGTTCCTTTGAAACTGACATCAAAAATACACTCTGAAGCGCTCTAAAATCTGTGAGCACACGCATAGCCGCTTGCTGAATGAAACTGCTGACAGATTTCTAAGATTTGGCCTTTCTTGGTGTGTTTCCATTGCCCGAATATGATGGCTTCAGTGAGTTAGAACTGCCCGAATGGAGCCTGAAATGTGATAAATTTTGCGTGACTGGGGGCTGCAGCCCTCCCAGCCCCTATGCCTCCTACGCCTATATGTGTTTCGCTGAGTGAAAAAAATTAGAAAATTTCCACGCTGTGGCAACTTCAATTTCATCGTCTTGAAGCACTCTCCTTCGCAGAGGCTGTATTACTGAAGGACCAAGGACGGACCGCGCCGAAGGCGCAACGAGAGCCTCTGCGAAGGAGAGTGGTCTTGAAGCTGCGTTATTCAAGGTAACTTTCAGATAAATAGGGTTTATTATGTTAGACAACCTGCTGCAACAAAAACGTTCGTGTTGCTTGAAACTGTTGTTGGTTGACATCTAAATCTTCCCAGTCCAGTTTCCAGCAGCTTGTTGGTCTAACAATCAAAGGCTAGGACGAAAAGAAGTTTCTTTTTTATATTCTCTCCGGTTGCCGATCATCAACAAACAGAATTATTCGGTCTATCAGTCAGGCTGTAAATATAAACAATGCAAGAATAGATACCATGAAACGCATGTGGGTATCTCACTCGTGTTGCAAGCAAAAGTTGGCTGCTGAAAGAAGATTTGAGAATGTATCAAACAAGAGAATTAGGGTGTGTTTGATTGGTGATTCCAAACCTACCAAATTCTGAAAACGGTAGACTTCGCAGAGACGGAAATATATTTCCCAATCAAACACAAATATCTTGAGACGATAGGTTTCAGGTTCACCACCATGGTTTGCTAATGAAAACCAGAAGGTTAAGAAGGCCTTCCAAACCTGCCAAACCTACCGTTTTCAGAATTTCAGGGCCAATAAACACAAATTCCGAGTCTACCAAGTCTACCGTTTTCAGAATTGGTACCAATCAAACACACCTTTAATGTAAAGATTAGCTTATATACAGGATGTCCCAAAGAATGTGTGCTCTGTTTGTATGGCTGCTGTAGCATGGCCGTACACAGCTCAAAATATTTAGGGGGGCAAAGAGGGAATATTTCCTCAAATCAGGTCAAAATCACAGTAAATTTTATTGCTCCATGGGAATTTTTAGGGGGCAACTGCCCCTGCTGCTCCTATGCTGTGTACGGCCTCGTGATGTAGATGGGCTGTGATTTTAGTTGCCTCGTCTATTATCTCACTCACACTGAAGCAGTTAAACCAGCTTTGTCTAGCCCAGGTTAAATTTCAACCAATCAAATACATTCAATTTTTTGGATCGACCAAATAGAACGCAGCATTCAATAACCTGGTATTTTAAGCTGGTTTAACTTGCCAGTGTGAATGGGGTATATAATAAGTTGTTCAGGACAAGCTTCAACTTAGTGTTTGAGACCTTATTTGAGATCTTGAAATTGAATTGAATTCTTTCCTATAACGCAGTAGCAAAACGAGACAGTTGAAATCGCAGCTCCTCCACAGCAGCCATGCAAGTAGGGCACAAGTTTTTGGGACACCCTGTAGATTGTGGAATAAATTTGCGAAACTGAGCAGAAAGCAGGTCAATTTTAGAATATTTTTGTGCCTCAATCCAAACACTTCATACTCAGGCCCCGTTCACACTGCTCCGTTTTTGTACAAAAACGGAGAGAAAAACATTCGTTTTTGTGAAAGTGTTCACACTGATCCGCACAAAAACAGTACAAAAACGGAGGTTTTCGAAAACGCTGTCGAAAGTGGATATCCACAAAAACGGAGGTTTTTGAAAACGCTGCAATATTCAACAACGAGGTTCACAAAAACGGAGCAATGTGAACGCAAAAAAACGGATGTTTTTGGCTCCGTTTTTGTAATCAAACAGATCAGTGTGAACAGACAAAAACGGATGTTTTTCCCTCCGTTTTTGTACAAAAACGGAGCAATGTGAACGGTTAGCTTCGATGCGACAAAAACGGATAATAACAAAAACGGAGCAGTGTGAACGGGGCCTCAGTTTTTTCTTTATATAATCCAATAAAAGTTACAATGACATATTACTAATTACACTACCTACAATATTACTGTACTATACTACTAAAACGATACTACAGGAAGTCAAAGGCTGTGTCTACCCTGCAGCAATTGTAAACATGAAGTTAACACTACTAATGTATACGACGTAAGAAAAGAAATCCAATACACGTAACTACTACAAACAAAAACAAACATAAGACAAAGAAAATAAAAACAATTACTAAAAGGGGACTCAGTTTCTCAGTTTCTGATACTCATACTTAGTTTCTGAATTCGAAAAATGAATTTCCCAAGGAGGGTGTTCAGATAGGTGCTAGAGTTTATAGAGAAGAGGACTTTTCTTACCTGGCCATAGATCTGCAAAGAACAGAAAACAAATGATTAATCTATTTATGTTACTCCGAAATTGCAAATAACTGTAACCTAACAAAGTAATTCAAGTTATCTTTTGCTCATGAGGAGAAAAACGTGTTTTAACTTATGTAACGACATCCTACCACAGTTCTGCTTATGAAGTAATTTTGTTTTCAGAGGTCTAATACCATAGATGCTGGAGCCACGTAAAAAGAAAGACTGGACAAATATAACCGCTTATCAAACAATAGGTATGGGTGCCTGTCTAGCAAGATGGACAAAGAGTTTTTGGGCAAGGATTGCAATCCTGCTATTAGTATTAACATTTCAATCTCTGTAGACTTACCACAGACTCGCATATTCCATTTGTCTTGATGAGCTGAATGACTTTAAAATGGCAAACAGGAATAGCGCTTGCTCTTGATGGAACACAGTGTGGACAAGCTGTCTGCTGGAAGCTCACTTGAAAAAGCTAAAACGGGGATGAAAGATGTCAATTTAGTTACGTAGTGTACATCTACTCCCAAGATTCTTTAAGCGCTTTTACATGGCATGTACAGGCCCCAAATTACAGGCTAGAAGGGTATGCCGACTTTTTATTCTAATGACAAAGCAAATAGGAAAGCTTTTGATTTGTATTTTGGTGGTGAAATTTGCACGCTGGGTTTTCATTATTTCTAGCCTTTCAAAAGGTTGTACACGATTTCGGGTCATCTATCCAAAAAATAACTGAAATTGCGATCCAAAATTTCAAACTCCAAATCATGATACTTGAAGTCCCTGTGATCGCTTATTCTTCATAAGTTTTCATATTTTTCAAATTTACGGGGAAAATACTAAGAACCTAGAATTGAAACTTCTTAAGCAAGAAATGCTAAAAAAAAATTCGTATAAGCTGCCATTATGCTCCTTTGTAAGATGGTTCAATTCCTACCTTCTGTTGGTAGTAAGGATTCATGAACGGGTTCAAGATTCTTTCGTTGATGTCACATTTCAGTGTCATATCTGCAAGCAGAAAATAAATTGGAAGAAAAGGGAACATATTTTCATTTCTTTTTCATTTAAAAAATTCTGACTTGCTACACAA
This sequence comes from Aurelia aurita, assembly GCA_004194415.1. Lineage (NCBI taxonomy): Eukaryota > Metazoa > Cnidaria > Scyphozoa > Semaeostomeae > Ulmaridae > Aurelia > Aurelia aurita. The sequence goes on along the minus strand of REGM01000268.1, from coordinate 171,308 downwards.
TAATGGATAGTCGTCCTAACAAAAACACATACAAAATAATTACTTACAGCAAAATGAACAACCAAGATTTGAAAATAGAACATTTAAAAACTACATCTCTGGTGGAATATTGGAAAAATGCAATGAAGGTTTGAAATACATAAATCAACGATTTAAATGGTACGTTTTCTCTAGGGGAAGAAGAGAAGGAAAAACTTTGGAGACTTTAGAGAAAGCAAGTGGTACCTTTCCCTTGCTTATTTAGAGATATCGTCAGTTGAACATCATCTGCACCACAATCAACGAGCCAGGATTTGAATACGTATTCTAGCTCTACGCATTCTAGAACAGAAATGAGAAAGCATTTGAATAAGGAGAAACTTAATGAAGTTGTATGCATGGCATCCGACGTTCTTTTCTAAGGTCTGACATTAATTGAAACTCCCCTTGCAGTAAAACTAGGGATAAAATAGATCCATACTGTCAGATCATTTTCTCACTTATAGTCTTTCTCAAATAAGATGTCACGTGAAAATGCTCGCGAATAACAACAATTGAAGCGTTTTGCATGAGTAATTTTGCGTTATCGCAAACCTCATGTGACATCTAATTTGAGACAGACTTTAGAACAAGGTTGAAACACTTTAAAAGCTGAATTTGGTGCTATGTTCTAGTCTTCAACCTTTTGGGGAATAACTGATGGTTATCTTATACTCTAATTAATACTAAGGTTGAACGTGTACAATGCAGAAATTTGCACTCACCACTTGATACCTTCATTAGCTCGAAATAATCATGGACGGAGTCATTTACCAGACCCTCATCATCTTCTAAAGATAACGAAAAGAAACAAATTGTGTGGTCAAAAGAACATAAATTAACTCAAGATATTTTAACACGACATGAAATCAAGGGCCTTAGGACGATATTTATGTGGCCTAAGTGGATGGTGGGTGCTTTAACATTAGTCGTCCTAAAGCCTTTTAGTACTAGTACTGGAGTAAGTTTTGCTTATCTATATACAAGTGTTGTGCAAGTGGATTGTCTTTTTTTGCTAGTTCCTCTGTTTCTCCTTGATATAAAACAGTTTGCAAGCGAACTCAAAGCAACGCAACTAGCCGCCACCATTATTCTTTTTCTCAAACGTGACAAGAATAATGACAGCGGCTAGTTGCGTTGCTTTGAGTTCTCTTGCAAACTGTTTTATATCAAGGAGAAACAGAGGAACAAGCAAAAAAAGACAATCCACTTGCACAACACTTGTTTATGGGTAAGCAAAACTTACTCCAGTACTATTACTAAAAGGCTTTAGGACGACTACTGTTGAAGCACCCACCATCCTCTTAGGTCACATAAATATCGTCTAAGGCCCTTGATGAAATGAGATAAAATGAGGTAATACACATAGTGACGTAACATGATACAACATAATATAGCTAACATTACTTTAAGTGACTTCACAAATCACAGAATCATGAATCACGAATCATGAATCACGAATCATACATCAATATCTTTCTGATTATTTGAAGGATCGTTTTCCAATATTGACTGAATATATCTTCTACAACAACTATAAAACAGAATTGAATACGTAAGGTCTGTCTCAATTTGGATGTCAGGTGGGATCTGCGGAAGCACAAAATTACTCAAGAATAAAACTTTGACTGATATTAGTCGCGGGCATTTTCATTTTCATCTCACTTGACATCTAATTTGAGACAGACCAGAGTGTTCCTTTTGCGTCTTCCATGTTGTTTTCTTTTGATTATTATATGTAGGTTGACTTAGTTTTGTGTAATGGCCTCGGGGTTGTCATAGTCTTTTGCTCCCCGGGGTATCGTCTTTGTAGTGTCGTTAAGTATTTCATAAGTAGTGTAGTTAGAAAATTTGTACTGCAAACTTTTATTGGAATAAATATATAAAACAGAATTGGAATACTGATGATCATCTATCATAAATTTGTAAATTTATTGCAGACATTGAAGAATTACAGCCGCACGTACACAAAATTGATATATAAAACAGAAGCTTTACGTACATAAGCTTGACAGAAGAATACGATATTTACTTATAAAGAAACAACCAAGACTCTTAAAGGGTCTGTAACATCCAGCATGCTTGGCGCGGGCCACATCATTCTTGGGTGTCGTCATCATTTTTATGGCTCATGAAATGGCGACAAACACGTGCAAAGCATGCTGGTTGAAACAGACCCTTTAATCGTGTCGGAGAAAATTATGACATTCACATCAGTCTTTGAAATGATGAATAATACCTTGAGTATCCATACTTTTCTCCAGCTGACTTGCATTTCTTTCAGCGTGATCAATTGTTACTATTTGAATCTTCTGGAAATGATAGACAGATACACTTTTAACTTCTCTTCTTAGCTATGCAGTTACTGAGATAAATTCAAATCTTTCTTGAAAAGATCCCATTGATTCTTCTAGATAGTCATGTCATATATTATTCTTAAAAGTGAACTGCTTTGTCGTTTAGACCCCGTTCACACTGCTCCGTTTTTGTACAAAAACGGAGAGAAAAACATCCGTTTTTGTGAAAGTGTTCACACTGATCAGCACAGAAACAGCACAAAAACGGAGGTTTTTGAAAAAGCCGTCGAAAGTGGATATCCACAAAAACGGAGGTTTTTGAAAACGCAGCAATATTCAACAATGAGGTTTACAAAAACGGAGCAGTGTGAACGCACAAAAACGGATGTTTTTCGCTCCGTTTTGTAATCAAGCAGATCAGTGTGAACAGACAAAAACAGATGTTTTTCTCTCCGTTTCTGTACAAAAACGGAGCAATGTGAACGGTTAGCTTCGATGCGATAAAAACGGATAATTACTCAAAACGGAGCAGTGTCTGTGTTTTGAGAGATGATTGTTCCATCACTCGCTCACTCAATAAATGGACGAATAAATAAAACAATCAATCGATTATTCGATCGATCAGTCAATATGTGTCAATATAGGGAACATTGAAAATTTACTCACTTTTAAGATTTCCATATGTTTCTCTAAACAAGCTTTCCCAATACATCTCTCAACAAATTCTTGATCACGGCAGGTCAACAAACATAATTCTACTTGTGTCGTGCAAGGTCCTACAAACTTTTAGAGAGAGAAAAAATTCCAAAACTATTATCAAGATTTATTTGATCAAGGTAAATAAATTTGCTTTACTCTTTGAATCTCATGGTCTCATAGCCTTCATGTTCAGCAAACTTTAAACGAGAAAGATTCTTAATCAAAACTTAGAATCTTCATTCTTCTGGACGGGGAGCAGTGGCGGCAGCTATTGTTGTCGTTGTTGTTCTCTCGGCTGGGGTTGTTGTTGTTCTCTCGGCTGGGGTTGCTGTTGTTCAACATCATGCGCCTATGTTGGCCTGACATTTAACGTGAAACAGGCCTCAGTATTTACCAGTAAAAATCGTTTATGTGTAGCTTTTTGTAATTATATATTTAATTGTAATTCAGTTGCATGTTCTTTATGTAATGGCCATGGGGTAGTCATTGTCTTTTGCTCCCTGTTGCATCGTCCCTGGAGTGTTGTATAGTTGTATAGTAATTAGAAAGTACAGTAGGATGTAATATGTATTTAACATTTTAAATGAATATAAAAAA
>REGM01000268.1:133279-143823 GCA_004194415.1 Aurelia aurita | reverse complement strand
TAGAAAAAACGTCCGAAAAAAAACACCCAAACAAGAAAAAACTGGACAACCAAACACCCTTTTTAAAAAAAACACCCCTTGTAAAAACCCGCTCTAAAAAAAATTCCCTTCTTTGGCAACCCCGGGCTTGAAAAAAAAAAAATTCCCAAGTACCCCCCCCCCCCCGGGCACGCATCACGCCAGATCGCTTGGGGGGCCACAATCATTGAACTTTGAGATAACAGAACTGGGGTGACGATATCCCTAAAGTGCATTCGGCATAAGCTGACACATTCATGTGTTGGATATTGAGCCCTTTAATCACCATGAAAGCGACAGTAAATTAAAGTACAGAATTATCCCAAATTTTATACAGGTATTTTATCAGTTATACTGACGGGGCTACCGTGGATAAATAATTTTAAAATGAAAAAAAAAATGAAGAAGGAGGTTTCGTCTCTTGGCCTTTCTAATGATATGTAAAAAGTAGCGTATAGGAAAGGAAACAATACTTACTTTGTATACAATATGACGTTCTAGCTGGCCTTGCCGTCCTGGTTCGTAAACTCTCTGATATATCTAGACTTCTCCTGAAATTTTCAAATTGCCGTGTCGTTTCGAAATTTCTCGTGTGCTCTCCAAAGAATTTTTCATGCGTTTGAGGAACCCGGAAGCCAAATATTAGGCCTACCTGTCGAAAACGCGTACATGATCCGTAATCCGAATTTGTTCTGCAGAATAGCAAAATGAAAGAAAGAAAAGTCTATGATCTATGCCCTTAAAAACTTGCAAATTTTCAATGTAATATCAGTGTAAATTAAGTTACAAACTCGAAACTTACCTCAATCAAAGATAAGCAAGCAAATCAAATCTTGACAACGGCTGCTACTTGGCGTATTACACGTGTTTTTTTTAGGAACGTCATATGTCCCAATAGGTGTATCAACCGGACCGGACCACCATAGGTATGGAATGGACTGATAAATGGATCTAAGGGATAGTGGACTTTGCGAGCTATGATGGAAAGTTGGATAGGTTGACTGAAATGTATTGAAAAGGGTTTCCTATCACTTCCTGCGTCTAAGAACCAGGCCTAAGGCCTTATATTATTGACAAGATCATCAACAAAACTAAGCAATTGCAACTGAAAGAAACCATGCAATTCGGAAGCTCTTTCTCTTTATATTCCCTGTGCGCCTTTCGAGAAGATAGCACAGGCTTATATCGCATTCCCATCTACTTTGAATACGACCTTCAACATGCTGTGCTACTTTGAGTTATGGTATGTAATTTGTTGATGCCCCAGGGGCGGATCCAGCCTAGTATCTGACCGTGGCTGCGAGCGCGAAGCACGAGCTATACAGGGGTCAGGGGACGGAGCTCACGGAAATTTTTGGGGGCCACGCCCTTTACATCCTCGGAAACGCCCTGTTCAACGGTTTCCTGTCAAAATTTGAAGAATAAATTTAGCTAGAGAATGCCCTTTTACAGAGGATGCCCACTAATGTCGAGGTGGGGTAAAGAATTATAATTGCAAGCTGTCTGGGGAAGATGATCAGCACATTACTGCAAGTGAAATAAACATGAGTTGTCAAAAGTGTTTCTCAACGCATCGACTCTCTCCAATATCCTGTTACAAATTACGGAATGACCAGGATGTCAGAAGAAAGAAGTAGGGAAAAATAACAACAGCCCTTATTGATAACAGCACTTTTGTTGCTGAAAAGGCAACCCCTGGTATAAAGAACTGTATTATCAGGCCCGTAGGAGCGTTTTTGCGATTGGAGGGGCACCATCTCGCGCCGAAAATGGGGGTCTGGGGGCTAAGCCCCCAGAAAAAATTTTGGCCACGCCCTTTNACATTACTGCAAGTGAAATAAACATGAGTTGTCAAAAGTGTTTCTCAACGCATCGACTCTCTCCAATATCCTGTTACAAATTACGGAATGACCAGGATGTCAGAAGAAAGAAGTAGGGAAAAATAACAACAGCCCTTATTGATAACAGCACTTTTGTTGCTGAAAAGGCAACCCCTGGTATAAAGAACTGTATTATCAGGCCCGTAGGAGCGTTTTTGCGATTGGAGGGGCACCATCTCGCGCCGAAAATGGGGGTCTGGGGGCTAAGCCCCCAGAAAAAAGTTTGGCCACGCCCTTTACTTTGGCTTAGAAATCATCTCCCAATCCCACTTTTCCATTTCTAAAATAAAAATTTAGACGAATTTCGTAGTGATTTTTCTATAAATCTGCACCTGCAGGAAAATTTTGAGGGTACACCCTCTCTACTTTGGCCTAGAATGCATTTTTCAATCCATTATTACCCTGGATGCCAGACACATATAACCCAAGGAAAATCTTTCTTTCAGGGTGGTGCTGGTATCGACTTGTACCCATTGGTTACCCACACTAAAATCGAAACTCGGACAATTTGCAAAATCTTTCTCATGTTTCTCCTCATTTTCGAGAGAATTTTAAAAATGTGAGGGATGCAAACGCCAGCTACTACTAAACTAAGATAAGAAATGCTTTTAAAGGGCACTACTTTGGTTTTAGTTGAATTCTTCAGTCAATTTTATTTAACAAGATGAAAGAAAAAGTGCAACTTTTGGAAATTATTGGGGGGGCCCGGGCCCGACCGGCCCCAATAGGCGCTACGGGCCTGGTATTATTATAGCAAAACCCTGGTGCAGATGGACTCCATGCAAAGGAGAAGAAAACTCTTAAGATTATTACACAAAAAAGTTATTATCACAACAAAAGGTGCTTATTTTGAATTAGTGGCTTCTTCGTGAATTTATACTCAATTCTTCAGAAAGCAGCAAGGTCTAGTCGTAGACGATGAATCGTTTCTTTGCGAGGAAGGAAAATATTTCCAAAAAATTGAACCATTAGCAATGAACTCTGAGCAACACTTCCTTGACAATATTAACAGCTAGTTTTGAGAGCTAAAGTCAATTTGAAATGAGCATGAAACACGACCCCCTGGAAGAGCACTGCTTTGTAGATAGGTTGCTGTACATAATTCTAGCTTTAACTGTATAAAATGTATTTAATATAACTATGCTACTTATTTTCTTTTTTGGTATTGAGTTTGTAAGCTGAAGGGATTTTGTGTATAAAGAATTTTTTTTTTAATACCTGAACGATACAGCCGCAGCCGTCGAGAGCGACGCCCAAAACCCCAAAACACAATCAGCAACACATACATTAGAAATAAAAAATCGCAATAGTAAAGCTATAACAGACCTTTTAGCTACTCTACAAAAGAGTCTGGACCGAGCGATATGTTTATACATTTTTATGTGGGAAAGGTTCGATTGAGTGGCGTTAGAGCTTCTGTCGCTTTTGTTCACATTCGAAAATTCTACAAAATGTATAAAAATATTATTCGGTTCAGATTCTATTTTACAATAGCTAAAAGGTGTATTGGGAGGCGACCCTCTACCTTCTTCTCCCAGTGGCGTAGCCAGGGTGCTGTCATTGGGGGGGGGGCAAAAATTGGGGGTCCCAAATTTTGGCCCCGGAAAATTTTTGGGCCACGCCCTTCAGAACGTCAGAAAACGCCCTTTTTGGAGAAACCATCCTAAAATGAGAAGGAGAAGAGTCCTCATGATAGGCTATTTGGCGATAAAAACTTCGATAATCAGGCAAGGTGTGGAGACATTCATGATCTTCATCTTTAGTGCTGTAATATTTCAAAAGTTTGATAACGAAAGACGTGACAGTTCCCTTGCAGGATTATTAGTTTTGCCAGAAATTTCACTGACCCCCCCCCCCCCCTGAGGTGCTGATTTTATTTCAGATTTGGGCTTTTCTCAGACACCAACGTTTTGACCATTGGGGGGGCGACCGCCCCCCTTTGCCCCCTGCCCCCTGTCTTCTCCACGCTCGACTCCACCTCAGCCTTACGAAAACTTTAGTGGGATCTCTGATTGGTTTATTCCAAGTACTGTTATCATTCTTGTCTCTTCTTATTCGGACCTTATCTGATAATTTGCTGTGATCAGTGTCAGACGACTTGCAAAACTTGAGTAAGATAGCTCATCTGAATATCGTGATTAGTACTGGGTTAATTTGCTAAATATTTTCGTTTGACACTGGTCACAGGTAATCGTCAGATCAGATCCGACAAGAGGAGTCCTAATTTTTCGAAAATGTATACCGACCTTACACCAATTTTTCAAAATACGGCCTATTTATTTGTTCTTTATACAAAAATCACAAACATGGATACCGTTCTTTATAACAAAATCGTGAAAACGATATCCTTTCCGATGGCACGTTCACAGTACCAAAAATATACATAGTGCCCCCCGGGTAGACTTATTACGTTGAGTCCTAGTAATCGCGAGTAAAGTGGGTGGTTGGTAGCGACTCTAGGACTCAACGTAATAAATCTACCAAAGTGTAAAGCAACTGTAATGCTGCCTCAAAACACTTGCTATCAGCGAACAATAATGTTTTATTCCAAAAATTTCTTAGCTCTTACCTGGAAATTTTTCACTGATGCCACGAGATACATTCTGTTCCATCTTTTCACGTTATCCTGGTTAGAAAAAGAAGTGTTCGTAATTCTCAGTTCCTGCAATAATGACGAGTTTTACCTGTTTACCCTAATCCATATGGGGGGGGGGGTGGATTCCACCCCCTCAAGGTTTTTTGTGCCGCGTTTTAAGGTAGCAGACCACCAATTCAGCCAACTTTTTTATCCTTGAACTTAAAACGTTCGAATCAATTTTCCTGTAATAACCATTAAATGAAAAAGTGAAAAATTGACGAAAAACTCAAATTAACTAATTAGGCATGGCTGAGCAAATGCGGATAATTACAAAAGCACTGCAACTTTCAACAAAAATATCTTTTCAACCAATTGGGATAGAGCTTTCAGATTTGGTACAGAATTTGATCATAGGATGGTTGAGAATCTGTAGCAAAAACTTTTCAATTTGAAATCTATTTTTAGAAATATAATCCATCTTATGGAAATGACTAAAATTTGACGGTGCCCACAACAATATAACTGCAAATTTTTTACTAACCAGATGACTAATCGTAATGAACTTGCTACAGATCCTTCAGCATAGCTAGAAGAAATGGCATGCCAATTTTGGTGATTATACCTCTTATAGTTTTCTTTGAATTTTTGTTGAAAGTTTCGAAACATCCCATTTTTAGGTGTTTTGAGAAAAAGGTGTTTAAAGTTTCATACACAGTTCTACTATCAATTGAGTTAGTCTAATGTGCACCAGTCTCATACACATTCCCTTCTTTCTCTGTGTTGGCATCATCAAATCCCTTTTTAACTGCTCTCAGCTTTTTTCTTCTCTTTTTTACATTTTCTTTTGATTTTCTCTGCATATTAATGATTCGCCTTGCGTCGATGATTTTAGAAGCGGACATGGTAAATTTTCCAGGAGTTATGCCAAGCTGTTGTAGAACTTGGCAAACTCCATTTGCTCCATCATTGTAATACATTACAGCAGATGAGGCTGCAATTTCTACAATTAATCTTGAAGCAAATTAATTTTTTGGGCATCTTTGCCATATCAATTTATTCAAGTCTTCATTTGCATTCTGCGTCTGTCCATGCAGGCACTTTCCCAATAGCAATAGCTCGCGTTAAAAACCGTCAAAGTAGCTTTCTCTCAAACGTTTAACAGTTTTATTGTAAGCAGACTTATTCATTGGCCTGGGCATGTTCATGATACGAGAAAAGGTTTCAATTGATGCCAGTCCCTGTCCTATTTCTCTGAAACAAACAACCAATCTAGTATTTACTTCGTATGCATCACGACTTGGTGTCCCATCAACAATTCTCTTGATGTTCTCCTTTCCTCTATCCAGTTGCAGTTTCTGCAGATCAATCTCATGCAATATGAAAATCCCATTTTCTTCTTCAGCACATTCTCTATATTAACAGAATTTAGCTGGTAATTTGGGCAGACAACCAATGTTTTGAAAACAGAGCAAAATTCCATATGGCCATCTAATAGTAATTATTATGTTTCCATTAATCTGCTCATCTTCTGGAACATTTGGAAGGACCTCTTCTGGCTCTGCAAGACGTCATTTCTTGGCGGAAGTACAAGGAGTCACTTCATCAGAAGTGATATTTTGGCCTAAATTTGATATATTATTACCCAGTGATGATGATGGCCTAACTCTGTGGGATCTACTTGACCTAGGAGTCTCTCCTACAACAGCTACTCTTTCAGCCTCTTCACCTTGATTTTGTACTACTTCTAGATGCTGATTTCCACGAAATCCTCTTTTCTAAGCCTCCTTTTCTCGTATTTACGTATATTTCCCATTCTTCACCGTACTTGGCTAAAAAACACTCTCTGAGAAGTTTTCAGAAAGCCAGACGAAGCCTCAGTGTGATTAAACTCAAAGAGAGGCTATTTTCATGGCACCTGGATTGATAGGACACTATAAAATTCTCCAGTAGTTTTAGGAAGAACGCAAGAAAATGTGTTTATTGCGCAAAATCTGGTTGCTATGGCGTTGCTAAGAACAAAATGTTCAACTACTCTTCACAAAGTCTTGATTTTTTAAGGAAATCAAAAAGATAACAGCACTAGGGTAGGGTGGATTTAATGTTGGCACATTAGTGCCCTATTAAGGCTAGAAAAAAAATTCTCAATTTGGTCAAAATTTGGTCAAATATTTAGTGATCTGCTACCTTAAAACGACATCAGCTATGTCCCCCCAGTCTCCTTGACTTTTGACTTTTACTAATTATCTATTAGCTACATTTTGATGAAAAAAAATTTGAACAATAGAACTCACAAATAGAATGCCCATATTTGGAAGCAAGTAACAGCAAAATCATTGTTTTTGATGATTTCAATGGCAAAATTTGCTTAAATTATGAAGTATTATATATCAAACGAATCAGCAAACAAAGGGCTTTAATTTGATACCGGAATTTCTGGAGTTTGATGACGTCAGCATTTTTTATTATAACGTCATTTTGGCCGCCATTTTGGGCTAGTTAGCAATTTTTTCAAATATTTTCCACCTTTTTCCATTAAAAACACTCCAATGATGCATTTGTGATAGATTATCACAATTTTGTCGCTTCTTTTTGTCTATTTTTACATGGAACAAATTTATAACATAAATTATACGTCATCAGAATTGAATAATTTCTACCAAAATATCATTCGAAAATCGCTATTTACAATAAAATAGCATTTTTCAGCAAGTATTTTGACAAACTAGACCAAAAACCGCATACAGTTCTTTCAAAATCTTCGTTCAACTCAAATTTAACTTGAGAACCTGATTTTTGCCAATTTTCAACTTTATGACGTCACTGTGACGTCATAGGGCGTGGCATCCACATCCAAATTGTGCTACATGTTGCACATTACTTGCTCTATGACTGTGCCAAGTTATACTGAATTCTGGCGAGTCTAAGGCTGTTTTCAGAGGGGGGTAGAAAGCACCCCCCATATATGGTAGCTTGAAAAAAGCCCATATGGATTAGGGTTAAAAGAAAATATAGGTGCAAAAAACAGAACAGAAAAGCCACAAATATCCCTACGCATTGCTATATTTATATTTATCCATATTTAAAGTTGTTATTTACAATAGTAATAAAAACATACTAATTAAAACCAACTAGTTACAAACAAAAATATCTAAATAGTTCATTCAAAAAGTTAGCGGCATATTTTGCAGGTGCATTTCTCTCCAGCCCAATGTTTGATCCTCTTTTTGAAAGCCGAAAGTGTTGGCTCATTTTTGACTCTGTCATCGAGGGTGTTCCAGAGGAAACTACCTCTAAAAGACAGTGATTCTTGTCCAAAGTCCTTTGTCTTTATTTGTGGCAGTTTGCATAGATTTTGTATCCTTAGATTATAAGTTACATCTTTCTTTTCATGAAATTCCCATACAAGTGATGGATTGAGATAATTCATTGACTTATAGATTTCAGTCATTAATTTTTTCAGGTTTCTAACATGTATGCTAAAGCTGCCACGCTGCCACTTGGAGTGAGCAATGCTCAAAGGAACATTCGTAGTCAAGAAATATCCTGCTACTTTTTTCTAATGAAAACCATTGCACACGAAAGTACGCGTTGTAACCTTTATAAGAAACTTGGATCAGGCCATAGTACTAAAAGTTTCTTAATTTAATATAAGAATTTCAGTAATTTAGTACTAAAATTTTCTTAATTTGTTTCTTATTTTTCAACTGCATGAATTATCATGCAATTTGCAAAACTGCTGCAGATATGTTTCTTTACGCATAAAACATCAGGTGGGAAGAAAACGTGCTCTATTATATTCAAAACATAAAACCGTTAGTTAGGTCACTCAAGAGCATGGGGGGGGGGTTCTTGGCCAAATTTCGGATAGGGGTGTGCCGCCAGCATCTTCAAAATGGTACCGTTGGCTAGACTAATTTTTGTGAAAATGATACCCTTGGCTAGACTAATTTCTAGACCAAAAGTGCCATAATTTGCCGTTTTCTAGGCACAAATCACCAAAATTTCGCCTTCTCTAGGCCAAAATCGCCAAAATTTTGGGTTTCTAGACACAAATTAAGAAAATTTTGCCTTTCCTGAACGAAAATTGCCAAAAATCATACCCTTGCCTAGACTGGCATAGACTAAAATTGTCAAAAAGCATACCCTTGGCTAGACTAGCAGTCCGAAAAAGTATACCCTTGAGGGCGGCACATCCCCAGGTACCTTTACTATGGAAGAACCCCCCCCTGTGCTCAAGAGTAAGGGTTCGACGACATATTTACCATAATATCCTTGAATTCATCTTTTAAAAGTTGCTTACTACTTCTCAGACATAGTACTAGAGTTTCTTAAAAGTTTAGCCATCTTAGTACTAGTTTCCCAGGGGGGACACTCAGCACATACACATACAGGGAGGTCAGTCCGAGAAAATTTCAGGGAACCCAAAAATATCAGTTCATGCTTCATCGCAACCCAAAAATATCAGCTCATTTTATACTTAGATACCTGTAAGCAAACATCAAATATCCCGAAACAATTCAAATTGAGGTCAGGATTGCCTCTACAAATCCCAGAAATATCAGCATAACTATATTTGATGCAAGAAAATATCATGCCCATAATTTCAGTTCATATTGACCCAAAAATATCACTTTTGGCAATATTCTGACCCAGAAATATCGGACTTACCTCCCCGTATGTGCATGTGCTGAGTGTCCCCCCTGGGACTAGTTTCTTATAAACCAGTTTCTTGTAAAAGAAAAAAACGTGTAGTTAATCTGTGTAGGCCTATACAGAGAAGAGAAACTCATGGGAACTTTTTACTCGTAAAAACAACTTGGGTTTATGCTAATAATTTTTTCCGAAATTTCCAAGTTTCAGTACAAAGAGTTTTTACTTGACTTCTGCAGATATGATCGTCACGGTTTTTTGAAGTTTGGCTTTATTTTACATAAGACAGCATTAATTGATTAAACAATATTTGATTTTCAAACATGCAGTGGCACCCCTGTGAACAACATTTACTCAAATACAGTTGTTTTTTATAAGAAACTAAGGTCCGGGGTTGGTAAGCAGTTTCTTAAATTTTAGAGCCAGTTGGCTACCATTGCCTTCTTATATTTTTAATGCCCTAAGTATAGAGCCAATATATTTTTGTTAGAAGGGCTTCCAAATTACTTAGTAAGATCTGAGAACATATTGTATAACATAATTCGCATTCAAAACAATGCAAAACATCCACTATTATAGTACATACAGTGTCAAAATATTTTCTAGTGACCAGGCAAAATTAAAGCTGCAAATTGCAACGGTTTCTTAGATTTTTTACTTCAGCTAGAGGGTAGTTTCGTAAGTTTAAAAAAATTGAGCCTACCGTTTCCTGTAAGTTGTTTCTTATAAAGCAAAATGAGTGTGTGTAAAAACGAAATGAAATCTTTGTGTCCCACCATCTTTGGATCGAGCTTGAAACATTTTTGCATTATGTCTCCTTAAGCATACACGATAGCGTTTCTTAAATTTTTGGCAGTGACATAGGATTGTAACTTCTTTCTATATAAAAGAAGCAACCTTATAGATATAAGATATGTACAGAATTTGAAGGCTTGTCCAAGCCAACAAGTCGTCAATAATAAACTTTTGGACTGTTAATAACGAAATGAGAGATCTTTGGAATCGAGAAAGCAAGTCGGAAATCTTGTATATTCTTTTATTTTTATCATGTCATAGGTTTACTATATAACGTTGTGAATATGAAGCATAAACGAAATACTCACTCTATTTAAACAACTCGATCTTTTTCTGCATTTCTTTAAAAAAATGTTTTCATTGCTTTTGACGATCACGTCATTTCGAAAGTTCCCGCCAATTTTCTAACAACCTCGATATCAACTCGAGACTGAATCTGGAAGCAACGCTTGGTCGCCATTTTGTTTATTAAAGATTTTGGTGCTGAAAGAAAGTGACTCAACAGAATGAAAGAAGTACAAGATTTCCTCGCTCAGCAACAGCTAGCAGATACACAGAACGCTGAGAAATGGGCCAAGCTTCAACAGCTGTATGATAAAAGGTATTGCAGTACTCATCGTGTT
>REGM01000268.1:106464-122194 GCA_004194415.1 Aurelia aurita | reverse complement strand
TTGAATAAAATGAAGTCCCTAGCTTTGAGAAAAGATGTTGGATGCAGGCATACCATCAAGATAAAGAAATCTTATCGAATAAAGAAAGAAAATCCTGTAACAACGCCTTTGAACAACACCACCGTTCGCTACTCCTACTGCGTTCACTGCCGCTGTTATGTCCACCCAAATTTTGTTCTTCCTGGCGTTTTTCACGCTATCTGTGAATTTCGATTTTAAAACAAACATGTTTTCCTCAACTTCCTCTGTCAGCACGGCCAGTTCTGACGCTGCCAAATTCGCTTTCCTTACTTTTCGTTTCTTCGCAGCTTGACTATTTTGGATCGCCGCCATTTTTCAAAACATCAACAAACATTAACCGGGGATTAGGAAAGCTTAATCGTAGATTAGTTAATCGTGGATGTAATATGCCTTTCAACAACGCTCCCTAATACACCGATTAGCAAACCGGGGATTAAATGGGTAAACCTAGATTTAGCTCTAATCCTGTGTTACCTTAATCGGAGTTTTGAACAACCGGGCCCAGAACGATACCACATGGAGCATGGAAATACATTGCAACCCAGCGGCATTACATTTAAAGGGGCTCCGTCGCCTATTTTTAGACAAAACGATGATTTTTGCAGTTTTTTGAAAGGAAATATCAGACAGGATTTTCATATTTTTTTCCAAAATGAAAGCGCAGTTTTGAGATAAATCATTTTACTTCACTGAGGAGCAAACCAAACATTCATATCTTCTACGATTGCTCGGATATAAGTGGATTTTTAACGGTCACTTTTTCGTGGCTTGGGTGAAGCCACCAAACAAATTGCAGAAAACAATGGACGAACAATGGATAATTGGCGACACGTGCGGGTTTGCAGATTTGTTGATGGTTTGGCGACGGAGCCCCTTTAACATAAAGACTCAAATATTAACATTACACTTAAGTATTACATATTACAAATAGCAATTACAAATAGCAATCACAAATAACCATTTCAAATTAAATAACAAGTACACAAACAAAATATACGAAAGGAAAAATTTACACGAGAGGAATAACTTTTTCCAAACATATGAGATCATAAACGTGACTATTTTTAATATTCACTGGTGAACTCTTGAGGGAGATGAAAATTTGTTGCTTAATGTTCTATGTTGAGGTACAGTAAGTCCCCGCATATAAGAAACGGACAAATAAGAAACAGCATAGGGAATATTTACTCGTTTATAAGAAACTAGACCGCCTGATTTTTTGTTCAATTTCTTATAAATGATAAAAAAGGCAACATAATTTCATGGAAAAGTTAAAACTGTTTTCCATATTTGATATTTTTACTCATGAAATGATATATAGTAATTCTTTAGATCTTTGAGAATTTTCAATTCTTTAGACCTTTCTAAGATTGGGATATTCTCAACTATCTTGAATTTCCCACNACTGGTGAACTCTTGAGGGAGATGAAAATTTGTTGCTTAATGTTCTATGTTGAGGTACAGTAAGTCCCCGCATATAAGAAACGGACAAATAAGAAACAGCATAGGGAATATTTACTCGTTTATAAGAAACTAGACCGCCTGATTTTTTGTTCAATTTCTTATAAATGATAAAAAAGGCAACATAATTTCATGGAAAAGTTAAAACTGTTTTCCATATTTGATATTTTTACTCATGAAATGATATATAGTAATTCTTTAGATCTTTGAGAATTTTCAATTCTTTAGACCTTTCTAAGATTGGGATATTCTCAACTATCTTGAATTTACCACATTTGACAGAGGAAAGCATCTCATATGAAATGACAGTTTCTTATTGAACGTATAAGAAATCTGCCAGCCTCCTTTAAAAATCGTTTCTCACTTATAAGAAACTAGACAGCCTAATTTATTTTCCGCGAGAAGATTGTGTTTAATTTGATCTTGGGTTTTGAAATATTTTCACGCATTTGAAGATCGATCGTTTTGCGTAAATTCTACTTTACCGTTGGCGGAGCCAGACAAAAGATAGTGAGAGGGTAAAGAAAACAAGTATAAAACTTTCAGACTTGGTGGGTAGGTAAAAAGTTATACCCAGACATTTTTATTACATTTTTTAATTACAGTTTTAGCCAATTTTTTCGAAATGGAGGTATTTACTCCCTCATACCCTCCCTTGGCTCCGTCACTGCACTACCTTTATCTCGCGTTCTTAGAGAAATTGGAGAAAAATCGCAAAGATATCAACTTGCTATCAGCAAAAGCTCAATTTGTTCCAATCCGCCCAACACTTGGACAGTTTCCCCTCTCCTTCTCCTTTTCCTACGCTTTCTCCTTCTCCCTGCCCCCGCAGCGACTTTTACCGTAATCAACCGAGGAAAGAAAGTGAGACTTGGGCAAGTCCACCCAACACTTAGCCTACGAGTAGATCCATTATTCAAAAGAAGAAAGGGTCTACGAAACAAAGAGCAACATCTTGCTACAGCCTCCCAATTAATTATTTGAATCCTCTTTTCAAATAATGTGTGACGCGCGTCTCAACAAAGGCAGCATAAATTACGTTTCCAGAATCTGGAAACCGCATTAGCAAGTTATTGCTCTTTGTTTCGTAGACCCTTTCTTCTTTTGGATAATGGGTCTTCTCGTAGGCTACCCAACACTCTTCATAATTTGATGTTCAAACGCATACACGTGGTTCACTTCTCGTTTCGCTTTTTTGGGTCACATCTGATCATTGAACCAAGCGCCTATCCCTTCTTATTGTAAATGATGTTGTTGTCATAGACTGACGACGTGATTCCTTGTATTCGTTCAATGTTTTCAATCTGATGTTTTTATTTTCTCTCATACAAGGACTCACCACCAAACATATTCTAAACAGAGACTAAAATCTGAAGAAAAATCGAACGTCTTCTATCCTTCGAACGTCGATAAGAAAAATCGATTGTTGCTTTAAACGTCGCTTCGCTTCGAAAAGTCGAACTTTGATCTAAGCAACCAATCAAACGCTAAGAATAGGCACGTGGTCTAACCTTATTAAGAAAGTCGAGATTTGATTGGATGCGCCCTAAATGCGGTGCATTAGGCCTAATTAGTCTCTGTTTTGAAGCTGTATTGTCATGAGTCTCGGTTTGGAGCCATAACTATCATTCAATTCAATGCGGAAAACTGAGACTCATGTAATCAGTATATTGTTGTCATACAATCTTACAGGTTCTATCGATGAAGTTGATCAAGTCGTGCACATAACATGGGTGCAACCAAGAGTCTTAGATCTTAACCAGGTGGGTGCTCATTTTCACACCGGTCGATACAACGTTTTAGCTACAAAATCCAATACAGATTGTCATTTTGCATTCAAATTTGTTCTGCTTTAAAAAAAGTGTTGATAGTATTGTCTTATAGGTAAACAACACTATTGGCCGTTTTGAAAAAATAGAAAGAATTTAAATACAATGCTAGAACCCTTTCGTTCAATATTTACTTGATATTGACATTGCTGGAGAACAAAGTAAATGCTGTTTTTGAAGCAACTTGTCTTTCCTGCACCATAAATCAGCAACCACTTGTCAGATTGACTCAAACAAGGCCTCAATTTTTAAGTTGAAGCCTATCCGATGCAACTTTGTAGAAAACGGTAACATTTAAGTAACATTTCCTCCACAGCCGTCACGCCAACGGGGAAAAATTTTTGGGACATCTTGTAGACCACGCCACTTAGCTCGGGTCATTCACTTTAAAGGACAAATCCGTTGTTCGTAAAATTAATGTAGAAAACAAACTTACCATCTCCTGAAGCAAACTACCAACTTTTTCCACATTTTGACATGTGCTTCGGCTTTCAATTCGTTGAACATTTTGATAATTTAGGCCAACTGTCGTCGCCAAGTCGCCATTTTTTCCATCAGTACACAATAAGGAGGCTAGTCACGATTCAGAGGCAAGAAAACGATAGGGCAGTCTCATTCTCGCGTTGAACGTAACGTCAAAGGACTCCGAACTTTGAGTTTAATGACGTCACTACGCTGTGATGGCTGATTTGAATACACAATTTCGCAGAGAAAAGACGAAAAATGGTGGGAAGAAGAACGATACACCATTCATAACAGTATAATCTTTCATTTTATCATCAATAATACCAACCCCGGACTTTTCCATTAATGCTACTATTAATTTCTAGATCGGTAATATGAATGCTCTTCTTGGAAGCTGGAGTGAAAAAGTCAACTCATCAGCACGAATGGTTGAAGACCAAGTTCCTGAACTGTTAGTAAAATCATAGATACCTGTAAACCATAGAGAATTCTTCATTGCGTACTTTTTTGTTGAGCTCATTTCTTTATTTTGTGAGATGTTATTGAAGCGCTTAGTCTTTGTTGTATTGTTTTGTTTCTATCTAGCATCCGAGGATAGTTTTTAGGATCACTGAGAAGCGAGACTTATCGCAGTAGTATCCTGGTCCTTCCTCTCGTTGTGACCCCACCTCGTGATTCCTTTAGCCTGGAATTATAGAGCGTCGGCGACTCTCCTCACACTAGATAGGGGATTTGAAAGGGCGGGGAGTCAAACCATCAACCTTCAGATTGTGACGTACAGAGAAAACTTGCTATCGACCTGTGTCGACGCCACGCTTCATTAGGGCTTTTATAATATTCTGCAAGTGCGCTTCATTTGAATTCCTGCGTTGCATGCTCAGGTGGCATGCAGCAGGGTCCTGGAGAGTCAAATCAAATCCCATGCCCTTAGCTTCCTTTCTCCTCTTTTGCGTGGATTTCGAGAGGGCTATGGAACCCAACATGCACTTGTACGACTCATAAAAACCTGCACAAAGACCTTAGATAAAGGGCGTCTTGCTGGAGCACTCCTCATGGATCTGTCAAAGGCTTTTGATAGCTTAAATCACGAACTTTTGATTGCAAAATAAAGTGCTTATGGTTTCAGTACAGGAGCATTGCGGTTGATCCATAGCTATCTCAATGAGAGGATGCAGAGGGTAAAGATTAATTGGTCCTTCATTGCACGGAGAGAAACAATGATAGGTGTACTGTACCACAAGTTTCAGTCTTGGGGCCGCTTCTGTTTAATATATCCATCAATAATCTCTTCATGTTCGTGAAAGATGCTTAAATATGTAAATATGCAGATGATACAACGATCTATGCTTACGATAGCAAATATTGAAAGTGTCATCCAGACATTAGAGAGCGATGCCCTTAAAATTGCAGAATGATTTCCAAACAATTGTATGAAGTTGAAGGAGGACAAATGCCATCTAATGGTATTTGAAGACAAAAATTATAATTTATCTTTAAATATAAAAATATCCATAACGATCCTTATACTATCTTTGCTTATACCTCAGGAGGGGGGGGGGGGGGGTAACTTCAATAGGGAGATGCCGGGGGTGTGCCATTTTGACGTGTGAAATCACACCCTAAAAATTATAGATTTTCCAAATACATACCCTAAAATGCATACCCTAAAATTTAAAATTATGGGTCAAAAATCCCAAAAGTTCACCCCAAAGAATTATTTTTGAACATAATACCCTAGAATTTATGATCATACCAAAAATGATGTCCCAAAATTTATGGTTTCTTATGATCTTACCAAAAATGACACCTTAAAATTATTTTCTGCCTGAAAAAGGCACCTCAAACAGTGGCACACCCCGTACCAGTATATATGGAAGTGACCCCCCCGGGTTTAAAACCAACGAATGAAAATTCACAACTTTTTCGAGATCAAAGAAAAATGCCCCTCTCATGCAGTAACGATAACGGTGTACCTATATTTTATACCACCGTTATTCTGACTACGTGAGTAAGATTTTAAGCAAACGAATGAAAATTCACCACTTTTTCGAGAGCTAAGGAAAATATGCCTCTCATGCAGTAACGATAACGGTGTACCTATATTTTACACCACCGTTATTCTTACCACGTGAGTAAGATTTTAAGCAAACGAATGAAAATTCACAACTTTTTCGATATCAAAGGAGAATGTGCCTCTCATGCAGTAACGATAACGTTGTACATATAGTTTACACCACCGTTATTCTTACAACGTGAGTAAGATTTTAAGCCAACGAATGAAAATTCACAACTTTTTCGAGAGCTAAGGAAAATGTGCCTCTCATTTAGTAACGATAACGGTGTACCTATTTTTTACAACACCGTTATTCTTACAACGTGAGTAAGATCTTAAGCAAACGAATGAAAATTCACAACTTTTTCGAGAGCTACGGAGAATGTGCCTCTCATGCAGTAACGATAACGGTGTACCTATATTTTATACCACCGTTATTCTGACTACGTGAGTAAGATTTTAAGCAAACGAATGAAAATTCACAACTTTTTCGAGAGCTAAGGAAAATGTGCCTCTCATGCAGTAACGATAACGGTGTACCTATATTTTACACCACCGTTATTCTTACAACGTGAGTGAGATTTTAAGGCAACGAATGAAAATTCACAACTTTTTCGAGATCAAAGGAAAATGTGCCTCTCATGCAGTAACGATAACGGTGTACCTATTTTTTACAACGCGTTATTTTTACGTTAGTAAGAATTTCTTATTAAAAATACGTGTAAATTGCTCCTTTTCGAAAGCTTTGAATATCTCGGATCCCTGTGCCAAGAATTCTGTTGTTGCTGCTGTTGTTCACAGTGGGGTTGTTACAGTTGTGTTTTGCGATGGTATGGTGGAAACAGGAAGCTAACGACTGGGTGCTATAAAAACTGTTCTACTCTGCGTCACGTCAGATGACCCAATTTACGCTATAGAAGGGAATATTCTAGCTCAAGAAGATGCAAAAAGAAATAGAGAACAATCCTGGAATAACGAAGAAGGTATGTATTTTGAAATTTGAGTGTGTTTATATTGTTACAGTATGTATGACTGTATTTTGAAGTTGGTTGTTAATGTTGAACAATTAACATTGTGTATTTAATTTAGGCCTATTGCACGGCACGAGGCCTGCAAGTGCACTGACTTTTTTTAGGCCAATACGCAGCAGGTATAACATTTTTTGGTGCATATGCACGCATGCACTGACTGGTCACTTTAAATGTAGCCTCTCTCTACGGTACGAGTAGACATACTTTAAATGCAATGAATGCAAATTTTCCAACCTGGCACTGCATATAAGATCTATCTTATCTTTCTTGTTTGTGCACCTTTTTGGCAAAAGGAAAGGCCTCTTTTTCTCAGGGTAATCGAAATGCAAAAAACCTCTTTTTTTCTCAAAAGTTGGGTATATGCTGAAAGAGTGATAAGAGTGATATATTTGTTGGAATTCTTTACTAATTATTAAGACTTCACTTTATCAAACTATTGCTTCCAGTGCAATCCTTAAGCTGAATTCACACTTGAAATGTCATTCTTGGCACATTCCATACAACAATGATACAATGAAGCACAGCAATGAAAGAAACAAGAATTATCAAAATCTAATTCTTAATTACAAGGTTTTATTACAAGCACAGCAATGTGACAGAGTTTGATTAATTCAACTTTATCACCCTGTGCCACATCAACCACAGAAAACAAAGTTTGTAGGATCAGAGCAAAAAATGGATTAACTAATGGTTAAATGGGACTGTTGAAGGCTTGAAAATTGTAGATCGGTATCTGATAATCAACATAATTAACAACAAAGGAAGTGGCAGTTGGAACAAATTTGTAGCTAAAAAACTTTGAGATTTTGAGATTTTTACTATTCACAGTTTTGGCCTGTCCCACTTTACCCACTTTAACCCCATAGACCCTATTTACTTCATCAAATGAATGCTTAAATATGCCCAGGATGCTTAAATATACAGTTCAGGTCTTGTGCACATTGGTTTCCTGCCTAAGAATTCTCAAGAATTGTTAAGAATTTACGAGAATGTTTTTAGCTTCTTAAGAATTCTTTTTTTAAAACACTAAATAGTCTTTCAATGGAAATTCTTATCAGAATGTGAAGAATTCAATTTCTTGAGAATTCTTGTCATGTTGATGTGCGCAAGGCCTTTAAAATGTATACTTATATGCCCAAGTCTTATATTGACAATTCTTAACGTCAGATGGAGAGCTTGCTCGCTGAGAGTACAGAGCCAAGACGAAGAACAGGTTCACACGATCCAGTGACCAGAACTTCCAGTGACCCAGATCTTAGAACAATAGGAAGAACACGCAGTAATACCTCATTATGCTCAAGGTCGCGCAGTCAAACAAGGACACGTGTCAGCATCGATGAGTTAATGGAGACATCATTAAGAAAGCTGTCTTATAGCCAAGGGCCAAGACCAAGTCCTTTGGGAATGGCATCTTCGCAAGAAGAATCAACTACACAGTTAGATGCCTCAGTGAATGCTGGGGAATCAGCAGATTTGAGTTTATCACCAAATCTTGATATTGGGTGCGTCACTACACATTTTTTACAAGAAATTCATTTTGAAAGAAACTTTTTCTATGATGGCTTAAAAGATTTTGAAAAAAATTAGTATATATAAATACATTTGAGTAGCACTAAGGAAGCTAAATTGAAGGTGTTATAGTGCAGTGGTGTAATCCTAGTGACTTAACAGTCAGGCGGACAGGTTTTGAGCCCAATTCTAGACCCACCACTTGAGCATTATGACAAGGGGTCACAGACTCGATCAAGTCTTCTCTACTTCTGCGATCCCAGCGCTTGGCACTTAAAACCGCAAGTTCACCTCCATCAATTCAAGGTTTGTGATATTTCAGTTTCAGAGCACAAGTCTCCAAATCTTTGAAACAGATATGTATTGTAAATGGCTATTTAATTTATCTTTGGATTGAATGGCTTGAAAGAAACTTTTTGCAATTTACTGTAAGTTTACTTCTTACTTTTTTTGACATCTTGGGTACTTTCAAAATTGAAGTGCTTTCTTATGAGACAAAGTACAAGACTGTTTTGAAAAATATTAAACTAGCATAATTTCTAAATTAAGGGGGGAAAACGGTACAATCTTCAAGAAAATCATAGTTTATGAGATAGTTGATAAAGGTCTACAATATGGTGGCAAGCAGAAATCTGTCGCTCTTCTGGTTTGGGATTTAGAAATTTGATATTCGAATTAAATAAGTTGACAACGATGAGCAGATTTACACCTTCAATTCAAAGAAAAATGTAATATAATTTTACACCCACCCTTTTAAAAATTTGAGCCCTATGCTACTTTATGAAGGTCTTATACTATAATATTGCGGTAAGGAGAAATCTGTAGCTTTTCTAATTTACGATTTAGCAATTTGATGATGTCATAAACTCCAAACTGTTTGCAATAACCATTTATTCAATTTTGTTTACAAAGATTTGATGCCTATGTTGTCTTTTTTCTGTTTTAGAGATGAATCACCTGAAAACACTAAGCAACTGATAGAAAGACAGAAGCGAAAAGAGGCTGCATTTATGAAACTGAGGATAGAGCTAGAACGGGCACATCTGGTAAAATTTACTATTTTTTTATATTCAATTAAAATTTACAATACAAGATACTATTAACACTACTTACAAACTACTTTACGATACTACAAGGACGATACCATAGAGAGCAAAAGGCTATGACTACTCCATGGTCATTAAATAGAAGACTAATAGTTTGTTTCAAATTAGATTTCAAGTGAAAACCTCTGCGAATAAAAACAATTTCAGTGATGTTGCATGAGCAATTTTGCGTTATCGCAAATCTCACGTGATATCTAATTTGAGACAGACTTTAAAACTATATAAAATTACATAAAACTACTACAAAAACAGCAATGTTTTGTTTCTTACTCAGCCCTAACTTGCTTGCATATAACTAGCATTACTATCAGTGGCAGACACTTTGCCAAATATTTGGGGGGCGAAGCTACTGTTTCAGTTAAAAAGTATTTTTTATTTCTATTGTTTTCAAACAAAAGGTCATTGTTCTTCCCAACATTGGGCGGCAACTGTACCCCCTCACCCCCCCTAGTGTCGGCCACTGATTACTATCACTTGTCAAAATTCTTACTGTTTCATTACAATTCTCACAAAATGAGGTGTTTTAAAAACTCTTTACTGAAGCTACCTAAAATTTTTTTTGGGAAATAGCAACACTTTCAAGTTGATTACCAATCACAGACTCTTGTGTATGCTTTTAAAGGGGGGAGGTTTTGGGGTTTCACGGGTTGCGGATTTGGCCAATTTTAGCCCTCGGGTTTTTTGTTTTGAACATGCATGTTTATGGGTTTTGAGACGTTTCACAGGTTGCGGGTTTAGCCAATTTTTCGCTCGTATTTCGGGTTTTCTATTTAGAAGCCGTTGCTTTTCGGGTTTTCCAAGTCACATGTTGATTGAGCTAAAAAACTGGGTTTTGGATTTTTAAAACAATGAGGAACAGTCGCTGAAAGCGAAATCGTTGGAAATAGTCGAAAAATATTGGCAAAAATTCAAACTTTTCATTCAAAAGTGCGGCTTCAGGTTTTGAATGTTTTTGCTTCTGGGTTTTTGCAAATTTTGATGTGGGTTTGCAGGTTCTGGCACCCCCCAAAGCCCCCTATTTAAATGCTCCATATTTTCCATTGATATTTCCAACAATTGCTACGATACACACCGATTTCGAGAAGCGGTTGAGAAAGGTCTCTCACCCAAAGACCAAACTTGTGTTGGGAAATCACAGCATCCTTTGTCATTAACTAAGGCTACGTCCACACTCGCTCCATTTTCATTTCTATTCGTTTTTGTTGATAAAAACGCTGCCCGTTCGCATTGCTCCGTTTTCAAATGAATACGCTATGAATTTGATAGACGTTCACACTGCTCCAGCAAAACGGTGTTGTTAATCTCCTTTTCAAAACAAACCTTTTGTTGGTACCCTGGGTACCAGTTTGTTGGCCATTGTGATCAACAATCTTTACAAAAGGAATGCGAAGCGTTTTCAAATGTCTCCATTTTTGGCGTTCACACTGAAAATGGATCGTTTTCAAATTTATCCGTTTTCATTAGCGTTTTCGAAAAGCTCCGTGTTCANAAACGCTGCCCGTTCGCATTGCTCCGTTTTCAAATGAATACGCTATGAATTTGATAGACGTTCACACTGCTCCAGCAAAACGGTGTTGTTAATCTCCTTTTCAAAACAAACCTTTTGTTGGTACCCTGGGTACCAGTTTGTTGGCCATTGTGATCAACAATCTTTACAAAAGGAATGCGAAGCGTTTTCAAATGTCTCCATTTTTGGCGTTCACACTGAAAATGGATCGTTTTCAAATTTATCCGTTTTCATTAGCGTTTTCGAAAAGCTCCGTGTTCACAGCAAAGCAGTGTGAACGTAAGGCATGGTTTTCCACTTTTTTCTGTACCTTTGTCAACAAGAACAGCAGTATGTCGTCACACATCTACCATACTTTTGAATAGGCCTTAGGCCCCCCCTCGAACAAGGCCCCCTTGAATATTCCCCATGCAGAAATTCATTTTTACAAATAAGCCCCCGGGCCTGTACGAAACAGTCAGGCCATAATTTAGCAGTATTATGGTCATACATTTCAATTGTTTAGCAGTTCTCCAACAGTAGGATAATCTGACCTTAACAGTAGTTTCCACCGAGATTTGCTAATTAACTCACAGTACTTTAGCAGTACAATAAACACAAGATTCAGGTAGCAGTACAAAGAATCATGGACTGTTGTTGTACTCTTAAATTACTTCTACCTTAGAAGTATTATGGCTAAAGTATGGCCATATTACTGCTATGCTTAGCAGTACTGTTTCGTACAGGGGGATTTATTCAAGAATGTGCTGTGTTTTTTATTTGCTCTGAAAATGTTTTGCTACATCTTCGTCTTGCATTCTTCCTTTTGAAAGAAACGTGATACAGATTTATTTATCATTGTAGGAACTTCGCAAACGAGATGAAGAGTGCAAAAAACTGTCACGTGTACGAGATGATTTGGATAACGAAGTTGAAGAGCTGACTGCATCATTATTTGAGGTATGTGTAGGCGTCAAATCTTGAAAAGGCTAGTGTAAATGGCTATTACTTTTTTCGGCGGATTGAATGGCCTTGAAAGGAACTTGAGCTACTTTCCTGTAACTCTACTGTTGGAATTTTCTGAATTGTTCAATATTTTCAGAATTAGAAAGTTTTTCTTCTTTTTTAAAATTGTAGACAAGTTTGGAAAAAATTAAAACCATCGTGTAACTTCTAAACTTTTGAGGAAACATGGAATGATTTCAAAAAAACTATAGTTTATCAATGCCTACAATATGGTATCAAGCACAAGTCTTTCACTGTTCTGGTTCACGATTTAGAAATTTGATCATGGCACAAACCAGCTGAAATGTGAAAATACGAGTGAATTCCATTGTCTGGGTTCAGCAATGCTGAAAGCCCTATCTCTCCAACGCTTAGTTTTAGAATGCGGTACATCCAGAATTCGGCTACCGTTAGATTGCAGGGATAATAATAACAATAATAATAATAATAAGAATCACAATCACAATCACTTTATTTACAGTTGGGTAAGGAAAGGTGTAGTNTGCATGTTTATGGGTTTTGAGACGTTTCACAGGTTGCGGGTTTAGCCAATTTTTCGCTCGTATTTCGGGTTTTCTATTTAGAAGCCGTTGCTTTTCGGGTTTTCCAAGTCACATGTTGATTGAGCTAAAAAACTGGGTTTTGGATTTTTAAAACAATGAGGAACAGTCGCTGAAAGCGAAATCGTTGGAAATAGTCGAAAAATATTGGCAAAAATTCAAACTTTTCATTCAAAAGTGCGGCTTCAGGTTTTGAATGTTTTTGCTTCTGGGTTTTTGCAAATTTTGATGTGGGTTTGCAGGTTCTGGCACCCCCCAAAGCCCCCTATTTAAATGCTCCATATTTTCCATTGATATTTCCAACAATTGCTACGATACACACCGATTTCGAGAAGCGGTTGAGAAAGGTCTCTCACCCAAAGACCAAACTTGTGTTGGGAAATCACAGCATCCTTTGTCGTTAACTAAGGCTACGTTCACACTGCTCCATTTTCATTTCTATTCGTTTTTGTTGATAAAAACGCTGCCCGTTCACATTGCTCCGTTTTCAAATGAATACGCTATGAATTTGATAGACGTTCACACTGCTCCAGCAAAACGGTGTTGTTAATCTCCTTTTCAAAACAAACCTTTTGTTGGTACCCTGGGTACCAGTTTGTTGGCCATTGTAATCAACAATCTTTACTTAAGGAATGCGAAGCGTTTTCAAATGTCTCCATTTTTGGCGTTCACACTGAAAATGGATCGTTTTCAAATTTATCCGTTTTCATTAGCGTTTTTGAAAAGCTCCGTGTTCACAGCAAAGCAGTGTGAACGCAAGGCATGGTTTTCCACTTTTTTCTGTACCTTTGTCAACAAGAACAGTAATATGTCATCACACATCTACCATACTATTTAATAGGCCTTAGGCCCCCCCCTCGAACAAGGCCCCCTTGAATATTCCCCATGCAGAAATTCATTTTTACAAATAAGCCCCAGGGCCTGTTCGAAACAGTCAGGCCATAATTTAGCAGTATTATGGTCATACATTTCAATTCTTTAGCAGTTCTCCAACAGTAGGATAATCTGACCTTAACAGTAGTTTCCACCGAGATTTGCTAATTAGCTCCAAGTCACAGTACTTTAGAAGTACAATAAACACAAGATTCAGGTAGCAGTACAAAGAATCATGTACTGTTGTTGTACTCTTAAATTACTTCTACCTTAGAAGTATTATGGCTAAAGTATGGCCATATTACTGCTATGCTTAGCAGTACTGTTTCGTACAGGGGGATTTATTCAAGAATGTGCTGTGTTTTTTATTTGCTCTGAAAATGTTTTGCTACATCTTCGTCTTGCATTCTTCCTTTTGAAAGAAACGTGATACAGATTTATTTCTCATTGTAGGAACTTCGAAAACGAGATGAAGAGTGCAAAAAACTGTCACGTGTACGAGATGATTTGGATAACGAAGTTGAAGAGCTGACTGCATCATTATTTGAGGTATGCGTAGGCGTCAAATCTTGAAAAGGCTAGTGTAAATGGCTATTACTTTTTTCGGCGGATTGAATGGCCTTGAAAGGAACTTGAGCGACTTTCCTGTAACTCTTCTGTTGGAATTTTCTGAATTGTTCAATATTTTCAGAATTAGAAGGTTTTTCTTCTTTTTTTAAAATTGTAGACAAGTTTGGAAAAAATTAAAACCATCGTGTAATTTCTAAACTTTTGAGGAAACATGGAATAATTTCAAAAAAACTATAATTTATCAATGCCTACAATATGGTATCAAGCACAAGTCTTTCACTGTTCTGGTTCACGATTTAGAAATTTGATCATGGCACAAACCAGCTGAAATGTGAAAATACGAGTGAATTCCATTGTCTGGGTTCAGCAATGCTGAAAGCCCTATCTCTCCAACGCTTAGTTTTAGAATGCGGTACATCCAGAATTCGGCTACCGTTAGATTGCAGGGATAATAATAACAATAATAATAATAATAAGAATCACAATCACAATCACTTTATTTACAGTTGGGTAAGGAAAGGTGTAGTTTGCGCTATAAAACACAAACTAATAAATACCAACTAAATTAAATTAATTTACAGCAATACTATTTACAAATTTTACAATTGCAACCCTCCCCAGTCCAACATTTTATCTTTTTGCCAAAAACGGAGACTGTGTTACTGCTCTTAATCACATCAGGTGTACTGTTCCAAAGTATGCTACCCCTGAACGCTATCAAATTTGTACCAAAAGACGCAGTTGATGCCTTGGGATCTGCCAGGAATGTGAGGAGTAATCAATTCCACCAAATACTGAGGTACTTTACCCTGAAAAATCGTGAACACGGTGAGATGGATATTAAAAATTGGTCTACAGGGTTTCCCAAAAAATGTGTGCCTCATTTGTGTAGCTGCTGTGGAAGAGCTGTAGCTTCTATTGTCCCGTATTGTCCCGTATTTATCTTGGTCTCATGATTGATTATCTTGGTCTCATGATTGATGATAATCTAAAATGGAAGAGCACTGTTAAATGTACACAGAAGAAGATCTCTAGAGCTATAGGACTATTAAAGTATGCTAAACACTATGTGCAAGAGGATACATTAAGGAATATGTATCTTAGTATTGTTCAACCTCATGTCAGTTATTGTTGCTCTGTTTGGGGATGTTGCGGGGCAGCTAAATTGAAAACCTTGCAGAAATTACAGAACAGAGCTGCTAGAATTGTTACAAGTAGCCCTTTTGACACTCCAGCTGCTCCTCTATTGCAGCGGCTTGGCTGGCCGTCAATTGATAAACTGATTAATCGAGAAACATGCACAATGGTATATAAATCCTTAAATGACCTTACACCTGAAAACCTAGGTAATATTTTCGACAGATTGTCTGATGTTCACGCAAGGGTTTTACGGAATACCAAATGCAATCTTGCTGTACCAAAAATCAGAACAGCTTATGGCCAAAAATCAGTTTCGTTTCGTGGAGCCAACGCATGGAATAAACTCGACTCGGAAATGAAATTAGCCCCTTCGATTCAGTCATTCAAAACGAAACTAAAAACTTTGAATTGAGAATATTCAAGGAAAGCTGATCTGCATCTTTATCTTTATTTTTCTTTGACACGTTTAGTTTTATAGGAAATCATTGTACATAGGTTTATATCTTTAAATGTTTAGGTTTATTAGCTATTTTTTTCTTTTCTTTTGCTGGGACAATTGGAAAGCAGTTGCTTAATTATTTAACTGAATTGTATCCCAGGGTAAATATGTTTAAAATAAAA
>REGM01000268.1:82446-104944 GCA_004194415.1 Aurelia aurita | reverse complement strand
GAACTTGCCTGCCTTGAGAAATGGCTACAGGGTAACAAGCTTTCCTTGAATGTTGTCAAGACACAGGCCATGATCATAGGATCGTCGCAAAAGTTAAGAAAAATTGATACACCAACGGTACCGATTCCACATTTTCAAGTAAATGGAAATGATATCGATCTTGTGAAGGAAACTAAATATCTTGGTCTCATGATTGATGATAATCTAAAATGGGAGAGCACTGTTAAGTGTACACAGAAGAAGATCTCTAGAGCTATAGGACTATTGAAGTATGCTAAACACTATGTGCAAGAGGATACATTAAGGAATATGTATCTTAGTATTGTTCAACCTCATTTCAGTTATTGTTGCTCTGTTTGGGGATGTTGCGGGGCAACTAAATTGAAAACCTTGCAGAAATTACAGAACAGAGCTGCTAGAATTGTTACAAGTAGCCCTTTTGACACTCCAGCTGCTCCTCTATTGCAGCGGCTTGGCTGGCCGTCAATTGATAAACTGATTAATCGAGAAACATGTACAATGGTATATAAATCCTTAAATGACCTTGCACCTGAAAACCTAGGTAATATTTTCGACAGATTGTCTGATGTTCACGCCAGGGTTTTACGGAATACCAAATGCAATCTTGCTGTACCAAAAATGAAAACAGCTTATGGCCAAAAATCATTTTCGTTTCGTGGAGCCAACGCATGGAATAAACTCGACTCGGAAATGAAATTAGCCCCTTCGATTCAGTGATTCAAAACGAAACTAAAAACTTTGAATTGAGAATATTCAAGGAAAGCTGATCTGCATCTTTATCTTTATTTTTCTTTGACACGTTTAGTTTTATAGGAAATCATTGTACATAGGTTTATATCTTTAAATGTTTAGGTTTATTAGCTATTTTTTTTCTTCTTTTGCTGGGACAATTGGAAAGCAGTTGCTTAATTATTTAACTGAATTGTATCCCAGGGTAAATATGTTTAAAATAAATAAATAAATTTGATATGGTTGCATAGGATAGGCTTCAACTTATAGTTTGAGACCCTGTTTGAGTCAATTTGAGAAGTGGTTGCTGATTTATGGCGCAAGAAAGTCAAACAAGTGATTGCTTCAAAACAGCACTTTTTCTGTTCTCCGATAATGCCGAAATCAAGTAAATACTGCAAGAAGGGCTCATATGCTGTATTGGAATTTGTCTACATTTGAAAAAGCGTTAATTTTATTGTTTAATAATAACCCAACACCCTTAACCCATTCTCGAGTGTAGAAAAAATTCAAATACGGTGCTAGAACCGTCTCTTACATTATTTATTTGATTTTTAACATTTTTGGAGAGCGAAGGAAGTGCTGTTTTGGAGGCAACCACTTTCTCGACTCTTTTGTGCCATACATCAGTAACGACTTGTCCAATTGGCTAAAACACGGTCTCAAACTCTAAATTGCAGCCTATTCTATGGAACTGTATCAAAAACGGAACAATAGAAGTTACAGCTCCTCCACAGCAGCCATACAAATGGGCACACATTTTTTTGGGACACCCTGCATAACATTGCCTATTTTCAATTACAGGAGGCAAATAAGATGGTATTCGAAGCCAAAACAAAGCAGGCATTAGCAGAAATGCAATTAAGAGAAACCAACATGAAGGTAAATACTGTTATTGCGTATTTTCCCGCTCTTGTTTACTTAAGTTCGTAATGGGCCCAGCCACATAGCCAAAGATACGAGCAGCACAAAAACTGTAAAGGATTTCCTTACCTGCCTTAAGACATTTATGTATGGCTCAGATAGATGGTAGAAGATTTGAATAAAATTTCTATGGCGGCTGGTGGCTTTTTTGTCCCTGTTGCATCTTGTTAATTGCGATATTCATCACCGCTTTCACCTATTTCCACCTAACAAATTTCAAAAGTTTAACTGGTCGTGATTTCAAAGCCGTTTGACCAATCAAAACCATATTTGAAATCTAGAAATAGATCGGCTCTCCGGACATACTACTAGATTCCAAATAAAATCCATGACATAAATTTCCGGTTTGGACTTTTTTTGCATTTGACCTAGAATCTCCACTCAGCTTTTTTTGGTTTCTTGTACCATATTGAATTGAATTTCCACGCAGCATGTAAATTCGTATTTCACCCATCCGTGCGCGCCTTTAAAGTAAATTACCTGAGCTAAACGGCATGGTTTATCAACAGAACAAAGAACAAGTGTCACACGCCATTGTTTGTGTGGCTTTATTTTGTTAGTGGACGCGTCAAGATTATCAAATATAATAGGCTATCCATAGATCTACGACATCTCATCTTTTATATCAGGCCATTCACTTTAAATAATGCATGTCAACCATGATGCTTTGCGAGTTTGTCTGAGAAGAGAAGGCATTTTCATATCATACAAAATTCACCTGCAGGATGCATCCAAGTCAATCGAGCTCTGTAAGATTCAAAGGCTTTAATTTGTTGCTTTTCCTGTTGTATTCCTCGTTCATTGTTCTGCCTTAGCTCGTTGTATTTCGGTTATGGAACTGTGAAGATATCTGCCCAATAGATAAAGTCAAATAGGCCTAGTTGCCGAAGGTTAAAAAACACACATCATACAGAGAGACGCCACCCACCCTGGTGATTATGGGACGCTCTGACAAGCTCGTATCAGCGCGTCAATCCTGCTGGCCTAAAAGTAGCCATTGGTGATCAATAGAGATTAAATTGCTGGCTACCCTCGCGAAAAGGAGAGGGCACAGTTGCCTCGAATCTGTTTTCCGCCATTTTGCAAATCTCGCAATAGCACGATGGTTAACATGATTTCTTTAATAGGAAGCTGTTGCTGAAAATTCTCGAAGAAATCTTTCCTCCAGCAGCCTTGATTGATTGATTGATTGATTGATTGATTAATTGATTGATTGTTTAATCTTTCCCTTTTAGATGGATGGCTTGCAAGCTGAAGTTAGTGCTCTAAAAGTGCTTGTCATCACATCGACGCCGTCGAATCCAGGTTTGTGAAGTAATTGCTACAGCCCAGGCCCGTAGGAAGCGGGGGCGGAGGGCAGGGGGGCTTGAACCCCCCAAATAATTTTGAGAACAATTGTGCTACGTCACAATTATAAATTAGATGTATTGTTCTCTATTGTTTTAAGAACAAAAGCCCCCGCAATCGGCAGCTGCTTCCTACGGCCCTGCTACAGCCCATCAAAAGGACCTGTTATCACCCCTGAGAACGTCTGTGCAGTACTGCAGGGAACATCATGAGTGCTGTGGAGGGATACATTAATTATTGCGGAGGATGTTCATTACAAGGGGGAGGGGGGACGGGGATATCATCGTACTGCGGCCCGGGGGAGGGGTAACTCAAAGTCCAAAATGGTACAACCGATCTCGAATTACACAGGTGTTGTCTTCATAATCCGGATCACAGGGAAGCAAAGAAACGAAAACTAGGGTACTCGCTACGGGATACGCGTGGACCCCTGTGGTAGTTATTTGTTATTTTGGCTAATGATAACAATAATGATGATTATAATGATGATGACACGTTGATTACATTTTTAGAAACCTGTTTATATCTCAGTAATCCCATAATATATGCAGCTGTTTTTCGAGTCTGTACACTGGGGGTCCACTAGCGGGCACCCTAGTTTTCGTTTATTTGCTTCCCTGTGATCCGGATTATGAACAAAACACCTGTGTAATTCGAGATCGGGCTACGTCATCGTTGCTGTTTCTACTGTAACAACAACAGATCGACTGCAACGATGACGTAACCCGATCTTGAATTACACAGGTGTAGTTTTCATAATCCGGATCACAGGGAAGCAAAGAAACGAAAACTAGGGAACTCGCTAGGGGATACGCCTGGACCCCCTGTGGTCTGTACGGAGTACTATGATTCATCTCTGAGACGAAAATTCGCTTAGAATTCAGGGACCGTACACATGTCGATGTTTCCCCAACAGCGCCATTTGGACGTTTTTAGGGGGGGGGGAGGGGTTTTGCCTAATGCGTTTTCAGACTGAAATTTTTACAACGAAAAAGCAGAACCAATAAGTAATAGATTACAACCTGTAAATGTTTTTGTGATTATCTCTCACCGTCAAACTAATCGTAGTCAGCAGCGAAGTTAGCTATTACAAAAGGAGTAGGCCTAGTATAGTAGCATCTACAAAATTTAGGCCTATTCTGCAAAAGTGACGTTTAGTTTGAAATTTCGGTCATGGACGTTTTGTAGTGGGGGGGGGGTCCAAACGAAAGCCTTCAGATGACGTTGTTGTTGGGGACAAAATCGATCTGTGTGCCGCCCTTTATATTATGTAATCCCAATAAAACTGAAAAAAAAAACAGTGTACATAATTGTACTATAAACAGAGTATTGTTTTGTACGATGTTTCGGGCTTAAACCCATTATCAAGTCAATAAAATATTTGATGAAATATTGTGCAACACCAGAGTCCAGAAAAAGTCACGGCTCCAAGGCTGTGGGCCGGAGGAAGGTTTTGCTTGTCAATGTCATATTTGAGGAAGGTTTAGTAATTTTTACCAGCAAACTTGGACAATTGTTGGTAATTTTGGCAACAGCAACTGGTTTATAAATTTTAGGGATGTAAACAACGCGAGGAGTTCGAAAAATCTGGTTATTTTGACTTGATAAAATGAGAGTTTAACTAAATGAAATTCCAGAGGAAGGCTTGACCTTTTTCTGGACTCTGTGCAAGGTGCAACACGCAAACAAGAATATTGTTTGTCCAATAAAATTGCACAGCAAGAGCTTATCCATAGGTTCCTTATTGAGCCCCTTTAAATCCAAGGTAAGAAGTCGCATCGAAGAGCACCAAGCGCGGACCAAATCTGCACTGACTGCCAAACATATCATTGTGATGGAGATGGTCCAGTAAATGCAGATGGCTGGGCTGTTATTGAAACTCAAGAAGAGAAGGAGGTATAAGTTCATTCTTTTAAAGGCCCCCGGGGGGAGAGAGAGGCACTCGACCAGAGTTTGATTGGGGACTTGCCAGCCAAGCTTCAAAAACATAACCGATCTTATGCCAATTTTTTTTAAATGCATACCCGACCTCATTCCAATTTTTATTTAATGGCCTATTTATTTGTTCTTTATACCAAAATCGTAAAAATAAATCGTAAAAATCGATACCGTTCTTTGTTACAAGATCGTGAAAATCGATACTGTTCTTTGTTACGAGATCGTGAAAATCGATACCGTTCCTTATACCAAAATCGCGAAAACGACACCCTTCCCGATGGCACCCCAAAAACCCAAGATATGTAGTGTCCACCCCCCGGGTTAAAGGGGCACACGGATGGGTGACGTGATTAAAATGTCAACGTATTTTATCGGTTTTTTGCTTACATTCGTAATGGGCCTAGCCATGTCGAAGCTATCTCGAAATCTTGAAATCGCGAAATCTTGAAATCTCGAAATCTCGAAATCTTGAAATCTCTTAGCATAGGCTCCAAATCTTTAAAGGGGCCTTTGCAACCGGCATGCTTTGTGAATACATCCTTTTGTGGTCTCTTTGTTGTCGCCATTCTAATGGTCCACTAAAATGGCCGACAACAAAGAGATGGCACGTGCAAGGCATGCCGGTTGCAAAGGCCCCTTTAAAAAATGTGGTGTAAGTGGCTATTAAATCTTTCTCTGGATTGAATGGATTGAACAAATTTTAAGATCCTTTTATATAATTCTGCCGGAAACTTTTTGATATTCTGATTATTTTTAAAATTACAGTGTTTTTTTAATTTGTCAACTCATTTGAGATGAACATTTCTTTCCAAACATTTTAGGTAGACAGACTTACATACAGAGATTTCGTGTCCTGGCTGGAGAAACATTGTCCTGCAACTGACCACCAATTCTTAGATCAATTAGAAAGGCAGGAAATCTATCCATGTCTACAGTTTCCAAATCACGAGGTAAGGAAGATGGTGGACACTAAATGCCATAACCTATTTGGTGTTGTTGTTGTTGTATGTCATACTTACCCTAACTAACCCTAACTAACCCTAACTTTCCCTAACTTACCCTAACCTACCTTATTATACCCTAACTTACCCTAACTCACCCCAACTAACCCTTAAAACGCTTTTCTGAAACTAACCCTAACCCTTACCGTATGACATACAACAACAACACCAAATAGGTTATGGCATTTTGTGTCCACCAAGGAAGATAGGGTTAGGGATCTCGTTCATTGATCGGCCATGCATTCAGACGACATGTCGCCTGACTTGGCCAATTCTGGACTTGCCCAAGTCTCACTTTCTTTCCTCAGTCAGTCGATTACGGTAAAAGGTGCTGCTGNCTAACTAACCCTAACTAACCCTAACTTACCCTAACTTACCCTAACCTACCCTAACCTACCCTAACTTACCCTAACTTATACCCTAACTTACCCTAACTAACCCTAAAAACGCTTTTCTGAAACTAACCCTAACCCTTACCGTATGACATACAACAACAACACCAAATGGGTTATGGCATTTAGTGTCCACCAAGGAAGATAGGGTTAGGGATCTCGTTCATTGATCGGCCATGCATTCAGACGACATGTCGCCTGACTTTGCCAATTCTGGACTTGCCCAAGTCTCACTTTCTTTCCTCAGTCAGTTGATTACGGTAAAAGGTGCTGCGAAGGCAGGGAGACGGAGAAAGCGGGGGAGAAGGAGAGGGGAAAGTCCAGACCAATTCTCGATCGAAAATCAGACTTGGGGTAAATGAAGCCATTATAAAGTATAGCGTCGCACTGGGACTTCGAGTCTGTCTCGTTTATTTATCAAAATAAATAAATTCAAAAAGCTTGGAAGCTGTTAAAATCATTCCAAAAGTTTAGCGGATAGATAGGCGAATGTCTAAAAGGAAGGTTGACACTGAAGAAGCGACGAGCAACTTACAGCCGACGGAGTTTGTGGTGCTGATTACGAAATTATCGTCGCAAAGGCAAGTTTCTCACAGCTTTCTTAGCCTAAATTTTTGTTTTGCTTTCAAAAACAGCATGTTCGTGCAATTATTTCACAGGTTTGATCTGACTGACAATTGCTACCTATCCTTTCCCTACTCACTATCGCAAGGTAGAATAGAGGAGCAATTTTATACAACTTATTGCAAATTTCCTATAGAAACGTATAGAAATTTTCTGAATATTTACCCCTAAACAAGATGGCGTCGCCTTTTCGACGCTGCTGTGACGTCATGCCGTCTGTATGAATACGTTAACAGCAAAAAATTTCGGACTTTACTGTCAGAGCACAAGAAGCGAAAATACATTTTCACAATTGGATGATTATTCGAATATTGCTTCTGTTATTTGCTTCCGCATTATTCAAATATTACTTCCGTTGGGCAGAGCATATACATATGGTTTGCAATAGGAGTGCCTTTCCCCTGAAAACCACAACGAACATTCTAGAATTTTTCCGTGCAAAGAAAACAAATTAAGTGACCCATTTTCCCCATTCTGGTCCATTTTGCTCCACTCCACCTTAATTTTGCAATTCTGGATTACTGTGCCATACTTTTGTTTCATTTTTTTACAGCTTGCAATAGAGGTGTTCAATGCGATAAGAACAAATTCGATTATAGTGGAAGCTGTCACTGTCAGTCAAAAGCCAAGGTATCCTCTTCTTCTTTCCTTTGATTTAAATGGCTTGAAAGGAATTTAGGGTACTTTCCTGTGAATCTGCCGTGGAATTTTTTTTATATCTTTATTATTTTCAAAATGGTGGCATTTGTTATATTTGAGGTTGTGACGTCATCAAATCTCTAAATCCTAAACCAGAAGAGCGACAGATTTCTGCTTGTCACCATATCATAGACCTTTACAAACTATGGTTTTCTTGAAGATTGTATCATTTTTCCTCTATTAATTTAGGATTTACGATGATTTAGATTTTTCAAAATTTTCCATCAATTCTTTCAACAATAATATAAACGCCGCCATTTTGAAAATAAAAAAGATATCAACAAATTTCCACTGCAGATTTACAGCAAAGTAACCTAAGTTCCTTTCAAGCCATTCAATTCAAAGAAAAATGTAATAGAATTTTACACCCGCCTTTTTAAAGAGTTGAAAGATTTCAGCCCTATGCTGATTATTCATAGTCCTTTTACCTATTCTACAAAACAATCTTGATCGAGCAACATTTTTCAACATTTTGCAGGAATCTGACGAATTTTCAAATGTACATTAAAGTGATTGGAGTTCCAACGCCGCAAAAATTGTACCGGGTATCCCTAGAAAAAGTACTCCTCTTTGAAAAATCACCAAATAATTTGATTACATGGTCGATGCTCAAATTTCTTGTTTTCGCAAGTAGATCAAAGATCAGATTATGTTCCCAGATATAACTGCTCTTGTGATTGGTTTTAAATTCAGCGAATTTAGCTCCTTTTAAGGCTGTCCGGATTTGACGCATACTGCAAAAAGGAGATGGTTACCAGATTTTTTTTTCTATATTCATCTAAAATTTCACAATATATGTTATAATCTACTATACTTTCTAATTACTATACAACTATACAACACTACAGGGACGATACCACACAGGGAGCAACATACAATGACTACCCCATGGCCATTACATAAAGAAAATGCACCTGAATTACAACTAAATATACAATTACAAGAAGCTACACATAAACAATTATTACTGGC
This sequence comes from Aurelia aurita, assembly GCA_004194415.1. Lineage (NCBI taxonomy): Eukaryota > Metazoa > Cnidaria > Scyphozoa > Semaeostomeae > Ulmaridae > Aurelia > Aurelia aurita. Next base: position 96,297 of record REGM01000268.1, on the reverse strand, counting down.
AAATACTGGGGCCTGTTTCACGTTGGATGTCAGGCCAGCATAGGCGCATGATGCTGAACTGAACAACAGCAACCCCGGCCGAGAGAACAACAACGACAACAATTGCTGCCGCCACTGCTCCCCGCAGAATCCCCATTGTACAAATTCCTACCTCCAATCAAATCCCTCAGTTCTCCAATTAAATTCCTACGTTACCAGATTAATTTCTTTTGTATATTAAGCTTCTAGTTTTGGTCATAAATGTCGGAAAAAACGCGAACTATCATTGGATAATTGAGGGATAAAGAAAAATTTCAAAATTGTGGCTCTAAGTCAAGATTTACATTGTTGCTCAAAAGGAGGTTTCAACCTGTCATTTTATACCCTTCAAGTAATGAAAACAAATATTTTAAAGTCTTCAAATATATTTGGATCATTGACAAAACAGATCAAAAAGAAAATTTTGTGATAGGGTTGATAATCGAGGTTTGGTGATTTTTAAAACGGGAGTAGGGGACACCCGGCAGAATGATCTTGCTCCATCTAGATTCTTTTGGCATGTTTGATTCACAGACATGGTTAAAGGACAAATCCGGGGGATTGGTTCAAGTAAGGTTATAAAACAAGCCCACCTTTTGGTTAAACAATATATCAACGTCTTTTATCTTTCGCGCTTTTTGACAGCCGTTATCCTTCGATTAATTTTGGTAGAAGTTAGGCCAAGCAGGCCTAAGTCCGGCGCAATTTTGCTGCGGATGCATAACAAAGAGCAGAACTATGATTTAAAAGCAAGATTATGACGTCAGTATGCACCCCAAGCAATAGATCAGCCTCCTTCGGGTTGAATTTTGACGTCACAGTGCACTTAAGATGACGTCATGCCAACCTTTCCATTTGCTTATAGTGTTGTTTTAATTAAACAGGCGCTGCTCGTTGACGAAATCCTCAATCCTGTGTCCCTTTCGAATAAAAATTGGTGAGAATGGAAAGTGGAATTTTATTTCAAGTGGATGCCGGGCACGGGTAAGTATAATCAGAGTAATACGAAAATGGGCAATAGAAGAATTTTGCAACTTGCTACGTAGCATACCTGGAGAAGTTGTTTTAGAGGCCCTTTACACGAGAAATCTCTGCCCGTGTTGAGTTCAAAAACACGGGCTGAGTTTCAATTCGGTTGACTGTGTAAGCCTTTACACTGTTTACATGAAAGAGGCCGAGTTGAAACTCAACACAGGCTGAACTCAACGCGGCAACTGAGCCCAGGCTGAAATTTCACGAAATTGTACAATAATCATTATCAGTTAAAGGCGCACACAGATGGGTCATGTGATTAAATTTAAACGTATTCCCCTCTCTTTTTTGCTTTCGTTGCATTGCAGAAAACTGTCGAGGATTGCCGTACCTGCCTTGAAAACACTTTGTATATGTGGCTCAGTTGGATGGCAGAAGATTTGAATACAATTTTTATGATGGCTGCTGGTTTGTTTGGCTCTGTCGCATCTTGTTTACTGCCATCTTGATTATTGCTTCCACCACAGCTTTGCTTCAGTTTCCTGTATCTATTTGAATTGAGTTCCCATGTAACATGTAAATTCGGATTTTGCATGTGACCAGGGAGATTAAGAGCCAAAAAAAGAAAATTCGCAACTCTTTTGAAAGTCGAGAGATAATGTTCCTCTGTTCTAGTAACGATAACCGTGTATATAGATTTTATATACACCGTTATTCTTACAATGTGAGTAAGATTTTAAGCCAAAGAAAGAAAATGTGCAACTTTTTTGAATATAAATTTTATATACACCGTTAATTCTATCTCATGTGCTTCATGCCTAGGCCATATGGCCTGCTTGAGCCTAAGTTCCCCTCGAGCGGTTTTATTTTCAGATTTTGGTCGGTGATATTAAGTTAACTTAATCTCCCTGCATGTGACCCTTCTGTGTGCGCCATTAAAGTTAAAGGCTAGGGTGCAGTTTAGCTTGCGGCATTCGAATGTTGTATTGTTGTATGTCATACGGTAAGGGTTAGGGTTAGTTTTAGAAAAGGGTTTTTGGGTTTAGTTGGGGTAAGTTAGGGTTAGTTAGGGTTTAGGGTTTGTTTAGTTCATTATCTGCAAAAGGAATATGACATTTAGCGCCGTCCGCTAAACTGTACTCGTCCCAAGTTAAATCTGTATATGTGCTATAACAGAAAACATATTGACCAAACAAATAAACAAATTTCTTATTTATCTTTATAGATAGTGGCTGTTGCTGACCTATATACATTTCTTCGGTATATACAACAAGGACTAATACGCAAAGAAGGTAAGCACAATAGACCTTTTAGCTATTGATACAGACGGCATGACGTCACAGCAGCGTTGAAAACACGACGCCATCTTGTTTTGGGGTAAATCTTCAGACAATTTCTATAGGTTTCTATAGGAAATTTGCAAAAAGTTGCATGAAATTGCTTCTCTATGCTACCTCGCGATAGGTAGTAGGGAAAGGAAAGGTAGCAATTGTCAGTCAGACCTAAACCTATGAAGTAAACACACGAACATGCTGTTTTTTTAAGCAAAACAAAAATTTAGGCCAAGAAAGCTGTGAGAAACTTGCCTTTGCGACGATAATGTCGTAATCAGCACCACAAACTCCGTCCGCTGTAAGTTGCTCGTCGCTTCTTCAAAGTCAACCTTCCTTTCAGACATTCACCTATCTATCTGCTAAAGTTTTCGAATAATTTGAGCAGCTTCCAAGCTTTTTGAATTAATTTATTGCGATAAATAAACGACACACTCTAAAAATCCCAGTGCAACGCTATACTTTGTAATGGCTTCATTTACCCTAAGTCTGATTTTCGAGCGCGAATTGATCAAGTCACGTGACATGTCGTCTGTATGAATTCTAGAAAAGAATCTGAATCGAACGATATTTTGATACATTTTGTAGAATTTTCGAATATGCACAAAAGTGATAGAAGCTCTAACGCTTTCGAAGCTCTAATAATCTTTAAAAGGTGGGTGTAAAACTCTATTACAGTTTTCTTTGAATTGAATGGCGTGAAAGGAACTTAGGGTACTTTCCTTTAAATCTGCCGTGGAAATTTTTTGAGATCTTGATTATTTTCAAAATGGTTGCATTTATATTTTTGTTGAAAGAATTCATGGAAAATTTTGAAAAAATTAATGGAGGAAAAATTATACAATTCTGTCACTCTTCTGGTTTAGGATTTAGAAATTTGATGACGTCACAGCCTCAAATATAATAAATGCCGCCATTTTGAGAATAAATGAAGATATCAAAATATTTCCACGGCAGATTTACGGGAAAGTAACGTAAGTTCCTTTTAAATGTAAAAGAATTTTACACCCACCTTTTTAAAGATTTGAGCTTTATGCTATACTGTGTGACCCAAAGAAAAAGTGAACCGAGAAAATCTGTTACACAAAAGAGAGTAATCGACTGAACTGTGTGATTTAAACGTTGTTGTGTAGCTAAATGACGAGGCTACATTGCCATTATTTTTTGCTATTCTTCTCAACATCGCAAACTAGCGAAAATAAGGATTTAATGAAATCAGACAGATATAAAACCCGTCTAAAGTTACCCAAAAACACGGGATCAGTTTCGATCAGCTGCACAGCAACGACACAATGAGCATATCATCCTGGAAATATGCAACGCAGATTGGACGCATCCAAAAAATCCTCTTGTGGTATTAGAATTTTCCTTACCTCGGAAAGATATTCTTTTCATTATTATCATTGTATGCGTGGACCAAGGGCAGTGCGAAGATACAAATGTTCGTGGCCTAAAGTCCATTAATCAACATACATCATCACCATCATCATAATCATCATTAATCATCATTGAATGGAACTAATGAACATGCTATGCATTATTCAAACATATTTAGCATTTTTTGTACGAAATGAAACGAGTACATTTATGTGTGTGGTGTTGTGTCAGAGACTGACACACGAACCAAGAACTATTCCATCATCATTATCGTCATCATTAATTTATTTAAAGCATGCTTATAAACAAAATATTGAGCAAAATTACTGCTAATTTAGGCCTACTATCTATCTTACAAAACAAATTAAAAATCTATTTACAGTCGTTAAATGATAATATTATAAAATATATATGATAGCTGCGTATCGTAGCATGGGCGGTAGGAGACGCGTGGCTTGTTTTTTGAAAATTATTGTGGTCATAGGTTGGGGTTATTAAGATTAAATTAGCCGCGATGTTTTCATAGCGGCTTCCTGTTATTTTGTAGCCACTTACGGTTGACCCGGCAGACGCTAATCTGACCATCGACTCTAATCTAAAGAGAATCTAATCTATCTTTCTCTTTAGATTAGAGTCGATGGTCAGATAAGCGTCTGCCGGGTCAACCGTAAGTGGCTACAAAATAACAGGAAGCCGTTGTGAAAACATCGCGGCTAATTTAATCTTAATAACCCCAACCTATGACCACAATATTTTTCAAAAAACAATCCACGCGTCTCCTACCGCCCATGCTTTTAGCTGTTATCGGAAATTTCATACGTGAACATTGTTTGACGAAGCTTAAACTTTCGTTACTTTCAGTAAATGCAATGTACTGGGACTTGGCACAGAAACGTGGTCAAATTTCTCTGGCAAGACTTGGATTAATGAAGAATTAAATTAAACCTGAGACTGAATGGGTAAGCACGGGCTGTAGGAAACCCCGAAATGGAAATCTCTACTTCTCCTGCGACGGCACCATTTGAATGCCCACGCGTGGCTGGATGATGTGACCTTGATTGATTATGCCACTCTTGGGGGACAAAGCGGATAGTGCGTGTGAATGCGCGAAATATCGCAACTTTAAGACCTCCTAGCTCCCTGCAACATTTTTCGGAAAGGCAACATTTGATATTTTCTTCTGTAGGCTTATTAACTCTTGATTTATCGTTCAGAAAGCTTATATGGTCAAACACCTCCTTATATCAGGTAGCACGATGACGTCATTTTACTCAGACTGCGTTCACACGATACCGGCACAATTTAACAAAGGCATGGAAATGTTACAGGTAGGCCTCCCGTTCACACGAAAACGGCACATTATTTGCCAGCACAATTTGAAAACGGAACTCTAACCGACACAATTTGAAAACGGCATCTTGTGAACAAAAAATGATGAAAACTGAACATTTTTCGACGCTTTCGGAACGAGACTGATTGATTCTTTTGGTCTAGATAAATTTATTTGTCGTCAAGATCCTACCTATTTGTTGCAGAGATTGCAAGGAGATTGGTACCGTCAAATTTTCTATCGTTTTCAAATTGTGCCGGTATCATGTAAACACTAGCTAAAATTTCGATACTGTCACATTTTTGCCGTTTTCAAATTGTGCCGGCATCATGTGAACGTAGTCTCAGTTTCTGCTCTGTCCTCTGGAGGCACAATGGAAGCAGTTTCCATTTGAGAGGCACAATCGTTTGAGACCACGTGCGGAGATTGAAATAGCGCCTTCGTAGGAGAAGTACAGAAAGAAAGAAAACACACTCGATTTATCTTCTTTCATTCCGAGTTTCCTACAGCCCTTGGAGTAAGCAATAAATTTATAATAAATTCAAAATGAGTTAGAGTCTTATACCTCATTCACACTGAAGCAGTTAAGCCAGCTTTGTCTAACCCAGGTTAAATTTTAACCAATCAAATGCCTTCGATTTGTTGGATCGACCAATTAGAACGCAGCATTCAATAACCTGGTTTATTTTAAGCTCATTTAACTGGCCAGTGTGAATGGGGTATTAATCTTTTAACACGGCACTGTTGCTAAGGTCTTGTATTGGTTGATTTTGAAAACCTCCCTGTTCTTTCGATGCTTTACAAAAGGCCTCTTCCAAAGCAAACAAAATGGCTGAACGATAAAATTTGCTATTCATATCAAAACTACGCTCAGTTTCTTAGCTATTCAAAGGTGTTTGCGTTAAGAATAACGGGGGTTTGCTCCCAATAAAAACATTAAATCAGAATGCGTGGTAATTAATTTACTTACACTCATTGAAGTGAATTGCCACAAGACGACAAGATGGCAAGATCTCGATTCAAGGACCGAAGTAGGCCGCTCATATGCCTGCGCATCATATTATAGCAAATGTTTACCGTAAGCTTGGCACCCCATTTTCGGATGTAGCTCGAATGAGTTAGCCACCTACGGTTCAAGTCATTTATTTAGATTTGCATTATAACTAATAGCCCGCAGAACTCCTTTTCTTTGCAATCGCTGATAGTTTTATACTCGCGTGCCAATCAAAATTGATGCATGATATTTTCAAAGATTTGCCCTCGTTGATTGTTTACCGTTTTAGTCAAAAATTTTAATTCAAAGAAAATGAAATTCCTCAAAAAAGTAGAAAAATTCGCATTTCAAAGTTTATTTGGGAAAATTTTCAAACAAAGTTATGTCGGAAAGTTAATCTAGCTCGAATTTTTCATTGTTAAATGTAATGAATTATATTTTAAAATCAGTTTAATGGCTCACACGGATTAGATAGGTCACATGCAAAATCCGAATTTACATGTTGCGTGGAAATTCAATTCAATTAGGTACAGGAAACCGAAGCAAAGCTGTGCGGTGATCAAGATGGCAGTGAACAAGACGCATCAGAGATAAAAAACCACCAGCCATCATAGAAACTTTCTTCAAATCTTCAACGATCCAACTCAGCCACATGCAAAGTGTCTTTTATGCAGCTAAGGCAATCCTCGACAGATTTCTGCTCTGCCCGTAGCTGTAGCTATGTGGCTTGGCCAATTCAGAACGTAAGCAAAAATGGGGGGGGGGGGGGGTGGTGGATACTGTGAAATTTAATCACGTGACCAATCCGTGTGTGCCTTTGATATATATACATCATGTTTATATATACATCATGTTTATATTGTAAAATATCTTTTTATCAGTTAGCTACCCGGTGGACCAAAAAGAACTTTACATGTTTGAAAATTCGTTATGCTGAGAATACTTGAGGTATCGAAATGAATCAAAGTTTGGCTGATAGCCGAAAGGCTGGAGTATTTTTGTGATTTTTATTCTATTTTTCTGAGAATTGTAAATACAGGTAAAATTGCATTTATGAAAATTCCTTTACTGTGAAATTCGTGAAAACATAGGCGTGGGAGGCAGGGAGGCTAGGGGGCTGCAGCCCCTCTAATCAGGGAAAGTTTATCGCATTTCAAGCTCCTTTCGGCTATCAACGAAACTTTGATTGATTCCAATGCTTCAAGTAGTCTACGAATAACGAATTTTGAAATATTTGAAGTTCTTTTTGGTCCACCTGGTAGATCGAATGCCTCAAAATAGTTGCTAAATTTTAACTTTTATGCGGATGAGCCCGATTTTCAAACGTTACCAGTTTACCGGGTGGCCCAAAGTTACTCCGTTTGGAGGGCTACTGTGGAAATGTTATTGCTTGCTTTGCCACTAAAATCGCACTCGAGTACGTCTGAAAGTCAAACTTAGATGTCTAGGCATTACGCAACCTTTTAGAAAACGTTCAGGTATCGAAAAATCGAAAATAGAATTAGCCTGCTCTTGAAGCTTTCAAATCAACTCAAAGAAATTTCAATTACGTCCAGTTTGTGTTTAGCCTTTTGAGTTGCAACTTTTGAGATGTGAATTTGCGATAGTTAACTAGGCAACAGTAAATTTGTAACTGCAAGGTGAATTTATACTGTAGCGTATCTGCAGCCAGAAATCATTATTTGCGATTTCATATGAAAGTTCAAGTGCTACACGACATAAGAGCTTCATCAAGGACACAAGACACCACTTAAAGCAAGGGCTGTAGGAAGATACTAAAAACCCGATTAAAGCGACATACCTTCAGTCCTTTGTTAGCTTTAAAGCATTCTTTACATCCATATTATGTTAAAACCATGGTTGTCATTCTTTTGTGTTGACCTGCTATCGAATCCTAATCGAGATTGCCAGCGTCACTGCAACGGACTTGTAACCGCCATTGCCATGGAGGCGCATTCGTTAGTTGGGCCTAAACTCACATGGCAATGGCGGTTACAAGTCCGTTGCAGTGACGCTGGCAATCTCGATTAGGATTCGATAGCAGGTCAACACAAAAGAATGACAACCATGGTTTTAACATAATATGGATGTAAAGAATACTTTAAAGCTAACAAAGAACTGAAGGTATGTCGCTTTAATCGGGTTTTTAGTATCTTCCTACAGCCCTTGCTTAAAGTGGTATCGCGGCATTAAAATTCACTTTGATACTAATTTATTGCAGTTATTTTCTAAAAGCATGATGGGTGGTAGGAAACAAAATTGTAGTCCTCTTTCCTGTATAAACAAAATATTTGCATGCTCATGCCTGTGTTTTATTATTTTTTTCGTCTGTTTCCCTTGTTCTGCCAGCAGCTCTCAGCTCCTGATTTGAATTTGCAACGGCCATGTTTGTTTTTGTAAATCGAGGCTGTTTGCGGTTTTCCGGTTTGCGGTTTCCCTTTAACAAAACCGCAGACGAGGACAGCCTCGCTTTACGAAAAACAAACAGAGCCATTGCAAATTCGAGTCAGAGGCTATGAGCTGCTGGCAGAAGAGGGGAAACAGATGAAAACAACAATAAAACACATGTATGAGCATGCAAATATTTTGTTTAGACAGGTACGAAAACTGCAATTTTGTTTCCTGCCACCCATGCTAAAAGCACAAATTCCCACGAATTCAAAGCCATTTTAAGACTTTGCAATACATGCATGTTTAAAAATAATTCGGTCCTTGACACTAATGCACATACCACATACAGAGATTTTTTATGATCGGTAATGTAGTCCAATTTTGATGATATCAAAATGTGCACGTTGTTTTTGACTGACCCAGTATGTTCTGAAAAAGTAGATTGAAGACAGTTTGAAAATAAGGACCTTCTGCAGTAACCGTTAAAAAGTCGAGGTTTTTTTGTGGACATCCGGTATGCTGAGTCATTCTAAATTTTTCATACAAAATACAGATATTTTATTTAGTGATATGTTTTTTTAGAAATTAGTTCAATGTCAAGCCTGATATTTTCATATCGAATTGTTGTGATTACATGTCATTTTTCTATATGATATAAATGTTATTTTTGTTAGCTTATGCGGAATGATTTATGCACGTATGCGTAGCATGGGCGCTAAATCTTTAAAAAAGGCTAGTTTGAATGTCTATTACGTATTTATTTCGCTTGAAAGAAATTTAACCCTATCTCACCTGGGGGGGGGTGAATTCCACCCCCAACCAAGTTTTTTGTTTGCTGCTTCCAACATATGCAACGCAGCATCCCAAGATTGTTCAAGTTTAATGTTACAACTATACTGTATCGAATTATGAAAATTTCAAGATTCTAAATATAGCACCATAACCATGGCAACCAATTTTTTACCAAGTGGTCGACAAAAATTGAATACCTATTTTGACATTGATACAAATAATGATATCCAACTCAATTTGACACACAAAATTACAATGTAATCCCTTATTTTGTTGTTTTAATCATGATACTCATTATCATCATAATCATAACTTGATATCTTTTTATTGTCATAGCAACAAGAACAATAGCCTTAATTTGAGTTTATCACGTGATTTTAATTGTTTGCATCAAAGTCCATCTAATAACTAAGTTACACGATCATAGCTACTGTAACAGCGGAGAAAAAGCCCCCCCCCCCCCAGGCAGTGACCGCTTCAAAAGTCCCAGGTGAGATAGAGTTAAGCTACTTTGGTACAGTAAAACCCGCATATAAGAACCTTCATTTATTAAGAACCTGCAGCCTGAAATTTGGGATTTCTAACCCTATATATAAGAACCTTTTCACCCTGATTTTTTTCCAGGTTCTCATTAAAAAAGATTTTGGTTTGCTCAAAAATAAAGAAAAAACAAAATCTGTCATGAATCATGTCCCGAGAACCTACACCCTGATTTTGCAATACCCCCTCATAACTAAGAACCCAAACAGGCTGATTTTAAAAACATAGGTTCTTATGTGCGGGTTTTTACTGTATTCTACCTTTGGACTTTCTGAAATCTTTAATATTTCCGAAATTACAGCGTATTTCATGTTTCAACTCGTTTGAGGATGTGAGGTCATCAACTTTCAGACAAGTTCAACGGTAGAATTATAGCAAAGTAGTTTAAGTTCCTTTCAAGCTATCCAGTCCAAAGAAAGAAGTAATAAAGAAAGGAAAAAGCAATTTCCATTTACATTTGAGGCTTATGTTCGTATGCATACTCCATACTCGTTGGAGCGAAATTACGACAAATTTAGGAAACGACCTAAGCACAATCTTAGATTGGTTTTCTATTAATGGCATGGTGGCAAACCCCGATAAGTTCCAACTAATGTTCCTAGGACTAAATGGAAAACATAAGTTATGCTTAAATATTGAGGGTGGAAAAATATGATCCAGATTATTTCAACTGATGTTCCTAGGACTCGGAGTCGATTCAGAGGACCTTGCGTAGGACAAACTGCGCAGGAGGGTTAGGTTGTTGTTGTTGTTTATTGCATTTCAAGGTACGCAAAGAAACTATTTTGATATAATTTACTGTAATCTACTATAATTGTGTCCTAGAACTCATGAAACAACGTATTGTGATCACACAATCATGAAACGTCAAAGGCATAATTCTCTCTTGTTTTGTGGAAAGTGTAGTTGTCTGATTTCAGTGGTGGTCACAAAACAACTTTCCATGGGTGGTTTAATTTTCAATTAAAAGTGAACAAAGAATTGCAACGACAACAGAACAACAGAACCACAAAGACCTGTTACTATTAGCAACAGGGGTGAGTGGCCGAGCGGCTTATACAGTTTTCATCAGGTGACTGAAGTTAAAGGTAATGTGTCCATTTATAAGGCCAGCGTATACCCAACCTGTCAACATCCATCAAATTCTCTGCAAATGATTGGTTGATATTCAAACTGATCACTCACATGAATAGAGAGAATTGCCGTAAGCAACCTTTTGTTAGCCTGCGCACAGCGCACAGCCCTCCTCCGCAACAAAGTAAAGTCTGTGCGCAGGCTAACTTTAGCGCGGATGGGTGAACATTTATAAACTTAAACAATAGGTAAACAATGGTGAATTGCAATTATGCTGCTGGCTTATGCTCAACTTGGCCGCTGGAAGACGCAAAACAGACACAACTGATAAAAAGTGCCGTTTTTCATATGCGTGCGCACTGATGCGACGATCTGAGCAAGCATTTACAAAGTTTGTAACAAGTTTGGTTGCTGTGAGTTGGGCTAGCGAAGGCAAGGGTCGAAGAGGCCTTATCGAGAATTCGAGATTGTTGTGGAAGCCCCAAAGGAAAGGCAGAGAAGCGAAGTAGAAGGGATCGAATGTGCGTGCTAGTTATTACTGAAATTTCAATTTCGTGAATTTTGAAGGCAAGTTTTCTTACCTTCTGGAAAGACGGTAGCATTTTTGTGCAGTTGCTGTTCTCGTTTACAGAACTCGACAAGGAAGGTGCTGATTTTCACAATGCAAAGTTGACTCAAAGAGATTTTGTTGTGGCCTAATACTCACTGTTCGTGCAGTTTATTTTCCTACTCTGTCCATTAGTAAGCGGGTGCAAACTCTAGCCAAAGATGGATCTTTTTCAGACAATTTATGTAAACACATTCCATGGAATTGTTTGATAAACAGCAGGACTAGATCTATTCCATTATCTTTGCTATTTCAATTGAAGTGCTTGTCTATTGAAATTCTGTCAACTAGGGCAGCCTAAAAGGCGGACTCAAAATCAAGGTCGTAGATCCAGATTGGTACTACAAGGGTGGACATGTTGCAGTGAGGACAGTGGTCCCATGTATGTCCACATAACCGGGCTATTTCTCCCATACTATTTTAATGTATGTCCCTAAAATCAGGTTTATTTTGAACTCTTTTCAACAATATCATTTTGCAACTAACTTGGACTGTTCATGTTCTTGGATGTTGGTCAATATTTGTCCTCAAAATTGGGTTTTATCGGAGTATTATGAAAATCTATGTCCCCAAAACCAGTCTTTTTAAGAGCGTAATTTAACTGGTACGCTGAAAAATGGGTTGGTGAAATTGTTTTTCTAAGACATACATGGGACCACCAAAAACACTGCTCATGCCCACCCTTGGTACTATAGGTATTAAACGTATTTTTTTATAAGAAACTAAGAATTTGAGCCAGTATTGAAGATTTCTTAAAATTATCAGATTTTCAATACTCAGAGTTTCTTACGAGTTTCTTAAAGGTTTGATAGCAACCTTCATGTTTACTACCCGTGAACATTTCAAAACAAGTTTTTTGAAGCCTTTTTAGACATTACTCAAAAGTACCTTTCCAGTAATATGATACAAGAAACAAATGAAAATAAAGCAAAAATATCCTTAGAATTCCTTTATTAAAATAAATAGTTTTTTAAGTTATGTTTTCCCAGTATCGGAGTTTCTTAACTTTTTGGTGATCTGAGATTTGAATTTCTTATAAGCAGTTTCTTATACAAAAATACACCTATTGGCGCAAATCTTCAGATAGCAATATCTCTTGTTTATATTTGCGGCGGAGTTGCGGCGGAGCCGCAAATCTATTCGAGTTGAATGAAAACTTGCGAGCGATGTGTGTGGAACGAACGAACGAACGAAATAAGTTTTGTTCTTGGAGACCCAATAGACGATTCCGGAAAAGATGGAGTCGGGGGGCATTTGACCAAGATGCATTGCGTTCTATAATGGAATCAACAGTGATTCTATAGAAATTCGATCATCAAACGCAATGCATCTTGGTCAAATGCCCCTCGACGCCATCTTATCCGGAATCGTCTATTGTGGCTGTCAAATGATACCACTGCGGGTTAACACAGAAATTAGCGCATGCGCAGTATTGAAAGTATGATATTAACATCTTATTGTTGCATAGCAAATACCTCATTATAGACATGGTCATTTGACTTAATCAAAGGGCAATATACCAACCAATTTGTCATGCAACTGTATTTATTTTTGAAGTTTCATGATTTCAGGACTTTAGAAGATTCTTACATGAGGACATTGCCTGCACAAGTTGCTATTATAATAAATAAAATAGCGTAGATGTAAAAAACACAAGTTGCTATTGACCACAATCTTAAACATTTTGACGAACATTTTTGTGAGTAAACCCAGTTCGCAGCACTCTCTGACTATTGTTATTGCGCGCGACGAAGGAGCAAGCATAATATTCTGTGCTACAACTATTTTGTGGTCTACCACTCGCGCATGCGCGAGACGCATGCGCAGCTATTTGTGATCACGTGGTATATGGAATTCGATTAAAATGTGTCACATGATACGACATATGTTGAATAGCAGCCCAAATAGAATGTCTGAACGGCCTAAAGCTGAAGTAGTGGCGACTCAATAGAGCTTTCTCCACGATTCATGACAATGACAGACGGCAGTAAGTTTGTGCAGCTCCATACTTGTTTCAGCTCTTTCCATCGATATATTAAATATTTCGTTTGGCCTTGAAACGGGGAAGAGACTAATAGCTGCGAGTTCAACTTCATGCAACGAAGATTTCATAAAAGTCAACATCATGAGATGAATGCAAAGAATGCTCATTTTTCTTTCAGCTGCACAATACTGAAATTGCCGTAATTCAGTGCTTGCATACAATCGTATTTTCAATAGGCATTGATTCAACATAATAAACTGTTGTCACTGCCTTCGTTACCCTCTCCTACGTGGTCATAAGAGATGGAATACGGAATGAAGGAACAGTAAGAGCCAAGTTAAGCACCCCCTGCATTGAGATCTATTTCAAGCCCGTGAGGAGGGGGGGGGGTAACTTCAATAGGGAGATGACGGGGGTGTGCTATTTTAACAGGACCTTTTT